>JADDOH010002004.1:0-326159 GCA_016648135.1 Agrypnia vestita | reverse complement strand
TATTTTTTTTATTTAAAATATAACAGAAACCTAAAAGGTTTGTGGATAACATTTTTACATGATTCAATATAGGAATTAATAATAATATAGTTTAGATACAAAGTCATATAGGGTATACCAAAGCTAGCAGCAGAAACTTGGCCGGTAGATTCCTGCCTATGTCATTCATTTGCTTCAATACAACTTAAATCCTTCTAAAAAAAATTTAATTTTTGGAAGGTATTTATCATTTTATTTGACTTGTACGAAAGCGAATGAATTTCTCATAATCGATATAAGTTACTGTAACGATAGTTCAACTTTTTGCATAAAATAATTCAGAAATATTGAGAAAAAAATGCAAACTTTGATATTGCATATCTCCATAACCATTGATATTAGATCATGGTTGCTTAAACATTTTAGACTCATAACATAGGCAGGAAACTACCGGCCAAGTTTCTGCTGCTAGCTCTGGTACACCTGTATAAAAATGGTATTAGGACATTGTAGTTGAAACATTTTGGGTTCATAATTTGGGCAGGAATCTAATTAACTTTTGTGAACTAATTACTTTTTTAATGAAACATAAATTTTTCCATTGGAAAGCAAACAACTCTTTAAATTTCTTTAAAAACTCTTTAAAACATCCATTTTTCGATTGGAAAGTAAACAACTCTAAAAATTCCTTTAAAACTGTTTAAATTTTGTTTTCAGCTCTTCGACAAGGTGAAGGACATGAGGGGCGGCACTCAGGGGCTGGCCTGCAAGATGAGGATCATCCCGGGGGACGTGTCCAGCCCTGGATTGGGGCTGTCAGATCTGGACAGGACCTTCATCAAAGAGAATGTTCATTTTATGTACCACGCCGCTGCCACCATCAGGTAAAAATATGTTTCTCTCTGTTTGATATTACGATTGTAAACATTTTGAAGCTCTTTGTAAAACTCTTCAAATGGACATAAAGATCCATAATGAAGTGATTTATGATTTAAAATATATATCTCTCAGAGAAAAATATATTTTATATTACTGATATGTACAACAGTAAACCACCAAGAAAATTCAGAATGATTTAAAAATTGTACAATAATAATTATTATCAATTTGCTAAATATACTTTTATATTAAACAAAAAACATTACAAATACATAACCAATCAAATGTGTCAACTGCTAATTGTGTTGTCGCATTACTGTCCAGCGTGAAGCGATCTTTTCTCTTTCTCTCATAGGTAGCATGGACGTGTATCGGTGTACAATTGACATGACCAAAAAATCAACCTGTTAAAGTTTCAAAGCTATTCAAGCTGGCATATAGCCTTAGAGTACTTAGGCTATCTATCGTAGACTGAGGAATTGATAAAAAAAATTGATAGAACATAAAAATAACAATGATTTTGTATCACAACATATTTTATTTCATTTTTCAACACACAAAACATCAACAGATCGTTAATAACACTCGTAGATAGTTCCAATGCGAATCAAAGTACTTTGTAAAAAATATATGACATTTAGGCCCAGTTGCATCAAGTTGGATTAAAGTAAAAGTTTGTTTAAAGCATTGCAAAAATCTATGCTTTAAACGAACTTGATACAACTGGGCCTTAGGGGAATAACTTATTTCAGAATACATTTTTAATGGTTGAGAAATTAGAAATTCGAGCTAGCACAAAACTGAGATGAGTGGAGGAAGACTCTTGAGAAGGCCAAGACCCACCAGGGGTTGTAGAGCCAAGAGTGATGTTGATAGAAGAAAATAGTATTAAAAATTGTGTTATACATACGAGTATGAATGGTTGCAGTAAAATAGGCACTAAGTACCAAAATTTCATTTTTCAAACTAAGTATGCAGCTCGGTTCTATATGACATCACCACTAAACCCAGTAATGCATTATGTCCCTGCAATGTTGCATTTAGCCATTATGCTCGTTTGAATATCGTAACTTCGCCTAGTACCTGGTGTATTTTTTTAAAAACGGCATTAAGTGCCATGGTCCGCTAACTTCTGATTGTATGAAATTTGCTGACCAAGTAGAGTGCGCGTTGTGTTAGCTCCCCATACAAACAACAAGGAAATGGTGTTATAAAGATATAATACAAATAAAAGAAAAAAAACACAAAGCCTGGAGTATACATCAATAACTCAGAATATCATTCCAGCAATAAAACCACCAGTAAATGAGGTATGATTTATTTTGTGTTTTGAAATTAACATTCATCGCGGTACTTTGATGCGGACATGGGATACTGTTTGAATATGCTCGGGGTACTTACCTAATGTTAAACTACACAGACGTTGGACTTAGTGCCTTTCATAATCTTAACTATACAAACTTATTATATTTTACCGGTTTATTGCCACTATCGGACAGGAGAGTTTTATCCGATCTGATTTTATTATATAAAATTGTAAACTCGCATTACCACAGCCCTGAAATTTTGTCCTTAATAATGATCCATGTACCCAGTCGAACTACTCGAGTGCCGACACCTTTTTACTGTGACAATACTAGAACAAATGCTCACTACAACTCGCTAGTACCTAGAATACACAGGTTAGGTAACAATTATACAAACATAGCGGACGTGTTTGGTTCTGGCCTGTCACAGTATAGGGGCGCGATACTGAGAGCGCTTCATTCCGCCATAATGTAAATTATATACACTTTCTTTTTTTTGTTTTTCTCTCTGTTTATATTATTTTTGCAAATAACTGTTATATACCTACATATGTAAAAGCCTATTTAGGCGTAAATGAATGAATAAATAAATAAATAAATAAGAAAGAGCGCTGGGTACTTGGGAGTTGTTTGAAATGCACATTTCGCTACTTACAAGAAACACAGAAAACTTTTTCTTTTAGTTTTTATGTAGAAAAGACAGGTAGGATGTATTGTATAGATTTTTCAAAAAAAATCTCATAAAAACTTATATATGACATTTTTATTCACTATCTTGTTTTCCTCAGCTTTTCGGTCATGGTACTTAGTGCGTAATTTGAGTCAACCATTCATATATATAATAGTACTGTGTAATGTAGCCATAATATACATAGTACAATTATAGAGTGTATCAAATAATAAAATGTGATATAAATAACACATATTATGTGTGGTTGATCTTGGGTGGAATCGTGAAAGTTACATGTGTAAAGTGATTACTTAAGTCAGACATAAAGTTAGGTTAGGTTAGGTTAGGTTAGGTAAGCCCTGTAAATGCCCAATAAAGACTTTCATATTCTTGTTTTTGTGAGACATCTATAATGTACTAGAATTGGTCACATATATTGATTTATGGAACGTAAAATAACCAATGACATAAGAATGATTGTGTTTCCTTTTATAACGTAAATAATTTAAAATGTTTTCTTTCAGATTTGACGAGTCCTTGAAGAAGGCAGTTCTTCTCAATACTAGAGGAACGAAGCAAATGCTAGACCTGGCCAAGGAATGCAAAAATCTTTTAGTAAGTGTAACAAATCATAATTATAGATATTTTGTTGATTTGTTGACATTGCCTCTTATTATGTGAATATCTCTGTAAATATACTAAACACAGAGTTTGTGAAAGTTAACCTCCCGGAAAGGGACCAGACAGTTACTAAATCCGGGCCCTGTCGTTATCGGCAGGTTTAAGGATCCTTTATGTCGACTACGTTCACCATTTCTTCCATCCCCTCCCCCTTCGAGCAACATTTTTTGTATTTCGTGTATTATATTGATAAAACAATAACCCCTGTCCCAATACCACTCTACACTGCCACCGACTGGGCCCCACCACGACCACAGCCCCAGCAGGGCACAAACCATCCATACTGTAGTGCAGGGATTAACAGACTTTAAAGTGGTTAAGATAAGTTCATGCCTTTTTTTAAATTTGTGTAACCTTGGTGACCTTTCATTGTTATTCAAATAGCTACTTGTTTTAAATTTTATACATGATTGTAAATTATCGTGTGTAAATTTATTTCTTAGCTTATTTTTTATTTGATCGTAGAAAAAAATGTTTGCCTAAAAATGTTTCATAGAAGAGTGATGTATGAAGAGCCGCAAACGCCTATGCAAAGATCCATGCTATAGTGTATTCGAACACCAATCATATCGCACCGTGAGCTCACCAAAACATAAAACAATTACAATGTGTAAGTAATTACTGGACACAAATAAATGAATATCTTATATCTGTAGGATAGTCATACTGAACTGAATATTTTCCTGCTGAAGCCATATTATCTTAATGTCTGCAAGTTAAATGTAGTTGGCAGATAAAAATTTAATATTTTTACATACTTCTTTGAAAGATTAATTTTTGTGATAACTTACACTGAAATGACACTGTTACTTATTCCATAATTACTGACGTACTAAATTTTTTGTGTGTATTCCAAGCAGTCAATTTTTTTTTCAATGCTATGCAACATCTGCGAATAGAGTGGCATTGTTTGAATTGATTATATTATCTACTTTTATTTCATTAGAGTTCGTTGATTAAAATTATATATATTTGGCTGCTTATAAAAACAATATAAATAACAAAACAACATTTCAAATAACATGTTGTTATCATCATAAAAAAGTGATCCATGGTACGATAATACTTTGGACTTGAAAATCATTTTTAGTTAATGGCATTTATTTCCTTCTGGAAAAAAACTGGATTTAAAAAAAGCAGGCCTTTAATGAGAGGTAAATATTTGCTATTTTTGTTTACCTGATCTCTGTACTGAGATGACTTTAATGACCTCTATGACAAATGATTTTTGTGACCTCCCATATTAAAAATGTTCTCAGATTCTTCACGGCTATTCAGATCCTTCTGTGTGTAGTTTTCTGGGATATTCTGCCATGTATATCTGACCTCTTTGGCCGACATTTCAAGGTCCATCATAAGGGCTGATGTCAGAGTCCCTTTGCATTGCATTGAATGTCCCATTGCAGGAGTCCATCATATGCAATGGGATCCGAAATGTCGGTCAGATAGGTCAAATATACAATGGAAAGAAATTTTTAGCGCGCAGCTCAAACCCGCCAGTTACTATGGCAGGGAACCGACTGACTCCGTAGCTTCACCTGCCTCCCTAGCACAATATTCTTTGTTCCAATTTTTAACAGGCAGCAGCAGGTCCTCATGTCGGTTTATTTACATAAACGTAAACAAAACTGCGATAGTTATCGGCTAGCCGGTGCACGGCACATGGTCAAACGGGCACCACCACAATTTATTCTGAACCCATTCGTAGACAATGTTGTTTTCACCAAATTCTTGGTTGTAGCATATATGCCACATCGTCTTCATTTAGGCCTTCAAATATTGTTCTCAGAATCTTACAATCAAATCCTAGTATTCAATTTTCCGATTATTTTCATCAGATTATTTTCTGGGTAAGCAAGGAGATCTTGAGATGCTTTTAAATACCAAAATAATATTTATTGGCTGCCAATTTTTATTTTAAACAAGATGATACAAGGTTTGTACTATACAAGGAGGTCATTTTACCGCCTCTAGTGACAAAACACCAAAATGCCTTTACTTATTGCATGTTCTTGATCTTTCAGCTCTTCTGTCACATCTCAACTTCCTACTGCCACCTGCACGAGCCACTCCTGCAGGAGAAGGCCTACTCACCACCAGCAGACCCCCACAAGATCATCAAATGCGTCGAGTGGCTGGACGAGGAGGTGGTCGATGCTATGACTGAGAAGTAAGGACTTAACTATTCATTCTACCAATATATTGACACTGATACTTTCTTCCAGTCATTGCTACTGTCTGCAGTTTCAGTCTCCACACCTACGGCCTTCGTACCCCTGTGGGCGTGACACTGGTTTCTGTCACTGGGTACCGGGTTCGATTTCTGGTGAGGTCACAACAAATCAATGTAATTTACTCAAGCTCAATGGCTTCAGTAATTAGGCTTCTTAGCCTGTTGAAAATAAAAACTATTATAATACATAGAAATAAGTTTCTTCCAGTGTTTTGCAAGATCCCATAAACAGTATAAATATATATATAGTGAGGCCTCCTACCGTGAACTTAATTCGTTTTACTAAACTGCATTATGAAGCTGGTTTGTGACAGAGAAGTTCCTGGTACAAATCGAGATTTCCCATTTATTCATCTGAACCATTACTTCTTCATTTGTAATTTTATCCATACAGTTAATTTTGAGCATTTTTTTGTAGATCCGACATCTCAAAAAAATATTTTCTACTCCAGCACTATAGTCAACTCTTAAATCATTACTATAATATGTTGTATCCCATCCCCGAGGATTCTACTTCTTCTGGTGCCCTCCAGCTTTTGAAGGTTGCGACAATCCTTGTCTATTTTGTCATATCCATGGCTTTCCTGAACAGCTCATGGCCCATGTTATTCCTTTCCAGGATCTTATGTTTTACCCGATGTCGCTTCTTCCATATATTTTCCCCTGTATCATCTCCAGGGTCTATTATCGCTTCTCATTATGTGACCAAATTATTTCTGTTTTTGATTTTTGACAACTGTTAGCAAATCTACCTTATTTTTTATGATTCACTTCATCATTTTATCTATTAAAGGAACTGAAGAATATTGAAGGAAGAAGTTATTGAATATTCTGTTTAATTTTTACATTGTAATATATAATATTGTTTACCTATATAATATTGTTTGTTACTATATAATATTGTTTGTTACAGAATATTGGATACATTGCCCAACACCTACGCCTTCACAAAGGCTTTGTCTGAAGGATTGGTTGTTGAGGCTATGGAGGACATTCCTGCCATGATCCTAAGACCATCAATAGGTAAAAATATATACATATACACATTTATTCCTTTTTGAATTTTGTTTCTTGTGGTCCAGTGTCCTATCAATTGAACAAAGTTCATTAATTTGTATAATAGAATTCTAACCCATTGGGGTATTCTAATGTATGGATCAGTATCACCTGCAAATTTTCCAACAACTTAAGCATCATATCTTTGCCTTTATTTTGCAAATTAAGCTTCCATATATGATTGCATTAAAATAATTATGTACGTTTTGAAGGCTTCAAAGTAAAATTACTAATGTTTGGAGCAGTCAGAACATCTTCTAATACAATGACCAATCGGCCCATGTCCACAGCATGAGATACAATGAGATACTCAGAAAAACTTTGAAATTATTAAAAGACAAAAACTCAAACCCATATAAATAAAGTTTGATTTAAAAGCTTGATTTGTCACAAACTCTACTAAAACCTAAAAAATATACCTACAATTCTGTATTCTGAAAAGTTACAGAACATGCAGAAGGCACTAAACTACAAATATTTATTCTGATTTGACGCTGCTAAGGAAAACTGTCACAAATTCATTAAATTGTAAAACAGAACAAAAATGTTCAATGGACCAACATTTGACATACAACAAACATGAAGCGAGGCGCAATGGCAAATCTCTAAAACATGGTTACAAAGTAGTGAAAGGCGAAACTTCATTTCGAAATGAAGGATTCAAAATAAACCCTTAACTTGTAGTAGGTACCAAATGGATATGCACTTTGTCTACTTCAATGAAAAACGTGTTCGTGTAGTACTTTTGAAGTAGTCATTTGTCTACCAAAAATTGCCGCTGATGGGAGATTGGGGACGAGATTGGTTATTTTGTATCATTCATCAAAAATCAAAAATTATCGCTGATGTGGGAATGAACAGTTTGTTCATGAATGACCCATCTCCACTTCACTGAGAGTCATATTTCACGGTGATTGGCTTTTGAAGTTTGATGGATTGAATGTCAATTAAAACGTTTGATGTTTGTAGTGAAAAATAATGTATTACTACATTATAGTACTTAGTACAGAGTGGATTCGCCGAGGGGAGAGCCGAGATCTATTTCTGGCAAATCTCATGGGAGCAAAATCTGTGCATCAGAAATTGTCTCTTTTCGAAATCCTTTTCGAAATTTCCATGGATACAAGCCAACTCTATAAATATCTTTCACATAGTCCCTTCTTGATATGAAGATAAAGAGATGGATTTTTACTCCACCTGTTCAGTCCTTCAGGGCAATAAGCGCATAAATTTTTTTTTTAACTCCATGACAGTTCTATGAGGGTTGGTATGATGATGGTTGGAGACTGCTTTATAGTCACCACTGTATTTAAACGGAATCTCCAAAGTTAGAAATGTAGGTAAAACGCTTGAGATGTTTTACAGGTTTTATTGCGAATTAAAATATGTTATAAAATACAATTTAGAAGTATAATGAGTGCGGGAATTTATCGAAGTAAAGACGGAGATAGCTTCCAGCGTCCCGAGCGAGGTCTTAAATGGGAAGGCTTGATATCCATGTGGATAGCCTCGGTCGGTGTCCGAGGAGGGATGCAATATCACCGTGTGTATGCGTGTTTCCATGCCCGCTGTCGTCAGGGAATAATGACCTCGTCCCTGGACATGATTGGTATACGCGCGCCGGTCGGTGGTTGTTGATGTGGATACAAAGGTACGTGTATCCGAAAGTTCCATCTAAACAAAAGATGTTCATAATAATTTAGAAACATAGATATAGAATATAAATAAGAGTGGGAAGAAGATGCATCATAGCGTACTTGACACAAAGAAAAACTTTGGAAGAACTTCTCTACAGAAGTTCATTCAAAACAATTGTTCATATTAATTTTCCTATAAAAGTGTTTAATTTGAGAAAATCCTTATTATTAAATATGACTCCACGTATGTGGGAAAATTAATTTACTTTCACAGATATATGTATTTACAGTACAACAGATTTCCTACTTAGAGATATTTTAGATTAAAACATACATATTTTTCTTTTTAGTTATTCCAGTCTGGCAGGAACCACTTCCTGGGTGGACGGACAACATCAACGGCCCAGTTGGACTGCTCATAGGCAAGTGAAATTACAAAAAGCTGAATAGATTAGTGGCTGAGTATATATATGTATACTTGTTTAAGGAAATAATAACTTGTGTTCAATACTTATTTGTTATTTTTTTATATTTTTCAAAGAGTCATTATCAAATCTGATATATAGTCCCAGTGTGATGTACTATGGACTTAAAGCCATTTGGCATTAGCCTTTCTATTATTTTTTTTCTAGAACATTGTTATGTTTGTAACCGCGTAAAGCTATTATATTATTTTGGTGCAAGGTAAAATTTTATCAAATATAATTAATAAAAATGAACTTTGTTTTCACGACTTTAGTATTGAAAAATATCAACATGTTTCAGAGTCCATGGCCCCTTCGTCAGGATACAATTGTATACTAACAAATTAAATTCAAAAATCGAAATATAGACAATCAAAATTAAAAAAAATTATATATGGAAAATGAATAATAGTGAAGTACCTACTTAACATGAAATCTGGGCCATGGACTCTGAAACATGTTAATATTTTTCAATAAAATGTGGTGAAAACAAAGTTCATTTTTATTAATTATATTAATAATGTCACCACAAAATTATTTTGCTCATTTTGAAGAAGTTTTATCAATAGTTTACAAATAGTTTGACCTATACTGAAAATTACAATATTATTATTAAATCAGTGATTGTTATCCCAATACTCAAAAATAGAGACTCGTCAAGACATCTGAATGTCGATATTTCTATCTTTGTGAATAAAATATATTGTCTTTAATATTTGAGCTCTCCGAATGAAAAAATTACCAGGTTTGCGAAACAAACTGATGTGTACCAACTTTTAAAATAATATTAGTATTTATTTTATGACACAATTTCAGATTGCACTGACTGGTTTGCGTGACGATGTAAATTTCACTTTCATACCATACAAACAGGTATTTTTTAAGAACACCCAAACATCGTGGAAGTCTGACATTACAATCCATGTATGAGTGATGTAGCTATTTTAATTAAAAATTATTTATATGCCATTGCTGCTTAACTGTAGGGTAATGAGTAGTGATATTGCACCATCGCATATGTAGACATAAAAACACCGGATGCAATTTCTGCTTGGATTTTTAATGATAAGTATTTATGAATCCTTTATACTCCACATTCCCCCCACTAAACACATTACACTATTTATACCATACAGATTCACAACTACTTTTCAAAGGTCTCAAATAAAATTACAAAACTCAATAAAAATAAAATGTAATTTAAAAAATTAAGCAATAACACAAACATAAATAAATATGTCCTATCTACTTCTCAGTGTTGGAGTTACACTCAATCACAAACAATTACCAAGATAGCAATATTGTTTTTTGCAGAATAGGTCGAAGTGATCGATGATTATAATATTTTTTCAGGGGCGGGCAAAGGAGTGATCAGGACCATGTGGTGCAACTCCAACGGTTACGCTGACTATCTCCCCGTTGACATTGTAGTCAACAGTATTCTAGCCTGTACGTGGAATTACGTTAGCAATAAGTATGTTCCAAATCCTAATGATTCCATTAAAAATCGCCCGTGTCATTTCACTGTTTTATTTTTTACGGTCCAGCATTCAACACAGGGTATTTGTTTTACAATACACATGCAGAAATTACTATATTTTAGCCATATCATGAGAAATATTACAAGAATATCAGATCCTATCATTTGAAGCAAAGTTGATAGCAGAAGAGGCCCTGGGAGACAGAGATATCCTGGCTGAAAAATCTCAGTCAATTGTTCATCAAGTTTACATTGCAACTAGGGTAGTACCTCGGTATAGGCCCGCTTTGGAATAAGTTCAACTTGATAGACGTCCCGTGTCTTCTTCTTTTTGTGCTATATCCGTTCAACGGATGTTAGCTATCATATTGACATCCATCACTTTATTTACTGCGGCACAGAATAGTTCTACAGTGGACTGGTAAAATCACTGTCTCAGGTTTTTCAGCCATGATATTGTCCTTCTTCCAGGGCCCCGACTTCCGGCAATCTTTCTCGGCATTATGAGGTGCTAGATCTCATACTTCTCCGGATGTCTCATCACATGTCTAAATCATAGCTTATTTTGAGTATTCTTCTGTAAATCCACTCCCAAATGCTTCAAATCGCCTAATCGATTTTTTGGTAAGCGTCCATGCTTCCATTCCATGAGTCCTGTTTGAACGCAAAATATTTTATTTGTTATAAGACTTTTCTTTGGGATACGGCTCGTATGCATCAAATGGTGCACGGATACATCCTTATGACTAGCTACTGTCTCAGAATGTGGCAGAAGCAATGTTTTTTGGACAGATTTTTAGTAAACGTCAAACTTGGTGATCCTTACCAGATCAAAGTAGGGAAAAGAGACAGAAAAAAAAAAACTTTTTCATTTATTTCATCTAATTGCTTTCGTATTTATGTTTTTTGTTTTAGAAATAATTATCAATTATATGAATTTAATAAATTATTTCATTGTTTTCAGCCAAAAACAGTTAAACATATACAACATAACCAGCTCTGCGGAAGTCAAAATTTCTTGGCAGGAGATGATCGACGTCGGCAGGGACATAGTCACTAACAAAATACCATTGAATGGAGTTGCTTGGTAACTGCAAAATCTTATTATATTATGTGGTATAGGTATATGGTTCGCATGAGCGCTGTGTGACTCGATGCGAGCTAGGTATTACCTACTGGCAGCGAGCCGGCTTGTCACTCTGCTAGCAGCCCCACGGTCGTATACACGTGAACGGTGTTCGCAATAAATAAAGAGTCCGTTGTCGCGTGTATTATTTACCAAATTGGCCACCACCCAGAGTTATTACATATTATTTGCTGTCTTAGAAAATAATCTTAGATTCTCAGATTCTTGTAACTTATAAATTTAGACACTTTTCATATTATGTATAATCATTGATATGATGACAACAGATCTTTTTCCAGTTTTATTCATTATAAATTCCCATCTATTCTCAAGATATACAACGCAAAAATCATATCTAGATCACTATCATAGAACATTGTACACTTCGTCATATTTGACGTTTCAAAAATATCTTGACATTTCTAATAGAAACTTTACATGTAATTCTTGTATTTATTTATTTTGTCATACCAGTAACTGTCTTACTAATTAATATAACTGTAACATTGCTGTCCCAAGAAAAAGGGAGAATATTTCACCTGTATATGTAATTTCGAATGCGCTTTTGCACAGTTCCATTCCGTTTGTGTGTTATTACAATGATAAAGATTTTAAAGGTGTTAAATTTTTTTATAATGCTGGATCAAAATAATTTGATTGAATAGAGTATTCAAGAAGAAATTGGAAAATAAAGCAAACCACATGTATTATCTAACTTTGGTGTCTACAAACACATATTCTCGTACATACTGAATCCTCAAAAAATGTTCTATTCGGACCTACTATGAAATGTTTCAAAATTGTTATTTTAATTTTATAATAATTGACCTTAAAAATATCACCATTTCCAGTTCAAAATACCCAAAACTTCCAATTAAATTTTTGAGACATCTATATAATTATTAGTGAAACTTCAGAAACATATTTTAGAGTTGGAAATAAAAGGTGCCTAACTCTTATCTAACTGCTTTAATAAATTTATGAAAAAATTGTAAATAGTTAATTAAATAGAATAATTCTTAGAATAATACAGAATAATCAATAGAATAGAAAGCAGAATTCCGAAGAATAATTCAAAAGAATAAAACCTTTGAAAATGTGTGTTTTTAATAGATCCAGGAAAGGATTATAATCCATTTACCTAAAAACTATCCATAGAGCTTTGCCATATATGTATGTTAGAAACTGTTATTCCCTAATTACATAACTAGAACATTATTACTTTATGTACATTAGATAAATGTTTGTAACTTTTTGTTGTGTTTTTTCAAACATACACTTTGTAACTTTTAGGTGCTAGATTGCATTATTATATCTGTCACATATTTTTCCAGGTATCCCGGAGGATCTATGAAGAATTCCAGATGGCAACACAATATCGCTGTCTTCTTCTTCCACCTCCTCCCCGCCATGTTTGTCGACACCCTCCTCTTCCTGACAGGAAACAAACCAGTGTATGTCTTTTTACATATAACTTAGTGTAGATATAATTTAAGGACTCATCAATGAATGCAAGTATTCACAGAAATTTGTGTATTTCATAAAATCAAATCAAACTTTGCCATCATGACCTAGCATCATGGTTCTTCAATCTATTTAATAGCGAGACTTCTGTCATGTCTCAGACTGTCTATGACATTTATTGCTTTCAGTCATTGTATTGTATTTTCTAGCCACACATTTCTACCAACTTCTCCGTGATGTCTTCCTCGCTTTTTTACAGTTGATGCATAATTATCTGCCTCTTTTTTTGAGATATTTTTTCTAATTTGACGTTTAATTAGCATTTGTCATAATATAATTAAGTTATAGGGTTAGAAAATCAAAACACACATCAACAACCATACACACATATGCCACATTATGCAGTACCACTCTGATAAAGGGTGGAAAGTCGTTTCGCAACCTCGATGATCATTTTATAGAAGGGGCATGCCGAAAGTGGTTTCTTCGCTTCAAAGCCAGTGAACCTATTTAGACAACAAGTCAGGAAAGGGTTTATCTTGGGATTTTGTTGACTAGGCCGAAGGGCCTAGTCAACAAAATCCCATGATAAACCCAGATGCCAGAAGCATTTAATCAACATTAAACCATAGATGCCAGAAGTGGCAACTATGGAAGAGGATGAATGTCGCACCACTAGGACACAGGAGATGGAGACGTTCTTCGCCTGTGGAATCAACCGTCTTCCAATCAAATGGGAAGCAGTAATTGACATTGATGGTGACTACGTCCCTGAATGATAATTGTACATGAAATGTTTTGGTTTTGTTTTTGGTTACATTACAATATATTTTTTTTTAAATGGCAGATAATTATGCATATAAGAGAGCGATAATGGATGACGTTATCGCTCCATCTTAGTTTTAACCTTCCCAAGCACCAAAAGCTTACTGCTCATAGTTGGTATTATGTTTGGTATTGGCATACAATATCATGTGCAATGAAATCAGAAAGGTTAGTCAGAGACGAAACGTCACATTTCAAATTTTCACGTTTCAAAATATCTCCCTTTTTGCAGTGGATTGAACTAGTTTAAATGACGTTAGATTTTCATTACTGTTCTGAATCTAAACAAATGTCACGCAAACATAAAGCAAAGCTACACAAGCAAAATCTAAAGGTGAAGGAAGACAACTAAGAGATAGTCTGTAGTTACTCGTGTGTTAGCAAAATTATTTGTTTTTCATTTTTACATATTTAAAAAATAATATTTCTAGATTGATGAGGGTACAGCGCCGCATCAACAAGGGTTTTGAAGTATTTGAGTACTATGCTAACAATCAGTGGGACTTTAAATCAGACAACATCCAGAACCTCCGGCCTTTACTGAACAGTAGGGAGAAAGTCAACTATAAGATTGATGGGCTTGGTAAGTTCACCGTTTTTGTGGAGTGTTTAAAATCATTGTAAGTTCACTGTTGCGATAGAGTGTTCAAAACCATTGTAAGTTCAATGTTGCTATGGAGTGTTCAAAACCATTGTAAGTTCACTGTTGCTATGGAAGTTTTCAAAATCATTGTAAGTTCACTGTTGCTATGGAGTGTTAAAAATAATTGTGTTTCACAAATCTTTACGTCTCTGCTGTTTGTCTATTACAAACAGGTAACAGACTAAGGAAATTAAATGTTGTAAAGCGTAACCAGAGCTGCATTTTTCTAGATTAAAATGGTATTGTGCAGCGACCTAAATCTAAATCGGATGAGAATGATATGATGCTTTGTATTCCCTGTATTTTTATATGGAGTGGAATCAAGGACACTATATAAAAATACAGGGATAATTAAAAATTGCGAAAAATCCATTGTCAGTCATCAGTACAACCAGATCTCAAATAATGATTATTGTATTGGTTAAAATACATTCACTAGTAATAATCAAGTGTTACTTTAGCAGTTTGTTTTTTTACAATGTTAGCTGTTCTTATTCAAAAAGCATATTGCAGAGACAATTATTTTTGACAATACATGTATGAGAACAATCAAGATATTCTTTTCATTCATCAGTATTCATTGAGTAAAAAATATGAGAGCCCTTTAATTAAAAAGATAATCTACCTTTATTTCATTTTATGCCATTTTGTTAGCATTTATATGAATGTTTTCAGGTCTTGATATCAACAAGTATTTTGAAGAATGCATCAAAGCCACCAGAAAGTACATTCTGAAGGAGCCGGAAAGTTCTCTTCCTGCAGCGAGAAGACATATGAAAGTGTAAGAAAGTATTTTATTCATACGTAGAGTCCAACACATTTGGTTATTTACCACACACAATCATCACTGCCTAGACTATATAGACTGGGCAATGAGTACAGTGAGTTTGTAGACGTATTCCATGACATCCGGACAATGCTGTCGATTCTGAGACAGTGATATTAGATTTTGATATAGGTATATTCATATTAAAATCTGTAAATGTTTCACTGTTTTACTGATAAATTTGATGCCTTTTTAGTTTTTTACAACATATAGTGTTTTATTAAATTTATATTCTGTGTTTGTTTTCTATTTACATAATTTTTTTAAAGGTAATTTTAATTAGTTAGTAGTTGTTATTTTGATTGCTTGCTTGTGTACTTTTTCTCAATAGTGTTTAAACTGCAAGGGTGTCTTTTGTTTTTTTTTTTTAATTTTTTCAACGTTGTACGCACACAAAAATGAAAATAAGTAAATAAAAAATATCTTGTTCATTGAAAAATGTCAGCTTTTTGATCACGTTCCTTCGCAGCTGCTAAACTGTATTAGATACACATTCATATTTGTACACATTAAGTATCATATGAGCAGTCACATTTGTACACATTTAGCATCATTTAAGCCAGGTCATGTTTAAGGTACAGATACACATGCTTCTTTACTGGCATGCTAATGAGCATGCCACTAATAAGCATGCCCTAAAAACTGTACACACTTGCTCATTACTGGCATGCTTATTAGTGGCATGCTCATAAATAAGCATGCCCAAAGCTAACAATCAAACACACATACTTATTAGTGGCATGCTCTTGTCATAGAATAGAGACGCTCTTGTTCAAAATGGAAACTTTGCAAACTGAAATAGAAAATTCAAGTGAACCAATAAATCAAAAAAGTTCCCGAGTTTCCATCCGCACATTTTTGATTTTAGTTTATATAATTTTTATTGTAAGATTTGAATCATTCATGACTATTAATAAAGTTTCGTAAACATTATTTCTCACTATATTATTTTTACACAACGGTGACCGAGTATTCCGCAGACATTCGTGATTCCTATAATAAGTCACGAAAAGTAATGTTTGAGAAGATCGCATCGATAATACTAGCCGCGAAGCCCGCGAATGACATAAGCATGCTCATAAATAAGCAAGTCTGTTCACACATGCTCCAAAGATCATCACCCCTTCTCTATGGTGAATGACAGTGGCATGCTTATAAATCAACCGGCGGTTGATTTTTGAGCATGCCACTAGGTGGCATGCTCATTTCTAGCAATGTGCGTACACACATGCCACTAATAAGCATGCCACTATCAAAGTCGATACTGCGCATGCTCACGTGCCACTAAAGAAGTATGTGTATCAGACGCCTTACACACTTTTAGTATAATAATTGGGCAAAGTCATATTTGTTCGCATTTAACATAATTTGAGTAGTCATATTTGTATAAATTTAACACTCATATTAATGATCAACATACCTAGCATTTCACAACATTTGTGTAGGGACATATTTTTAGACTATATCATTATTTGAGCAGAGCTATATATCGACGTTCGCAACGTATACTGTCAAATCCGCAAAAAATTGATTTTCATTTTACTATTTTAAATTATCTGATTTACTTTATATTTTGGGATAATGTTAAAAAATGGTTTACAATTCATTTGGTAGATACAAGCCTTGTTTAACATGAAAAATTTTTTTTTTAACTTTGTCTAAATATAGAGTAAATTGAATGTTTTAAGACAGTAAAATAGAAAAAGAATTTTTGCAGATTCGA
This sequence comes from Agrypnia vestita, assembly GCA_016648135.1. NCBI lineage: Eukaryota > Metazoa > Arthropoda > Insecta > Trichoptera > Phryganeidae > Agrypnia > Agrypnia vestita. Next base: position 309,166 of record JADDOH010002004.1, on the reverse strand, counting down.
CAGTATACGTAGGGACCGTTGACATATTATATACCTATGTACAAATCTAGTGTCACTTTTAAATAAACTTTTCTGAACATAATGGATTTCTCTTCTTTCAGGATGTACTTTGTCGACTTGCTGACGAAGATAGGATTCTGTTTCCTGATCCTGTGGCTGATGAGCGACTACCTCTGGATGCTGTACGACTATGTCTTCGCCGGCGAAACCAGGACCTCATTCGCCCAGACCAACAGCAATATACCGGTGTTGGAGATTTAGTCATAGGCCTTATAGATAGAATAGATATTAGTTATGTGTTAAAATCCAATTTGTCCTCTGAATAATAATAAATATGACTAAAACTCAATGTTTCAAACGTGTGAGATTTTTAATTCAATACATAATGGCCTATGTCCATAGAGGATATATTAAAAACGATTTGACTCGAGACAATCACTGAGATACTTACTAATTGTACTCTCGTAAAATAACTATCAACTTTCATACACACATGTCAGAGAGATAATGTTCAGTTCATAGTTGGGTGAATTAGAATCTCTCTAGCGGCAGTTATAACATACTAAATGTTGGTAACTTGTACATGGTCGAATTTTACTGTCAAAGATGTTTGAATTTGTATCTCTTGCTACCAATCTCAAGTTGATCTTGGAATTTATCAAATCAGATCAAAATCTCAACGTGCATACAAAATATCATGATTTATCTCATTCCATGGACATGGGCCATAAAGCATATTTTTTTGAAAACACACTAATATTTGAAAAGTAACTTGTTTTTCGGAAATGATTTCCGTACAAGAGGTATCAGTCATAGTTATATTTGAATTCTTTTTATTTTTAATTTCATTATGTTATTTGTTATTTCTGTTTGAGATTTATTTTGAATTACGTATTTATATGTTTCCATTCTTGTCCTCTTCTAATTGAATTGGTGTACTGATATGAACGGACTGCTAATTCTTCATTATCTGGTTTATTTATGCAACTCCTTCCAAATTCCACAGCCTGTGTTTCATCTTTTGCTCCATGGTTGTCACTCAGTCACCATCTTAGTCTATCTGCTAAGCCTCAAATCTCATTCGATAACTCGTTACTTTCGTGTGGTTCCTCAAAAAACCACCAACCACAACTACATATATGACTCTTTGGACCACAATGAGCATAGATCAGTCATCATTACATCTATGAGTGTCAATTTTTGGACCCACTTTTGGTCCACTTTTTGACTCATGGAAAGACTTTGTTCTTAAGGTAGCTTAGGACTTAAATTTAAAGACAATCTGCAGATTTTTGAAGCTTGCCTAGAGGGGTGACTTGACCAAGGTAAATGTACTTAATTTGTGTTGTGGCAACTGAATTCATAAGATGAAAAATATCCAAAAATAAAAGACTTATACCATTCTACTAGGTCTCGCATTATTCACGATTAAATTGGCTGTGGAAAAGTTTTTAGAAAAATCTTGATAATCTTAATTTAAGAACTTAAGCAGGGTTGTACCTAAACATTGCCACCCTTGCATTACTTCTTCCCTTCTTCTTCAACTTTATTTAGACTCAAGAGTCTGTTTGTGCAGGAATTTCCTCTTGTGATGCTGAATTCCAGCTATCTCTCCATCGTTTTGGGATTCTCACTGGTGGACAAAGTCCATCTAGTATGCCATGAAGAGATTAGTATGGAGCTATGTTGTACTCATTCTCTGTTGTGTGTTGGTACCGGTATTGTCAACGCTGTCGCCTTCATCTTGAACCTTGCAGACCTCTCAGATTGCTGTATTCCTCATGCGATCACGCAGAGTCTTCCCAGCAATAGCATGCCAAGTCCGCATTTCAGTTGTTCTTTGCATGCTCTTAGTCTGCCCTCGCTTGCATATGTGAGGATAGGTCACATATAGCATTGAAGCTTTGTATTTCTGCTATTTTTCAAGCCTATCGAAGACATGAGTCTAAAAGTTAACCTCATTGTTTTGAGTCCCAACATGTTTTAGTAATATAGGTATTTCTTGCCCGAGTTGCCTATTGGTTAGGAAAAGCCCTGATCATAAAGTAGCGACTAGAAAAGTCCACAGTCTGACAGTTTCGAAATGACACAATTAAAATTATGAACGCTTATCTCAGCTGGTGCATCGGAAGAAGAAAATTATATTTAAATAATATTTAAACACAATGACAAGTTAGACATTAAAATGTTGAAAATGTTTATGATTTCATTAAATCTTTGCATTGTGTCGAGAAATAAGAAGTTTTGCTTCAAAATTGCATTGGGTCCTAAGTTTTGATTAAATATATGATGTGAAACTCTCCAAATTAAAAATTAGCTCAAAATATTAAATGTTAGTTTATATAAATATGTTATTTTATTGTAAATATAATATATTTACGGAGTGTTTGGTGGTGACAGAATTTTCATGATTTGTATGTTTAAATAAAGATATTTTTGTAATGTATGAACTTGTGTTTTCATTTAAGCATCTGAAGGTTTAGTAAAATTGTAAGACATACATATTTGGTTGAGTCTTGTAGGAAGAATGAGCAAAACTCAATCAAATAAGAAGTCATTTCTGAGCACACAACCAACAGGGTGTAGGAACTTAAGAAGGCCAGGGCTAAGATGGAGCGACAGACAGATATGTCTTCAAGGACGTATCTGTCTGTCTTAGAATATTTCACCACTATCATCTTTATATATTGTATGGTGAAATTGGTGACCACTGGGAATATACAGCGAAAAAGAGCGAGAGATCTTCAACAAGACAGTAAGCTGGTGACCTTCATAGTCTAGTGGTAGCATGATACTAGCTTCTCATACCCGGGGTTTTGGGTTCCATTCCCGTAAAGTCACAATACATGTTTGTGATTTTCTCCGCCCTGGATGTTTTTGAGATGTTTTTCACTACAGTAATTGAGTCTCAAGCGTAATATTACGGAGATGTAAAAACCTGTATAAAGCAAGTCCATCGTGTGTCAGTTAGTGTACGACATTCCTGTAGTAATATATAAGAAAGCATTGGTTTAATGTGGTTTATACGAAGCATACATTCACCAAAATACATGGACTTTTCCAACCCAATCCAAAATTTTCCTTTGACTATTAAGATGTTAAAAATAATAATGAATATAGTAGGAGACAGGCAACAGCCCTAAACTAGTGCTACATCATATATTAAGATGTCTATGAATTTTCACCCGTGTCATACTTTGTATGCGAGGCTTCCATAATAGCATGTAATGAGTACACTACACTGTTAAATAACATGAAAAAGATGAATAAAGTTAAAATAGACGTTTACAAATACATATAAGTTTAGAAAAGGTTTAGTGGTTCGTGGAATGAACGAGTGAGTGTTTGTGTGTAGATGTTTATTTCTCTCCGGACGGAAGCTCTGGGAGCAAGTTAAGGTATAAAAGTATTTTCACATAAGGAACACGAGAAAGGAAAGTCTGATCCAATGATGGAGTTGCAACTATTTCCACTGTGGTATCGCCTATTATCTGTCTCTTTATTCTCAGTCATCGCCTTTCTCATTTTCTATAAGTTCTTTTATTTCCATGCGATGATTTAGAGAGATAAGAAGCCGTAGCGAGCTGAAAAATGTATGTGAGCCGCAAATCCGCCACACGTATAGTCGCAGATCAACACAGCACTTCCCTCCCAGCAACTTCCTCGATAATCATCGAGGATTTCTAATCAGAGGGTCAGCGAGGAATGCTGCGATGATGGTCGTTCTGTGCTCAACGGTGTTCTGGTTTCCATTGTGTTCTTATCGCGGTTGCATAGAGATTTTCAGTCTGCGTTTTGACCAATTCCGGGTTTCACTTTCATGTCTATTTTCAGACACTATAAACTGACACTTACTTTCTTACCATCATGCCGTTTCCCCGCGGGGATAGGCAGAACGCCAAACTCTCGCCTCATCCACCTTCATGCATCTTCGCATACAAGCTCGACAATTGTTGAGGCTTGCCTTCTTCTGACAGTGAATGAAGGAATACATAAAAAAGACTTATACAATGCTTGTAAGAAAAGAGTGAAATTTGGTGTGAAAGAAAAGAAAGAGTTAATGAATAGAGAGGAAGTTATGAAAATGTCTAAAAACTTCCGGAAAAACATCTAACGTTCACTCTAAAAGAAAACTCTAATATACAAATCCTTTGTTAAAATGTCGTTTTCGGTATATCTGCACGTATTGCAAACGTCTGGGAATGATAAGTCGCATGGAAAGTGTTGCCAACAAGAATGTGCTGATAGCAAAAATGTGCCGACCGTTTGAATGACAAGCAAGAATCGTGGGAGTGAGAGGGAACTTTTCCTGGCGCCTGAGAAATCAATCGCAATATGTTACGCTACGCTACGCTCCCGCCTCGGGCGGACCTTCCGCCACGCGCCAACATACCGTCTTTCTTCTGACTTCTCTGATGCTACTTTACATTTATCCTTTTGTTGTACATTAGCCGTTATTTCATTTCCATAACCATCACAACAGCTTCATCAAAGTTGATAGAATTATGCGCAATCACCAATTGCCTATAAACAATAGAAAAAATCCTAACGCCAGGTACGTGATTATAGCATTATGTATTATTATTATTATGATTATTATTATTCAATTTATTATTATTCAATTATTCAATTTCAGTTGATCGATGCGAGAGATTTTTTCAACAATTTAGAAAAAGCCTGTATTTTAAGGACAGTTTTTTACTTCAAATTGTTGTGTTTTGGCGCAATAAGACGATGGACTATGTTCATGAATTTGTAATTAACAAGACTAGCTTTGTCAGTGTTGCAAGACTTCGATCTCGCGTCTCAGAAATTTAACTGTAAGGCTGGCACCACACTGCTCGGATGTTCCATCGCGTCAAATCGGCAAAGCAAATGAATGACCGATTGTGTTTGATAAGCGCATATTACGCGGAAGAGTCGCGAAGATCATCCCTGAATGGAATTGCAATGTTTTGGCTATATCTTCTTCATATATATAAAGGATTTAGGTATATCATTTGTATGCAAGGTCTCGGTTCCCGGATTTTATTGTACTTTTGTTTTCTTGGGAGATTCATTTATATCACATTGGTACTAAATTAAATTTAAGTTAATCGAAAAAACTGTTTCTTCAATATTTGTATTATTGTATTAATTAGCTGCAACCCGTCAAAAATGACGGAACATTGTTTCGCGTCTTTATACATTCTATAGTCTAGTATATATTTATAATATCTTTTTAGCGGTCCACGGAAAAGCTGCCGTGGCAACATGCGTTGAGCAGACGGTTCGGGTTTGCTGGCCCGGGGTTCACGCCCCATCTCGAGCCGTTCAATTTCGTTTTTTTGCCGTGAATTCGAACGAAATTACAGACGTTACACGAAGTTACGGGGACAGACGGACGGACAGACAGACAACGAAATTATCATAATTGGGATATCACTGGTATTCTTATTATACGACGAAGTACCTACGAATTTTTTTGCAGAATAACAACCAGCTTTTGTTTTATAGCAATTTTAAATAAAAGGATAAATTCTAAAGTATCCATGATTTAAATAATTTTAGAATTTTACCATTGTAGGCATTTGCCCGAACATCTGAGGTAAATTTGCATTTTTTTTTGCACGCGTGGGTATCTGTTAGGTAACCTCAAATGTATGTACTTACATAAGAATGCATTGTCACCGACATCAATTTGATGTGCAAAATTTCAGCTCGATTGGATGACGGGAAATGTATTAATTTTCACGTCCAAGATTTTTCCACCAGACATGAAGATCGGCGGTGAAGTTAATATAAAGAATTTTTAAAAATCCCAAATCACGCATCTCATCATTCACAGCAAAATTGCGAACAGAAGAAGTTCTGTAGGATGGATCGGGGGCAGTTGTTTTATAATTCAGCGCTGTTATGGGGTATTTTTTATGTATACCAATGAAATATAATTTCTATCGTGTGTACCTACATAAGTCCACGCACCATTTTATTTTATTTTCAAACGATTTTGAAGAAGCCTAAAATAGCAAAAAAATAATAATTCCCTTAGGCCCGGTTGTTTCAAGTTCGATCAAAGTAAGCGGTCGATCAAAGCATAGATTTTTACGAAAACGGATCGTCTGATTGGTGGAGAACGTAAAAATCTATGCTTTAAAAGAACGCTTACTTTAATCCAATTTGAAACAACCGGCCCTTACTGTCATAAAATGTTTTTACATTACACTGGGACAATCTATCAGTCACTGATGACATTTTATTGATCTGTATATTTTTTTCAATGAAGTTACTAAAATATACTGTACCGACAAGCTGTACAAGGCTTGGCACGATCTATACAATAGAAAATATGTATAAATTGAATAAAAAGTTCATTGATTCATCATAATCAGAGTTCACGTCGTTTTATTGGAAAGACATTCATAATAAACGGAGTACTCGTCGTTTTACTGAAAGAAGATTCGTAATAAATGAAGTACTCGTCGTTTTACTGAAAGTAGATTCATAATAAATAGAGTACCAACTCGTCGTTTTATTGGAAAGAGATTCACAATAAATGGAGTACCCACTCATCGAGATTCATAATGAAAGTGGTACTCGTCGTTTTATTACAAAGAGACATAATAAATGGAGCACTCGTTGTTTTATTGGAAAGAGATTCACAATAAATGGAGTACCCACTCATCGAGATTCATAATGAAAGTGGTACTCGTCATTTTATTACAAAGAGACATAATAAATGGAGCACTCGTTGTTTTATTGGAAAGAGATTCACAATAAATGGAGTACCCACTCATCGAGATTCATAATGAAAGTGGTACTCGTCATTTTATTACAAAGAGACATAATAAATGGAGCACTCGTTGTTTTATTGGAAAGAGATTCACAATAAATGGAGTACCCACTCATCGAGATTCATAATGAAAGTGGTACTCGTCATTTTATTACAAAGAGACATAATAAATGGAGCACTCGTTGTTTTATTGGAAAGAGATTCACAATAAATGGAGTAACCACTCATCGAGATTCATAATGAAAGTGGCACTCGTCGTTTTATTGGAAAGAGATTCATAAATAAATGGAGCACTCGTCATTTTATTAGAAAGAGATTCATATAATATGATGGAGTACTCATCATTTTATTAGAGAGAGCTTCATAATAAAAGCGCTACTCATCGTTTTTAATAAAATGAGAGGAATCATTCTTATAGCTCCACTCGTCGTTTTATTGGAAAGAGATTAACTTAAAACTTGATCATATAGGTATTTTTAACACAATCATGTTGCTGAAATAGTTTATTTCTGTGAGATGAATACGACCTCTAGTGACAATACTGCCCTTATTTTTGCGACATAAAGTTCATGCCTAGTCCACGCTTCAATACAATTAATAATTATCATTTTTTCTTATGAAGTAACTCTTACTCTACGCATAAAAAAGGCATAACAGCTAATTGTTACGTGATATTACACTTATGTTATTGCGCGCGTCTTGTGTGAACTTGCGTGTTTGTAGAAAATTAAAACAACACTATTTTAATGAATATCAAAGCCGTAAACGATACTTCCGTGAAAGCTATTTTTGAGATTTCGACCTATTCTCAAAACGACAAGAATGATATTTGTGTGATTGTGACCCCAACACTCAATAATAGTCGGCGGAATAAATATATATTTATGGCCGTGTAATTACATAGTTAATTTACATATACGACTCTTGCAATTTTAGATGAGACCTTTGGAAAGTACTCGTGAATCTACATGGTCTAAATAGTGTGATATGTTGGGTGAGAGGAATGTGGAGTACAAGGGATTCGAAGGATGTAGTGATTATCTTCATTGTGGACTTTTATTTATTTATTTATTTATCATTATTATTTAGTTCCACACATAATGTTGTGCGGGATGATTTCATTTAAACATACATGCATTCCACCTTAGACATTTAAAAGTTTTTATAATAAAATTTTTGCACTCCTGTTTAAACCTCCTTATATTCACTGTGTTTTGAATTTCTTTTGGAAGGCAATCGAAGATTTTTAAACCTTTGTACATCATATAATTTTGTGAGGTGTTTTTCTTTTTCTTCGGAAGTCTTATGCTGTCGCCTCCTCTTGTATTGTAAGAATAAAAATCCCTATTCCGCTTCATCCTGTCATCAAAGTATTTGGGTACTAATCCGTGTCTAATTTTTTCACCAATACATTATACTTTATTTTTTGATTTACTGTTTCTAGTCCTAGGGCATTCAAAATTTTTGTTATTTTTGTTCTCCTATTACACTTCAATATTATGCGCATCGCTCTGTTTTGTACTATTTGAAGTTTCTTTAGCATTCCTTTGTTGCTTATAAATAATATACTGGAACAATAATCTATGTGCAGGAGGGTCATATTACTGTATATTAATAAAATTGTATTTTTAGTTATATATCTTCTTATTCTTCCAAGTAACGACACTTTTTTGCGATTTTCTTCACAACATATTCAGCATGAGAATAAATGAACTTAAGAATTAATGAACTAGAGAAATAATGAACTAAAGAATTAGAGAACTAAAGAAATTAAGTAATAGAGTATTAGAGAACTAAAGAATTAAAGAACTAGAGCATTAATGTACTAAAGAATTAAATAACTAAAGAATTAAAGAACTAGAGAATAAATGAACCAAAGAATTAAAGAACTAAAGAATTAGAGTAAACAAAAATAGATTTTTCAATCGATAAATTGAATATATTTTAATCAATATTTAAATTCAATCAACAAAATCTTTTGTTGCATACCGAGAGTGATGTCACGTTGAAATTAACGCGCTCGATTTGTATTAAAATGCGTGTATTTGAAAGTTTTTGTAATGAGATTATATTTTTTATTTTTACGTAAGCCGGATTTCGAAAATTTAAAAATTGCGTATTTTTAAGGTATTTTCGTCACAGAGGTCTCTCTTTTTCAGTATTAGATTATTTGTTTTCTCTCTTCGTTATTTTTGACAGTTTTTAATTTTGAGAACTGTTTTGTTTTTTTTTTTAAGGGGATGATTTAGTCGGGATCTTGCATTAAAAATGATTCTCAGCTTATAGCAGTAGTAAGGTGATGTCTTTTTTGGTCACACGAAGAAAAGAGCACGCACACTCTTACATGCATTTTTAGGACCGGTTGTTTCAAGTTGGATTAAAGTAAAATTTCCTTTAAAGCATAGATTTTTGCGTTCTCCACCGGTCAAACGATCCGTTTCCGTAAAAATCTATGCTCTAAACGAACTTTTATTTTAATCCAACTTGAAACAACCGGGCCTTAGTCGGTGAGGCGTCACAAACGGCTGCATCCACTTCTGTCGCACTGAATGATACGTGCGATAGTTCTCAGTCGTGCGCTGTTTTAAATTGCGCCAACCGCAAGTTTTGACCGATTTTACTTAGGCAATCTAATACCACCGTGTTCGTAATAAAATTACCTATATTTTAATATAAATTTCATTAAGAAAAGAGATGAGTGTAAATATCTAGTATTAACTCACCTATTGTTACCTGGCAACCTATAGTATGGACCAGAAAAAGATAGGTAACCCAACATTTTCGTCTTCGTCTTCGCTTAGTTGGTCTTTTATTCTGACACGTATTTTTCTGTTTTCAGGTAGTCTTCCAGCATTATTTTCTGATTCCTTCCTTTTCCAATGCTTCATTCTTTTTTCTGGTTTAGAGTGTCAAATTAAAATAACTCTTTACGTCTCAACTAAATGGTACTGGATAAATATATTTTTCTTTTTTCTTCTTCCTGTTTAAACTTCTCTATTTAATTTACATAAATCTATTATATGTACTTGAATCTTTTTAACTGCCCATAAGGGCGTTAAATAAATAAATATTTGTTTGTTCTTTTTTTGCTTCCATTATCATACATTTTTTTAAACATTTAATTTAAGTTTGTCAATGCTGTCGTCACACCGAATTTGAAAGGAACGAAGAGAGACAGCGCTACGTGGGAAGCGAGTCTCTCGAGTAGGAGGCTAAGGCCTGGTTATTTCAAGTTCGATCAAAGTAAGCGGTCGATTAAAGTATAGATTTTTTACGAAAACGGATCATCTGATTGGTGGAGAACGTAAAAATCTATGCTTTAAAAGAACGCTTACTTTAATCCAACTTGAAACAACCGGCCCTAAGCATCTGCAACGAAAAACGTGCGATCAGTGTGTTGTCTCGAGATGAAAATCTCATCTATGGGCACGCGCCTTTAAGAAGAAGAGGAGGAATATGCCGTACCGTATAATATTGCAATCAGTTGATATTGATAATGTAACTGAAAGTTGAATTTGTCCCTGCTACGGTGTCGCAAGCCAGTTTTAAGTGTGCAGCTTTCTGAAGATATCGTTTCCAAATTGTAAATTAGCCCACAATTGACGCAACTGATTTCTTGATCAAGAAATGTGGTAATGGGATACATTTTTATCAGCTCACTCATGTGGGCTGTTAAATAATCATTTTCTTAAACACACTTATTTACAAATATCCCGGACAACTCACCACCAACAGAGCCGAACTCTAGAAATCGAACACGAGAAAAACCCTTCATTAAGTTGTTTTGAAAATGTATTAAAATTATCGGAAAATACGAGACGATTCATGTAGTAATATCATATTAACTCGTGGCGTCTGCTTGCTTGCTTGCCGTCGAAAAAACTTTGGATCGATTTTTAACCCTTTTCCCGTGATCCAATCGACCTGAAACTTTGCAAGTAGACTAGTGGCGACGATCAAGAAGATCTATCAAATTTTCGTTAAAAAAAAAATTAATAATTATAGTATAATTTTGGAGTTTTAGAAATTTTAATGGTTTTTTCAAATTGAAATCATTACAAAAGTTTGATTGCTACCAACGGCGCGGCGGCCTGATAACGTCACGGAATATTTAAAATTTGAATTACTCCATCGGTAGGTATAATAGGTACTTCACTACGAATTTCGAAAATTTATGACAATTGGTTCACAGATGACAGCACACTTTGGTTTTTTTAGGAAGAAATCAAATAATAAAGAGATATTTTTAGAGATTTTTGACATAGATATTTGCCTAGACATGTTTCATTTTCAGTCAATCAATTGTTTAATTTCATGCCATCAAAAACTTGGTTTTTATGGGTTAGTTTTTTTTATATAATAATCTGACGCAACGTATTCTCAACATCATTTTAGGAATGGAAGCATGGACGCTTACCAAAGAATCGATAAGGCAACTTTTTTTATTTATTTAAAATATAATAGAAACCTAAAAGGTTTATGGATATAATAATCATATTATTTAGATAGAAAGTCATTTTTTATAGTTGGCCGAGTTTTAGCATTTTTGTCCCATCTGTTTTGAATTTGTCAGTGGTCAGTTGTTTGGTTTTTTGTGGCAGGTCGTTATATAGTTTTAATCCGTTGCAAATTAGTCGGGATCGTCCTGTTTTCGTTTTGGCGTTTGTTATCTTGGTGTTTTAAAGTATTCGAGATGTGGATCTTCAGAAGAATACCCAATACAAGCAGGATGGACAGAGTCATGAATGCAAATGTTGTAGTTCAGATGAATAAAGAAAAATAAAATTTTCCATACCTACTTACCCATATAAATAGCTTCTTCTCTGTGAGATATCTATAATGTATCTTGATTAAACAGATGCATTTGTTGGCAAATATTATCAGAGCAAATCCTCAACATCCACCAGATAGTAGAGAAAAGCCTTGAGTCTCAAGAAAGAGTGCTATGTCCTACAACAACAGATCAGTTCCATAATGTCTACATTATTTATCGAAAATGTTGTGACATCAATGTCCCAATATGGACTAAACCTAACTGAGCTCAATAGATTGATCGCCCTATAGTTCCCGCATTGTACTCTTGACTTTCTACTTTATAGAAAGGCATAATAACGGCTCTTCACCAGTCTAAAGGGGTATGGCACTCCTCCGAGCATCAGGCATCTGCAGGAATCAAAGAGTGTTTCTATTTAGAGAGCTTTCAATTACCACTAGGAGAGAGGCTCCGAAGGAAAGTTAAAATGTACAACGAAATACTTTTAAAAAAAATAACCCATAAAAACCAAGTTTTTATTATACTCCCTTTCTTTGTAAAATATAACAACAATTAAAGACGAATTAAAACACATAACATAACACTAAACTTACAGGAATTTAATATATTTCTAAAATGTCAGATGTTTTGAGCTTTGATAAGACACTTCATGCTTTGAAGATTAAATTCTAAAAACATCTGTCAGTCAATATAGATTTTCGACATTCGTAGTGAAGTACCTATTGTGTATACCGACGGAGTAATTCAAATTTAGAAAATATTCCGCGACGTTATCGGGCCGCCGTTGCTAATCAAACTTTTCTAATGATTCCAATTTGAAAAAACCAACAAAATTTCTAAAAATCCGAAATTATACTATTATTATTAATTTTTTTAACCAAAATTTGATAGATCTTCTTAATCGTCGCCATGAGTCTACTTGCCAAGTTTCAGCTCGATTGGATCACGGGAAAAGGGTTAAAAATCGATCCAAAGTTTTTTCACCCGGCAAGCCGGCAAGAATGCAGACGCCACGAGTTAATACAAAGGGAGTAATTATGACGGGAGCGTAGCGTGGAATGCTCGAGACAGTAGCGCAGTACGGACTGGTCTCGTAGGCGCCGGGAAAAGTCACCTCGCTCTCGCGATTTTTGTTCGTCGAGCGTTCTCCTGCCGGGCCGTACCAAGGCGAGCTCGCGTGAAGCTCAAGACCGAGAAGTCTCCCCGCCATCGCTCTTGCTGTCGAGTTTCTTCCAGCAGTCTGTCAGCAGAGTCTTCGCCGAATCTGTGAAGTGAGATCCAGAATTTCACCATAATATTGTGTTGTGACTACGCCAGAAACCTAAGTGCTTGTGCTAATTTTATTCGATATTCTGTGTGATATTTATCTTTGATATTTATACTATTTATATTTCGGTGTGTTCTTCTATATTCGTACTTTTTATATTTCTATGTTCATTTCTTATTTCTACTACGTATATACATTTGTGTTTACTCACTGTTAATATGTCACTTGCACTCATAACTTGAAATTGACCACCCCGTTTCACTGTACGACAGAAAAATTGACTAAAATACTTTGGTCCCATGAAACAAATATTGAAATAAACATATCGCAACAAATGTACCGATGCAAAAATAATTTTAGAAAATAATCATTTTTAGGTATTTTAAAATAAATAAATTGAGGTTCATGCTTCTTCTCTTTGTTTATAGATTTTCGGGACTCCTGGTATATGTCTGTAGGAGAGTATACGAAGACCATCATCCTAATTGCGAGATGCCTACAATAACACATGGTAGAGGAAACGTCCTCAGGGGTGGTCTTCTTGTGCGAGGGACGAATGAATTCTGGTGCCATGTTGGATGACGTTTTAAACCGTCCATCATTCACACTCATTCCTGACAGAATGTTTTATCCTATCGGAACAACGCTCAATTGCATACTTCCAAAAAAAGTGTGGAGCGGTTTAAAAAAAGGCATCAATCTTATCAATTGGCCTGCACAGTAGCGAAGGGAAAAACTTCATTTCAAAATGAAGACTACAACACACACACGTTCACCAGTTTGAAGACTACAAAGTGTACACTACAATTGTAGTACTACGAAATGAAGTGAAGTAAATGAAGTGAAGTAATGAAGTAATTGTAGTATTAATGAAGTGAAGTAATGAAATGAAGTAATTGTAGTATTAATGAAGTGAAGTAATGTAATGAAGTGAAGTAATGTAATGAAGTGAAGTAATGAAATGAAGTAATTGTAGTATTAATGAAGTGAAGTAATGTAATGAAGTAATTGTAGTATTAATGAAGTGAAGTAATGAAATGAAGTAATTGTAATAATAATGAAGTGAAGTAATGAAATGAAGTAATAGTGAAGTAAATTTTTAAATGAAATGAATATTTTTTTCCCAAATAAAAATTTAGCGAGCTAAAAAAAAACCATGGGGGGGGGGGTTGTTACAGTTTCCAGAGATTTCTCCGTTTAGCTACATCAACTTCCCAAAAATTTCTTCATAGCTCCCAAAATTTTTCAAACCATGGGGGGGGGGTTGTTACAGATTCCAGAAAATTCTTCATATATCTACATCAACTTTCCAAAAAATACACTATTTAAAATGTGTTTCTCATACTTTCGATAACTTTGAAGTGTATGTACTTTGTAGTGTTCGCTTTGAAATGAAGTGTACTATTTGAAGTTTATACTTTCAATAACTTTGGTGTTTGTAGTTTGTAGTGTGCACTACACATCAAAATGTGCGAAGTGTGCACTTCAATGTAGTGTAGTACTACATTGTAGTAGTGAGTACAGAGCGGACCCATCACTAGTCACCAGAGCCAAATCGATCAGAACATGTATAATTAATATTTCAAAAAATGTTAGCCAAATAAAGGCAATATCTAAACACGAGTCCAAAATGGAGTCTGGCGCTGGCAGAAAATCAATAAGCAGTATGCAAAAAAAATAGTAGAATGACGTGCCAATACACAAGCAAAAGGATTGCGCGCAAAATATTATTATTTTTATTTTATTATTCATTATTAAATTTATACATATTTTCTATTGTTATAGTGCCAAGCCTTGTGCAGCTCTTGTCAGCACGTTTCTTTTTCATTTTCTTGCCTAAGTACATTGCGTATTTACTTAAAGGTATAATTTACATAGGAATAAATATATATAAAAAATAATAATATTATATGAACATAACAAAACTTAAAAATAAACTTGGTGGTGAGACTAGGTATCAGATAATATATAAAAATGTAAAAAAGTAAAAGTTAATATCATATAAAAATAACAAAACTTAAATATAAACTTAGTGATGAGACTAGGTAACCGATCGAGATATTAAAAAAACATGAACATCTATATGAATCACTGGGATCAAGATGCATGAAAAAATCATGGAACAGCTCAAAGTAGAAATAAAAAGGCATTGAGGCCAACAGTATGAGGCATGTGACTTGTCTAAATTTCCAGAGTCAAGTTATTTAGTAGGAATTTCCTTATTTCCCTTCCTCTTCTTGTAGATTGGGTGATATTCTTGACGTGCTCCGGTATTTTATTGGAGTCGTGGTACTCATGTAGCTCATAAATAAAAAAATATTACTAAACGTTTTTACGTTTAGTAATATTTGTTTTTAAATCCCACCGCAAAATGCAAAATGTCAGTTTTAGGGGTGCCAATACATTTGGCCAAGGCTACAAGTTGTATCCTAATGAAGGGATCATTGGCCCCGAAAAATATTGATTGTTCCATAAATAATAAATAATAACTTTATACAAAGTGCTTCACAAAGTTATTTAGGTACTATTGTTATCAAGTTATTTCTTTCGGCACTTGCGTGGAAAATCTTTGGTCGATAGATGAGGAATGAACAAATTAGAAGTGAATGTAATACCGGCTGCAGAGTGGTAGACAGAATAAAGAAAGGAGCGCTGAGATGGTTCGGTCGTGTGGAACGTACGAACGAGGAAAGGATGATTAAGAAAATATATGAGGCGAGTGTTGAAAGCAACAGGAATAGAGGGCGTCCGCGAAAGATCTGGCACGGTCAGATACTGCAAGTATTTGAGGAAGCAAAAGTGGTGTGCCTGGATAGAAGAGTGTGGCGTTCAATCCTCTCTGCATACCGGCGTGATGATTAGTTAGTTCAATTATTTCGTTATTTTTGATAGTTAAATTTATTGAAATTTTACTTCTTTTGGCTCATTCTGGATAAAAAAAAAACATAACAGAAGTTGCGCACGCAACCTGTAGCGGAATGAGTAGACGAGCATGTAGCGGAAATGCGATACCGTAACTAACGACGCCGTATTTAAGTCAGATTCAGTTTACGATGGGAGTTCGCGAATGTTTCGATCGTTTTATAAGACGGGTTTTGTTTGTAGAAGTATTACTTTTAGCGCGTTTTATTTTAAGAACGTGAACATGATGCAAGCAAAAGTGATTGCCCGTACTGCGGCGGCCCTGGCAGGGTGCAGGAGAGGCGCCAGCTGATCGGACGCAATGCAAGTAGTGAAAGCCGGCCGACCGCATTATGCAGCCGAGTTGCGGAAGCGAGATGCAACCGGTACCGGCGGCCAGCGCTGCACAACGGCTGGGCCGCGCGCGGATCTTGTTACATAAACGCTGTCACACGGGCCGCTAAATTATACAACGCCAACTGCAAATTGCAACAATGATATACAGATAATTTTTGCTCCCTTTCCTTCAACTCGTAGCGTCTGCTTGTCTACTTGTCGTCTTGTCTGCTTATCTGACGAAAAAACTTTGGATCGATTTTTAACCCTTTTCCCGTGATTCAATTGAGCTGAAACTTTGCAAGCAGACTCGTGGCGACGATCAAGAAGATTTGTCAAATTTTTGTTAAAAAAAATTAATAATCATAGCGTAATTTCAGATTTTTAGAAATTTTAAAGGTTTTTTCAAATCGGAATCATTACCAAAGTTTGATTACTAGCAACGGCGGCCCAATAACGTCGCGGAATATTTTCTTAATTTGCATTACTCCGTCGGTATACATAATCGGTACTTCACTACGAATTTCGAATAACTAAATTGACTGACAAATGTTTTTAGAATTTAATCTTCAAAGCATGAAGTGTCTTATCAAAGCTCAAAACATCTGACATTTTAGAAATATATTAAATTACTGTAAGTTTAGTGTTATGTTATATGTTTTAATTCGTCTTTAATTGTTGTTATATTTTACAAAGAAAGGGAGTATAATAAAAACTTGGTTTTTATGGGTTACTTTTTTTAGGTTAAACCAGCAATCATTACAGGCTGGAGCCTATAACAAAGAGCCTATAGATGGCAGCCGATTACAATAGGCAAAATGACAGTATTAAAAAATTAAAGAAGAAAATATTTTGCTCTTCTTGAGGATTCTAAAAAATAATCCATTTTTAATATACACATTAAGATTAATAAGATTTTCAATAAAATAAATGTATAAAATTCTGCATTCGGCCATTTTAACTGAAACACCGACCAGAGCGAATGACGTCACGCCTAAGTATCGTCTCCGTGTCTCTTAAACTGTTGTCAGAGACACAATGCAATGTTTACTTAGGCTTGACATCTGCAGGCGTTTTTGCGCGTAATTAAAAATGCAATTACTTGCGTAAAAACTTAGTTTATTACTGAAATAATGTTATTTTTAGTAAAAGTAGACTCGTACCTACATTATAGAAGGTTATTTCAAAATCTGTCATCATACCTTTTGGATGCGCCCGTATTATTGGAACTAAAATAACCTTTGGCCTTATTTTTATAACTTATTCATTTTTTTATATTCTGTTCGTGACTTCCTTATCCTATCCTCAGTGCTTAGTTTTACTTCCCTATTCTCAGTGATTAGCTATACTTCACTGTTCTCTATTCTCGGTGATTAGTACTCTATTATTATTTGTATTCTTTTTGATAGGGTTATCACTTACTTTCTCTGTTATTTGTTTTACTTCCCTTTACTCGATGATTAGAAGACTGCCACTGATCAATAAAGTCAGAACTCGTTCTGTATCTCACCTGGACTATTCGCAGTGTCGCGTTGTCTACTCCTGACCTTACAGACTCAGCACCAGGGCCACCTATTCCCAGAACACATTACTCAATGTGTTCTACAAATGTACGCAATGAGTATCTATACGCTTCCTGTAAAAATTGTTAACTTTCACATCGTTTCCTTGTGTGGATTCTGTACTGAAAGATATAAACTGGCATCAACCAAAGAGCGTTCAATGACATCCAAACATCTGCCAAACAGGAGGGAAACTTGTACTTTGATGGCATGATGACCTGTGTACAAGAACGTATTTTTTTTACTCAAATAATTGAGGCAATCAAATGAATCCCCTAACTTACCATGAACTAGTGAAATGATATTAAGTTGGTGCGTAATTATGCGCCGATTTTTTCGCGACGTTGTTTTTAAATTTTAATTTAGTAAGGTTAGAAAATTAAAACTGCCATATTTTTGAAACAAAGAGAACCCAATTAGCTTAAAAAGAAAAGCCTTCGAATCGTGCATACTGCCAGTGATGACGTGTCGAGCGGAGACGAAGATCCTTACAAAGAAAAGTTTAAAAAAGCTCAAACGCGCGCAATGGTCCTTGGAGAGATGCATGCTTGGTGTAAGCCTAAAATAATTTTTTTAAATTATGAAATTAGGCGCAGAACTAAAGTAGCGGATATCATGGTCATGTAGCAAAGCTAAAATGGCAATGTGCCTCAAGATGGACTCTTAAAGTTCTGAAGTGGAGATCTTGGTAGAATAAAAGAGGCATTGGAAGGCCTCAAAAGAAATGAGCCGACGATATTTTCACTGTGTGGGGAAGAAATGGCTACAAGAAGCAAACAACAGAGAAGGGTGGAAGGGTATGGAAGAGGCCTATACCCAACAGTGGAAAGATGAAGGCTGAAGAAGAAGGAAATTATGCCACATATGCTGTACCATTTGAAGACAGGGTGTAAAGCTGCTGAGTCTCATTCTGAAGCATTTTGCGATCTCAACGATCTTTTCAGCGATGGAACGATTAGCGAAAGGGCTTGCAGAGAGCGATTCGTTCCTTCAAAGCTGGTGCAAAGCTTAGCAAAGACTATAAAAGGGTCGATCTTCGATTTCGATCGTCGAAAGATTTTGATGACCAGGCCCTTCAAGCGACTGTGGAAGAAGACAAAAGTTGCACCACTGTGTGGACTGGACACTTTTCGGTCGTGAAATCAACCATCTCCTAAGCAAACCAGGAGCAGGAATTGACGATGATGATGACTATGCTCCCGAATGATAATTGTACATAATTGTTTTGAGTTTGTTTTCATTTTTGGCTATGTTACAATATGATTTACATTTTTTTAATGGTTAAGTTTATTCCTGAGGAAAGGAATAAGGAGAAAGAAGATGGGATGGGAATGGATTAAAATCTAACTGTTAATAATTTTTAAAATGTTTACAGATACTATGGTCAATCTGGTAATTTATGTTGCTAAAAAATTCGTACAAAATTATGTTCTGTTTGGATTATGTAAGATTCAAAGTGAGATTGGTTCTAGTTAATCTAGATGGCACTGGAAGAGATTCAATTCATCCAATTTTATTCAACCAACAAATAACACATAAATATGTACATTACATTTAATTAATCCTCATATAATACGCCCTCTCTGCATATTTCATTCTAAATATACAGAGAGAACACACATAAGAATTAAAAGTATAATACATACCAAAATAAGAATTTTTATCAAAGTTGTAGAAAAATTTTGTTTCAGTAAATCCCTTCAAAGATATGGAACAGATCAACATCCAAAGTGATTCAGATGCTCAGCATAACCATAGCTCTTCCAACAGGCATAATCATCGGCAGGTTGGTCCTGTATTTTGGAATAAGAAACAATCTACGCTGACTTTGTCTTAGGTACCTATGTATCGGGAACACACAAACCAGTACCCCGAATAATTTCAGAGTTTTTGATCACATCACGCAACAATCGATAAAAATGCGTATTCAAATTGTAGTCGGGCATATTCTGGAAAAACTCCTGATTGGGTAGAGCCAAGGATAATACCCGTACTCTCTCATGCAGGAATATCTCTTCGGAAACTTCTTCAGAAAAGGATAAACTTCTGAATAGGTCCGGGCAGTCTACTTTTGAGAGAGCTATTTTATGTAGAAATATTACTCTGTCTGTGTCTTTTTTGAGCATGCAAGGTAGAAATTTTAGAGATATAATGGAAGACTCTAAAAAATCTCATCTCATAAAACAGCTACAGAATCATTTGTTGTTCTTGTGTAAGTACTGCGCAATTACACAATACAAAAAGTCCGCACTGTCCGACATGACCCACTTGGTAAAAGCTTTATGGAGGGTAATGAATACCAGGTGCATTAACCGCCAGAAAACTGCATCCGAGGTCTGTGTGACCGACTTACAAATGTCACTTTTTCGACTGTTGACATTATGCGTTTTCGATTCTGCAAAGTTGCCAGTTTCCTCGCACTTCTTGCACAAGAGTGCAGCTCTGCAATACTCGCTGATGCGGTTCGTATCCTTAAAAACCTAAATAATGCTTACCACTGATGATGTGTTTAATCCATCTTACTTTGTGAAGAAACCTGAAAGTATTCAGAATAATCTGGAGGGACGTAGAAGCGCGGCGCGCGGGGTGGCAGCTGTATATAACACTCCGCCGGGCGTCCAGGAGGTTCCAAGTTAAAAACTGCGATCAGCGAGAAACATAATACGAGCAATTTTTTTCAGACAATTTCCAAATGAAATTTAACATTCGGAACCAATAGCGGTTGCTTATTCTATGTGAAAAATCTGTGTTCGTTAGAATAAGGAATGAACAAATTAAAAGTGATTATAATGCTGACTGTGGCATAAGAAAGATACAATAAATAAAGGATCGCTCACATGGTTTGGTCGTTTATAACGTATAATCAAGTAGAGGATATTGGAAGACGGACCTGTTCAAAGCTTCAACAACCGAAGAGCGTGTATGAATGTGGTCGAATCAAAAGTGTTGTAGGTACCAAGACACAAGTTTGTGGCGCTTTATCCTCACTGCGTATCCCTGAGGGGAAACGGCGTGATGGTTAGTTAGTTAATTTGTGTAAATATTTTGTAACTTTAAAATTAGTCAATTTTAACAACTTCATAAAAAAAAAAATTGACCATTTGAAAGTGTGTAGTGATCCACTCCAACATAACCAACCAAAGTGTCAATTTCGTGTAGCCATTTTTTAAAACAGTGCATATTTCAACATGTATAACATGTATACATAACGCACATATTCTAAAGTCCAAAAATCTATATTATGATTGCGCTAAATCTACATTAAATAATGCGTTTTTTTCCATTGCGACCTTCAAAAATTAATCAAATTTTAAAATTAAATTAAAAAAAAAAGAGCTAAGCATATGTACCTATAGATTATTTAAAAATATATTTACATATTATTGAATGTGTAGAAATATTATTTGTATACATTATTTAATATTTAAGTCACTTTAAAGCGAGATGCATCTAAATTTTTATTTTCTTACGTCAATTATATTTTTGATGTTTAATTTCTATGTTAGAATTATTCGTTTGGTTGGCCATCGTTGGCTAGTACCTACAGTCGATAGCCAATTGGTTGTTGACTGTTAGTTTAGTGATTATTTCCGACCGAGTCATTCGGAAAATTCATTAAAGATTACTTAAAATACTAGTACGAAGACATCACTTTTTAGTGTATATTATAGATATCTCACAGAGACGAAACTGTATTAATTATGGGAAAGTAGGTATAGAAGTCATTTGGGTGTACACAGGACTTAAGACCTGTCTTTTTATGGTTGGCTTAAGTGATCACTTTACACAATTGTAACATTCGCCATTTCCACCCATGATAGAATATACCATGCTTATTCATTTTTTGGAAGTTGTATATATGTTCAAATTGCGTGGAAAGCTTTCATATATGAGTTGTAAGCGCCTTTTCCATGCGGCCTGTACAAAGCCATTTTCATTCCCCTAAATCCCCACAGATGTCGCTAATGAGAAAATCTACATTGATTTTTTACGGAATTTTGAGAGCAATATCCTTTATTGTGTACATAAGTCCTGTGTACACCCAAATGACTTCTATACCTACTTTCCCATAATTAATACAGTTTCGTCTCTGTGAGATATCTATAATATACACTAATTGATTAATAATGTCTCTGTGACATAAATCCAGCACTGTTCTGAAAGATTTGAACAAACTCAAAATATTCTGAACATCACTTTTTATTCTACTGGGCAAACTATACAACCTTCATTCAGAATTATTCGTGTAATAATAAAATTACTATAAGAATCTGATGCGATCGGCCAATGAAAAAGAAAAGAGCTACTTTGCTATGGGAATTAGCACGTGGACGCGATGGAAGCGATATTGATTATAACCATTAACATTGAGACTGTCAAATTGACAGTCGAATACTTTACATGTCATATTGTGTACACGTCGATGCAGGGAACTTCTGGAGAGTTACTGGATTTTAGAATATTTATTTTAAGAAAAAAAAAATGGATTTTTTCAATCTTTCCCCAATTAAATTGTGTCTCAAAAACTGCTTAAAAAATTGTATTAATACATTTTTATTCTCACTCTTACCATGTTTTTAATATTCATGTTGATTTCAAGACATTATCAATTTCAATCGAAATGAAAATGATCAAGGATACAGAACAATTGAAGAGCAAATTGAAAGAACATCTCTATGAACTGAACTAGACACCATTACCTTCAAAGTCAAAGATGTTCACTCTACTACTTCAGCCTAGGTATATAATATAATATAAAATAATCAAATGTAAGAAATAATATATATAGAATTTCAAAGTTCCTTGTCCGAGCACAAGAGCAATGCTCTTAAATGGAGAGGAACTATGAATAACACAATTGTGTAATAAATATTATTGTAACAATAAAAATAAAAATAGGCATGATGACAGATTTTGAAATAATATACTACTACTATTGCCGAAAATAACATTATTTCAGTAATAAACTAAGTTTTTACGCAAATAATTGCATTTTTATCTACATATTTTTAATTTCGCGCGAAAACGCCCGCAGCCGTCATTTCGTCTCCGTGACGTCAAGCCTCAGTAAACATTGCATTGTGTCTATGGCAACGGTTCAAAGACACGGTGATGGGTACTGAGGCGTGACGTCATTCGCTCTGACCGGTGTTTCAATTAAAATGGCGTATTGCACAATTTTATACTTTAATTTTATTGAAAATCTTATTAATCTCAATGTGTATATTAAAACTGGATCATTTTTTAGAATCCTTTCAAAATATTTTCTTCTCTAAAATCACTTATTCTTTAATTCTTTAATACTGTCATCATGCCTATTGCAATGACGTCACTTGACGTCACATAAGTCGCTTATAGGTACAATAGTTAGCTAGGCTACATAATCAGATTCTACAAAACGTAAAAATAAATAAGTTAAATTTTGGTCCCGGTATACAGGGAGTCTCGTAGCTTACAGCAAGAACTTCGGGAGAGTCTTCATCATTCAATTTTGAATAGAAAATCTTCTTTACACCTTGGGTGAAATGTTAATAGTTTAAGAGATGAGAGACATTCCCCTCTACTCGATTAGGTTGATAACAATCTGTATTTTGGTTACTTATTAATTAGTTAATTAACGCCCACTAGGTGAAATCTGTTCTGGGGCAGTTATAATTAACACTTTAATAGTTTTCTTATTCCTGGTTGAATAAAAATTTATAAATAAAAGATATGATCAAATCTATAACTATAAAACTCAACGTCTGTCTGCCTGTCCGTCTGTTCTCCATAAAAATCTACACCATTTGTCCGATTCGACTCATATTTTGCATACTTATGCTTTAGGACTCGGCGGGTAACATAGGCGATATTCCCTCCCTATTCTCATACCCCTTCCCCTCCATATCATCATATCATATCATATCATTGCATTGCTTATATCAAGCATGCTCATTATCAGCATGCTTAAAATAAACTTGCTAATAATGAGCAAGTGTGTACAGTTGTTAGGGCATGCAAGTTTTGAGCATGCTAATGAGCATGATCAAAATAAGCATGGTATGGATACCTTTACGCACCTGCTGAGTTCTTTTAGCAAAAGGGTAGGTACTTTTCGACTGCGTCCACAGAATGCGTAACTAAAGGGTTAATATGATTCTCGTTTTAAGATAAGATGTATAAATAGGGATTTGAATTAACAAGATTAGGTATAGAGTTGCAGCATCTGTGCGAGCAGTACAGGCGCCGGTAGTTAGAGCGGGACCCAAGTTACCAAGAACTCACGTATCACGGACAAGGCGTTAGAAATGAAGAGTTTGGACACGCGATACGTATGAAAGTGATTGTGGTCGCGCTGCTAACGGCCGGGGGGCGGTGAACAGTGGCGTACCCAAACAAATTGGGACCCAATGCAAAATGGAAAAAAACTAATACTCCCTTTCTCATTGAATCGGATTTCGTGCCTGTTGCACGCGTCGGGGTCATTACTCATTTGTAGTGATTCCAATTTGAGAAAACATTTAAATTTCGAAAAATCCAAAATTATACTATTATTATTTAAATTAAACGAAAATTTTTTAGATCATTTTCGTCGCCACGAGTCTGCTTGCAAAGTTTCAGCTCGATTGGATCACGGAAAAAGGGTTAAAAATCGATCCAAAGTTTTTCCGGCAGACAAAAAACCGTAGACGCTACGAGTCAAAAGAAAGGGAGTAAAAATGGGACTCTTATACAAGTCCACTTTTTACGGATGGCAATATATGGTCGGTATCAGTACAACACAATGTCTTTAGCTTTTCACGGCCACTCAGAATCTTCTGGGGTATTATACCGTGTTATTACGACCTTTCGTCCTAACAACACGGTATAATGCCCCAGCAGACACAAACCAGAAGTACAACACAAATTTGTTAAACGTTTAATTATTTTATGGATAAAGAAGGAAATAATATTTATCACATCATTATAATTACATCGTTAAAAAAATGAAATATAGATTTTCAGGCGTATTCCACTGTATACGTTCTAATATTCGGATCGGAGCGGATCGCTAAATAATTCAATTTTCAATTTTTCAATTTTCAATTTTTATTTATTACATAATATGTACATTACAAACTTTATGTTTAATGCATACATATTATGAATTAATACACATATATATACATACATACACATATACATACATATATACATACCCATATACATATTGTATATTAAAATAACAATTTATTATTAACTAATTAAAAGTGACCTGCACAATCTGGTCAGAGGTGTAGGAGAATCCTGCTTCGGAAAACCCCCTCAGACACATGGAATATATCAATATCCAAAGCGATTTTGTTCAGCATAGCTGTAGCTTTTCCAACAGGCATAACCATCGGCAGGTTGGCCCTGTATATTGGAATGTGAAACAATCTATGCTGACGATGTCTAAGGTAATTATCAGGAACATACAAACCAATGCTCTGCATAATTTCAGTATTGTCGATCATATCGCGCAACAATGGATAAAAATGTGTAATCAAATACACATTCCTTCTAGTCTCTAAACTATTGTAGCCAAGCATACCCTGGAGACACTCGGTTGGGTAAAGCCAAGGATAATGCCCGTACTCTCTCATGTAGAGATATCTCAGAAACTTCTTTTGGACTTTCTCCACCATAAGAGAGTGCTTGCTCTCATGTGGCCCCCAGATCATCGAGCCACTCTCGAGTCTACTCCGCACCAAGGAGTTGTAAAGAGTTCTCAGTACGCGGGTATTCTCGAAAACCCTGGCAGTACGCAGAACAAATCCTAACATTCTTAGAGCATTACCACTGATCGTTTCTATGTGATCGTGAAATGTTAGGTTGCTTACAAATCTAACACCTAGATCTTTAATATTCGATGTTTTTGTCAGATTTTGGTCGTTCATTTTATAGCGAAAAAATAGAGTTTTTTGGGCCCTGGTGAAGGATGTAACCGAACACTTGGAAACATTAAACAAAAGTTTATTTCGTCTTCCCCATTCACATATTCCCCATATCATATACATTAAAAAGAATATTTCTTAATACTCCACATTAAAAATATATCATTACCAGCTGCGAAATCTATGTATACTGTTTCATGAGAAGGAGTACAGATGTCTCTAGCACATAGTCCCTTCAAATATATGGAAGGTTTCAATTTGGAACATATACAGGGTGTAACAGAGCTAGTCCACAATACTTTATAGGAGGATTCCTGCCTTGATTATGAGTCGAAGATGTTCAAGCTACCGCCGGAAGACGGGACCCTGGAAGAAGGAGAACGTGATGGCTGAAAATCCTGAGACAGTGGTTTGTCCAGTCCACTGCGGAGCTGTTCCGGGCCGCAGAGAATAAAGTCCTCTTAGCCAAGTCCGTTGAACGGACAAGGCACGAAAAGAAGAAGAACTCTAAAAATATAAAAAAATTACAAAAAATATTTACACATTTTAATAAGCTACGAACCGACCATCATTTCCCCCATACATAAATCAGCAACCCTGAATTTAATGACCAATTTCTCTTATATTAAATTTTGATAAAATCGTGGAAAAATTGTCTCAATTTAATAAAATAAACAAAATATTCAACGAAAACCTGTTTGGGTTCATTTAAAACAAAAATACACAAGAGGCAATTGGTAGACTATCTAACATCTAAAATGTATTAGAATTTTTTGCTTTCGAAGGTATTTATTTCCCATGACAAACTAATATTGAAATTAAAATCCGCTGGCATAGACGACAAACCTCCGAGCTGGATACAAAGCTGACTTCATGCAAGACCGTGAAATGTAAAAATAAATTAGACACTAAGCCAGCCCCTCATTTTGAAATAAGTAGATATATAATTTATGTTAACGACATCTTCAAACTAAAATTATATCATACATTGTGCCGACAATTCCGCTATTATTGTAAACGGACGTGGTTGGAAGTTGGAACACGGCAAATGAACAACCAAATATCGATAAGAAAATTTTTAAATCCTGCCTCGATACTAAGGGTCTGTTGTTTGATCAGAAGTTAGAGTAAGAGTTAAGCAAAAAGCATAGATTTAAACGAAAACGGGTGTTTTGATTGGTGGAGAACGCAAAAATCTATGCTTTTTTCTTAACTATTACTTTTACTCCTGATAAACAACTGGCCCGAAGTTACTCTCCTTTAGCGATTTTTTTTTAAATTGCATTAAAAAAATCCCCCGTAATAATAATTTCGCAGCTACGGTGGCTGGGTCATATCTTGCGGATGTCGGCAGATAGACTGCCAAAGCGGATATTCCAGGCAAGAACGGAAGGCGGAAGACCGAGGGGCCGTCCTAGGTGGAGCTGGCGGAAACAGTTGGAGGACTTCCGCGAAGCGAGGTTGCAATTAAATTGACCTGACGTGGAGAGCGCACCCCGAGATAGCAAGAGTTGGGACCTTCTATGCGGTGCAGGGACCCCGACACAATAGGATAATAGGTTGAAGAAGAAGAAGAAAATACAAAATGAAATACTAGGCACATAATTCAATCTCCATAACAACACATTATGAATTTGATTACTATTATATTATGAAAACTACATCGGCAAGTAAAAAATAAGCAACAAACACAGCTCCTGGAGCATATGCAATTTTCATAACACCACTTTCAAACTTGATGTCGTCATTAAAGGGCATCGAAAGTAGACTGAATGCGGTAGAGATGAGATCACTTGGAGGTATGTGTGCCAATTTGTGATAGAATAAAGAAAGATGTTGCGAAAGAATGTAAAACTGATCTTACCATAGTGGATAGAATGAAAAACGGTCGCTCAGATAGTTTGGGCATGTTGAGCGAATGAATGAGGAAAGAATGATAAAAAACTTATAAGACGCAAGTGTTGACGGCACCAGAAAGAAAACACGACCGCGGAAGACGCGGCGTGACCAGATTAACCAGATACTGGAGGATGGTCCTTTCAGGAGCCTCAACAATCGTCAACAATGCGAAGATATATGAATGTGGGCGAGGAGAGAGTTGTGTGTCAGAACAGAAGAGTGCGGCGCTCTATACTCTCTGCCTACCCCCGGAGAGAAATGGCGAGTTGGTAAATAAATAAGTATGTCTTCATTTATTACTATTGGTTAAGTATCAATATTAGGTTTTAATTGGTGAGTCGTGACTTCATGGTGTGAACATATTCTGTTGCACGATGCGCGTGCTTTTCGTTGCATTCTAAAATATTACTCTAACTAACTAACTAACTATCACTCCGTTTCTCTAGAACGCCAAACTCTTCTATCCTGGCACACCACTTTTGCTTCGGCCACATTCATACATCTTCTCATACAAGTTCTACGGTTGTTGTTGTACTTTTAACAGGGCCATCCTCAAGTATTTGTAATATCCGATAATGCCAGGTCTTTCGCGGACGCCCCTATTCCTGTTGCCTTCAACACTCGCCTCATATATTTTCTTAAACATCATTTCCTCGTTCATACGTTACACATGACCAAACCATCTCAGCACTCCTTTCTTTATTCTATCTACCACACTGCAGCCAGCATAGCATTCGCGTCTAATTTGTTCATTGCTCACTCTATCGACCAAAGGTTTTCCAAATAAGCGTCTTAGTGACCGCATTTCCACCGCATTAAGTCTGCTTCATTCCCCTTTTGCCAATTCCAGGCTTCACTTCCATACCTCAGGGTTGGCACTAGCACGCCATTATGTACCGCTAGTCTTGCTTCCTTTGAGAGATTCTTATTGGCCATAATTGCACCATTAACTTTGTTACTCTCAACACACCAAAATAATTCGGTATAACTTCTATAAACGGCTCTTCTATTCCACTCCGTAAATGCTCTTCCCGGTAATATTGCTCGTCCTAATTCTACGATTGTCAAAGCTACTATATTGCGCCTTACAAAAATATTACATAATAAACAAATGATGTGACGCTATAACCATTATTTTTTTAGCTATGAAATGAGGTAAAGAAGTCACGAATTGAATTATTTATAACCAGAAATATATTGTTTTACCAGAGAATCAAAGATCACCTCAAAGAGGCTTAAAATGACGATTATATTCGACGTCTTTAATAATGTTTTTAGTCGCAATACATTACACATTACGTTATGTATTTGATTCAAAGTTCACGTACTGAAGTAAATATTTTTTAAGAAAATTACCATTTCGCAACAGCGTAAGATTGTTTTCTTTTATTCAATTTATTTAATAAATAACATACGTCTACATGACAAATTTATATTAATTAGTTAATGATATTACATTTAATAAATACACACGAATAAAAATCCTTAGCAAAGATGTGGGAGAATCCGACATATAACACGAGAGGCACGAAAATGGAAATTAGAAATGTACCAACGCTTAACGCAACTTTTGGTCAAAAATGTCATATTTATTTTCCAACTAAACTCCGCGCGCTTCCTCCAATTGAAAAATATTGAAAAGATTGACGAGTTTAAGGCGAAGCTCAGCCAGTGAGCAAAGTTGGCTGTATTCAAATCAGTTTTCAGGCCAACCCTAGTGTAAGGCAACGGGCGCTAGATCTTGACCGAAAGAACCGGCTCAAGGCGAGATGGGATTTCCACGAGGAATAGCAGGAGTTAGATTTATCGAGAAATCGCAGCTACGGTGGCTGGGTCACATCTTGCGAACGCCAGCAGATAGACTGCCAAAGCGGGTATTCCAGGCAAGACCATAAGGCAGAAGACCAAAGGGCCGTCCTAGGAGGAGCTGGCGGAAACAGTTGGAGGACTGCTGCGAAGCGAGGTTGCAATTAAACTGGGCTGACGGGAGAGCGCAGCCCAAGATAGGAGTTGGAACCCCAATCCAATAGGATAAGGGGTAAAAAAAGAAGAAGACGAGTTTTAAAAAAAAGATAGAAGTATGGCTAAATTAAATGGATGCAGATAAATTAAAAAGCGTACCAAAAACGGCAGAGGATTTTTAAAAAGAAAATACATAGGAAAAAACTAACCGCCTCAGCACAGGAACCCCTAGTGAGGAGGACTAAGAACCAAATCATCAACAACAACCACTTATTGTACTTATATTATCTTTGTATTTTGTATCTAAATAGAAGCTGAAAAAAATCCTAAGCCGTCCTGAAAATCCTGAAAAAACTTCCATACACCTTTCTCATGTAAATAGCTTCGTCTCTGAGATTTCTATAATTTATAACAAAAAAAACATTTTATTTAATTACATTGTAATATATAAGTGTGTCGATAAATAGATATTATTAATACTAAATATGAGTATCGTCATATGGTGAGGCAGATATTAGAAACTCGTCCCCCTCCCTGACCATGTACATATGTTACAGTGAACCTGTATTTCTAGTGAGTCTATATTTTCAACGGAATTTTAGCGAAATTATATTCAAGGTCATTCTTATCATATTCAAGCAAATTTTCACCAGTAGAAATTAATTCAATATTTTAACTGACATCTTACTAGAGAAATTATATACGTTTCCGAACTGTCAAAATTAAATTTGACAGATCTGACACCCGTTTCATAAAAAGGTATGCTTTAACGAACTTTTATTTTAATCCAACTTGAAACCATGAAACAACCGGGCCTTAGAATAACATTTTAAGTTCTTACGTGAAAAAGGTTCTTACTGCGTTATTCATTTCTTCTGCGCATGTCAACATTATATACCGGTATACCGGATATTATTAAAATAGTTATGTTGAAGTGTTGAAAGTTTCAGCTGCACCAATTCTTCAATATATGACAAGATTCTAATGGCACATGGACATTGTTTTTCAAAATTTATTTTACGTTTTGTGTCTCATTCTATTTTTCTTATTTTTATCCTTTAAGCGATAGCATATTCTCTATTCTGTAGCGATAGGGTTCTGTCTCTCGAACTGTCACACTTCTAGACTATGGCCTTTGATATTCAATGATTAGTTTAGGCAACTAAAACGTAATACATTTTTAAAATTTTAATCGCGAACACTTACGAAATTCTGGATCATCTTATAATTCAACAGACAGTCGAATAAACTCATCAAATGATTGGGTACTTATATTTTTAGGCTATAATTTTTGTCATTATCGAATCAATAAACTAAGAATGAATACAGTTAAGCGTCGTAATGTACATTTTCAAGCATATATTTTTTTTTTAGGGACAAAGTAGAGAGCCACGTTGTTACAAATGAAACATATAAGTAGCAGAGTTCATGTTGTGTCTAATTATACTAAAAAATAACACCCAGTACGTGAACCTCTCAAGTTTCAGCTTCATTACTGAAAAACTGAAACTCATGAACCCAATCTAACTTCCGTAGTCTGAAGGCAAATTACTCGAGGCGAGGCAGTAAAATAAAAGTCAAGTCAAACTAATTTAGTTACTACATATTATTTTGTGGTTATTAAGTATTTATTCTACATGGTTCTTTGAATATGCAATTATTGACCTTTTTGTTTTTATTCCTAAATTACTTGAGGATATTCCTATTAATACTAGGTACTCTTTTGAAGAAAACAAAAAGACAACAAAGAGTATTTTGAGTTTGTTCAAATCTTTCAGAACAGTGCTGGATTTATGTCACAGAGACATTATTAATCAATTAGTAATTGATAATTGATAACTGGTAAAAAGGAATTTAACAAAAATTGGAAATAATATTTCCTGGCGTATCCTAGTGTAATGCAAGTATTCGGATGAATTTCATTACACACAATAAAGTATATTGCTCTCAAAATTCCGTAAAAAATCAATGTAGATTTTCTCATTAGCGACATCTGTGGGGATTTAGGGGAATGAAAATGGCTTTGTACAGGCCGCATGGAAAAGGCGCTTACAACTCATATATGAAAGCTTTCCACGCAATTTGAACATATATACAACTTCCAAAAAATGAATAAGCATGGTATATTCTATCATGGGTGGAAATGGCGAATGTTACAATTGTGTAAAGTGATCACTTAAGCCAACCATAAAAAGACAGGTCATAAGTCCTGTGTACACCCAAATGACTTCTATACCTACTTTCCCATAATTAATACAGTTTCGTCTCTGTGAGATATCTATAATATACACAACAAATAGTGATCAAAGATCTATATCACTAACAGTGTATAAGTGAACGAGAATTAAACAAGATATCTAATATCGAATTAAATCATTTACCTACGAAATTTAATCTGTATTTTGCAATCCCACAAGTGAATATTATCTTTAATTTATGTAAACCATATGTTTAAATTGCGTGAGAAAAAGAGAGCATTTGGTGTTGACATTGCGATAATTCTTTAGAACAAAACATGCAATGATATTATTACTATAGCAGCTAATCACAATATAAATGCAATCAAAGAATGGTTTGATGACAATCTTTTCTCACTTAATTCAGAAAAAAAATATCGTTCCTTTCATATTACAGGACGATGTACCTGTAGACCTAATTAAAATAACGATTCATTGCAAAAATTGTAGTAATGGTATTGCATTCAATAACGACTGTACCAGGCATAAACCGAAATCTAATAACAAATATATAAGAAAAATAATTTACAAACATTTTAAATTGACATTTTAAGACTTTAAGAAACTAATCCATAAAAACCAAGTTTTTATTTTACTCCCTTTCTTTGTAAATTAAGTTTACCGTAATATAATTAAATAATTGATTGACTGAAAATGAAACATGTCTAGACAAATATCTATGTCAAAAATCTCTAAAAATATCTCTTTATTATTTGATTTCTTCGAAAAAAAACCGAAGTATGCTGTCATCTGTGAACCAGTTTTCCAACCAAGTGAAATTTTCGAAATTCGTAGTGAAGTACCTATTATACCTACCGACGGAGTAATTCAAATTTTAAATATTCCGTGACGTTATCAGGCCGCCGCCGCCGTTGGTAATCAAACTTTTGGAATGATTCCAATTTGAAAAAAAATTAAAATTTCTAAAAATCCAAAATTATACTATAATTATTAATTTTTTTAAATGAAAATTTGATAGATCTTCTTGATCGTCGCCACGAGTCTGTTTGCAAAGTTTCAGCTCGATTGGATCACGGGGAAGGGGTTAAAAATCGATCCAAAAAAATTTCGTCAAGAAAACAAGCAAGCAGACGCCACGAGTAAACAACCAACCAAACCAAAGAAAGGAAGTAGCAAAAAAGATGCGTTATTTTGCCGCTAACCGCCGCGCCGCAAGCGAGTTGTGAGCAACAGATTTTTCGCCGCTAAGTGCGCGCAATACAATTCAAAACCCTTTATTTTAACACTGCTGTGCGACATTATGCCGCAGCGTTTTTTCGCCGCGCGGCAGAAATTCGTAGTGCGCGCCCAGCCATATTGTCTATGCTTTGAGGAATGCGCACACTCGTGGACAAAATATAATTTCGCAGATAATGTGTAGTGAATCTGTTAATTCATTGATTGACATAATATCACTGCCCCCACTCTGCCCGACCGGGTAAAATACATTTCTACTAGTGAAAATATAGTATCATTGGAAATACAAATTCGCTGTAACATTTACATTACGAACCCTTTTAGGTTTATGATAAAGTTAAATTAGGAACAATCACTTAAATGAAACTGTAAAATGGTTTGATCTGTCATTCATATCAAACTGACTTGTCTATAATTATGTCCATCTGTGTCATCCTTTAATTATATGCGATTAAATATAAACATTAAATATCTTGGTCACATTATATGCGACAACTTATGTGACATTTAGGATATCGAAACACATAGAAGAGCTATTAGTGCATAGGTCCAATATGCTAGCCAGGAATTTTTCTAGATAAACTAACTAACTAACTAACCATCACGCCGTTTCCCTGCAGGGGTAGGCAGAGAGGATTGAACGCCACACTCTTCTATCCTGGCACACCACTTTTGCTTCGGCCACATTCATACATCTTCTCATACACGTTCTACGATTGTTGCGGCTTTTAACAGGGCCATCCTCAAATACTTGTAGTACCTGATCGTTCCAGGTCTTTCGCGGACGCCCTCTATTCCTGTTGCCTTCAACATTCGCCTCAGATATTTTCTTAACCATCCTTTCCTCGTTCATACGTTCCACATGACCAAACCATCTCAGCACTCCTTTCTTTATTCTATCTACCACACTACAGCCAGCATTGCATTCACTTCTAATTTGTTCATTCCTCACTCTATCGACCAAAGATTTTCCACACAAGCGTCTTAGTGACCGCATTTCAACCGCATTCAGTCTACTTTCATTCCTCTTTTGCCAATTCCAGGCTTCACTTCCATACATAAGGGTTGGCACTAGAACGCCATTATGTACCGCTAGTCTTGCTTCTTTTGACAGATTCTTATTGGCCATAATTGCATTTAGTGCACCATTAACTTTGTTTCCCGTAGTTACTCTCCTTTCGATATCATTCTCAGCCTTGCCGTCTCTACTAAACATACTTCCCAAATACACAAACTCGTTCACTTGTTCTAAGCATTCGTTGTTTATAATTACATCACACTTAGTCACTCTTTCGTCTCTCTCGAATACCATCACTTTCGATTTGCTGACATTCATCAAAAGTTCACTCTGCATGCATACATCGGACAACATTTTTCTAGATGCAGTAACGAATTGAAAAGATACCTTTTCGTTACTTATTACACGAATCTATACACGAGCTGTGGTGCAGACACACTGCTGTCTACAACTCTGTGAGAGTGCAATATAATAATGCCTGATGATGATGATGATGCTCGGTCCACCCTGGCCTATTCATCTCGTATGTTCGCAGAACACAGGGTCCATGGCTTTGCTGCTCTCCAACGACTGAAGATGGCTAGCGCAAGAAAGAGGATGTGGGGGTCTAGCAACTCCACTATTCAAGCAGCTGCTATGTGGCTTGACTCCCCAATGCATAAAAGATGGACACTAATTACGCAACAGTGACTGTCCCCCATTATTTTTTTATGTATTTATATATTTTTATTATTATTTTCTACTTTCTGTCTGTTGTCGGTTTTCTATTTCTACTTGTATGTATATATATCTATATGGCGAGGTGAGAATCTATTCTCAACAAGCTGAAATAAAGACCTATCATTATATTATTATAATTATTATTATTATTATTATTAATTGGGGGTTAAACATTTAACATAATAGTTAAACATTTAACTATTTTTCTGTATTTTGTCTTACCCAGCAATTACGTCTCCCTGTTGGACGACCGAATAAAATTAAACACCTCTAAAAAAGAATTTAATATAATCCTCTGGGGACAAAATCCAGTAACTATGTTCTCAGAACATACCTATATATTTTTATAATTTACGCAGTTTGTGTTGTACAATTTGGTACTTTTACCCAATTTTTCATTTCCTTTCGCGTCGCATTTTCCGCGAACTGTCGGCCAATGCGGCGGTGGGGGGGGGAGGTGGGAGAGCGAGACAGAGTGGGATCTTCCGTCGCGCGGGGACTCAGTCGGTGCCGAGACTCTCTCCCTCGCGTCGGTCTGGACTCGCAACCTTTCAGAGTCTAAAAATTGTTGGAAAGTTAAATAGACGTAATAGCGAAACACAAGCACTCTTGGGGTAAGTCGCACTGCGCTATTTTTTTTAATTAAATACATTTATTTATTGGTAATAAAATAAATATCAGTGGCGTGCAGTGCATGTATTCGGATTAGCATTTCTTAAGAATAATTCAAAATTAAATATAATTGATAAAAAATGTTTTCACCACTTATACATTGAAAATATCAACATGTTTTAGGGGCAATGGTCCCTTCGTCAGGATACAATGCGTACCAACAAATTAAAAATCAAAAATCTACGTATAGACAATAAAAATTTAAAAAAATTATGAGATTTGTGATATTAACCTTAACATGCTTATTTTTAAATATTGTAATTTTATTTTATTTTAATTTTATTTTTATTGTAATGTAATATTAACTTAACATTCTTATCTTTAAGTATTTCTATATATATTTCTTTGCATGTATGTATTATATAATATTAAAAAATACATTCCCCGGTTCCATAAACAAGTTTATACTTTCATAGGACTGTAAAAAATGTTGAAAAAATACCATCAAAATTAAATAATGTGTATCATGTGTGTGGGGTATAAAAGCAAAGGCAGCAATATCAAAAAAAATTGAACGCAGTCATCGAGGATTACTAATTTATAATGTACTGAAT
This sequence comes from Agrypnia vestita, assembly GCA_016648135.1. Classification (NCBI taxonomy): domain Eukaryota; kingdom Metazoa; phylum Arthropoda; class Insecta; order Trichoptera; family Phryganeidae; genus Agrypnia; species Agrypnia vestita. The sequence goes on along the minus strand of JADDOH010002004.1, from coordinate 273,400 downwards.
TCGTAATTCTATAGGAAACACAATTTTGGATGGGATAGATACATAGAATCAGTACATTTTAAATTAGTAATCCTCGGTGACTGCATTCAAAACATTTTTTTATTTTTTGGATATTGCTGCCTTTGCTTTTACACCCCACATTTGTAAATTACTATGAAAAAGTATAAAAATATATGTGAAATTAATAAATAATTAATTACTAACATGGAAATAAATTTCAAAAATAACTATTTGTAAAAAGGACTGGACCTGGAAAAAATAATATTCAATTCACTATTAACACTTTTTCTTATTTCCAATATTTCTAATTTATCAAACTGTAATTCTGTAAAATTTATAAACCCTCATTAATATCAAGAGAATGATCTGTTACCAAAAGATGATTCGCAAATTCGCTAATTATTATTGCTACTTAATCACTTTAATAACCTAAATACCTAATTAATTATCTAAAATTTCTGATTTCAATACTCATTCAAATTTTGATGTTTTTACGTAAAATTATTTATACAACAATTTTCCTTGAGAAGAAATTTCCTGGTGCACCGATCGCGATCTTTCTAATAAAGGCTATATATTATGTTAATTATGATAAATATTATTCAGTTTTAAAAGTGCAAACTTTTTGTCTGAGTTTGTAGTTTAAAATTCTCCAATCTAGCATATAATTTCGGATATAAATAAAAAAAACTAGACCTTAACTGATAAAACTGAAAGCATTTGTCAACATTAAAACATTACAGGCTTCACTAGGACTGCGACCATCAAATTCAGTGTACCAGAAAAGTGTTTTATTAAGAAAAATTATTGTATATTTGGAAAATCGTTTATTATTATTTTAAAGATATAATTACATAGTCAAATTGGTATAAAAAAATCGAAAAAACATTGAAAATTATAAATCATATAAATTTTTCTAATTAGCCTATATTTTGGTGGTTTTAAAATGATTTATATATATATTGCGCCGCTAGGGGACGGCACATTTGATACAGCGTACATATATTATATTCAACACATTCTTATATTCTTGAATATAATATTAATACAGTAACTTATATCGATTATGAAAAATTCTTTCGCTTCAATACAACTCAAATAAAATTATGATAATCTTGAAAAAAAATTACATTTTCAATTTTTTTTTTTTGCATTTTGCAAGGTTTTTATCATTTTATTCAACTTGTATTAAAATGAATGAATTTTTCACAATTGATATAGTTACTGTAATGATGATGTTCAACTTTTCGCAAAAAATAAGTCAGAAATATTTAAAAAAATGGAAAATTTCATTTTGCATTTTTTTCACTTGCCCATCTCCATAACTATTCCTATGTTTACTTGAATATTTTCGACTCATTATCAAGGCAGGAATCCACCTGTGAAGTTTTTGCTACTAACTGTGAGACACCCTGTATATCTGTCACTGTTATGAAATACCGGTATCATAAGAAATATATGTAACGTCAATAAATCCATATTAACCGCTGTACAGCTTACATAATACAACATGTAGGTACTAAGTAATTACTATACAGTACATATCGTAATGTAAAAGGTTTTTTTATGTAGTTTTTTTTTTACATCTGACAATGAAATACACGCTTTCTCGTTGTAAAATGAATATTTTTGTGTAATCGTTTTAATTTTCAATTTTTAATGTAAATGTTGCACATTATAAGCCTTCATAGTTCAAGGGTATGACACTGACTTATCATACAAGGTGTTATGGGTTCAATTTCCGATCAGGTCACAATTCTTCTAGGTGTATTTAAGGTGTTTAGCTTCAGTAATTGGGCACTGCAGCCCCTCTCTGCTACATTTAAATATATTACACTAATGTACAAGAGTTCAGTCCGTGCCAAGACGTTCTATTAAGATATTTCTGAGAGATTCATCTCATTTATTTAAATTTTCAAATGAATACGATTTAAAAAGTGGAACCTTCTGGTTTGGGTCATCAGGACTGATGTCAGCAAAGCAGCCCTGATGATGGATCCTGCAATGGGATCCGAAAGGTCGTAATAACACGGCATAATCCCCCGGAAGACCCAAACCAGAAGATTCTGAGTGGCCGTAAAAATCTAATAATATTCCTTAAAAAGTGTAAATTCATAAATAAAATTTGATATCGTTAAAAACAATTTAAAAAGTTATTTTAAATTATTATTATTATCGACAAACTTGTTGGGTTATAGAATCTGGCTTTATTTTAAAATTTCGTACTGCAAGTGTCTTTAAATCAGGGACGTGCAGTGAGAGCATCAAGCATAACTTTTATTTAATCAGATATTTGGAGAAAAAATCGATATTAAATGTTTATCTAGCAAAGTATCATGAAAATTTAAATCTGAATATATTTTCACGTATCATGGCTGCAGGACCAATTAATGAAAACGCTGGGATTCAGTAACGGATTTATGGATTACTGAATAATTAATTATTCAAACATACATCACTATTTAATGTAACGCTATTATTTGAAATAAACTGTTTCGCAAATTTATCACTCGTAAATAAACACTTTATATTCGCTTTAACACTTTATTCACTATTCACTAGAATATTCCATCCAATCTCCGCACTTATTAATTTCGCTACGTAAGATCCTTTCCAGAATATTCGCTGTCGAATTACGGCTCGCCTGGCCGTCCTGGTAATTCGCGACTCGCGGCTATCTTCGCTTCTATTATCGCTGTCAAACGCGCGTGCCCAAAACAACTGACTCGTCCTTACTCCCGTGTGCCGTATTTATATTCGCTAATGCTGACGTCGAAATTCCGGGACGTTTCCCACGTTTTCGAGAAGTTCCTCGCGGTTTCCAGACTTTTAGAAATGTTTCTCGATGTTTATCGTAACTCGTAAATTATAGCTAGGCCGTTCTGCAATCTTCGATAGTGTTGTGATCATTTCAAACAACTGTCACTTGACATGAGTGCGTGATTATTTTTAGCCTCGATACAATATGTTAATTATTGTGATAGGAATATTACAAGATAAATCTCTTATTTTGGTTTCTTTTCAAAATATATGCTTAGGAAAAAGTCGTCTTCACTGCACGCCTCTGCTTTAAATATGTATTGACGGAAAACTGTCATTATCAATAAAATAGAATAGAGAAAGGCCGAATAATCGAGTGGAAGAACATATAAACAGAAAACTATTCTATGTACAGATGTCTCGTAGCTAATAGTAAAAACTTCGCTTATTCTTTTATCATTCATATCTCCTTAACTGTTAACATTTCACCCAAAGTGAAATGTTAACAGTTAAGCTACACCGTATCACACTAGTGAAGAGTAGCGATTTATATATTTATCACTAATTTGCACCATGTTTTACAGAGGAGTTCCAATTACGTCATGGCAGCCACTCTCACATCAGCCATGCCAGGCGCCACAGAATATATTGGGTAAAATAATATCTTATTTAATTTGATCATGTGAAACGTATGAGCAAGAAGAGAATGGCAAAGAATATATGCGAGCCGTCTGTTGATTGCAACAGCGTCCACGAAAGATCTTGGGTGATCAGATAAACCAAATAATGGAAGACAACCGAACCGAAGAGCGTGCGTTGGAAGTTTCAGGAAAGTGGTCTAGACAAGAGTGTGGCTTTCTGTACTCTCCGCCCTCCCCGCGTGCTTAAATGACATGGGCTATCATTTAAATAACGTTAATATAAAAAACAGATTAGATTTCTTCGCTTTAGGCTTTTAAGCTAAAGGCTAAGCTATTTTACATCCAAACAAAAAACTATAATACAACATGTATTTGTTTTTTTTCAGATCGACACCGTTAAAAGATTTGACATTAGTCAATAATAACAACATTGACGAAGACAAAGAACCTACCACTGATGGCGATATAGAAAATGACCAACTCAACGGAGTGGCTTCAGTCAAAGAGAACTTAAAAGACACGAAGTCAAAGAGGGCAGCAATTCACGACGATGGTCTGAAGCCACTGCCCGGTACCGTTAAACACTTTTACAATGGAACAACGGTTTTCATCACTGGCGGGACAGGATTCCTCGGGAAGGCCATCATCGAGAAGCTGCTGAGGTCGTGTGAGGGTATAAAGTGCATTTACATCCTGCTGAGGCCCAAGAAAGGACACGGCATTGAGCAGAGGCACAAGGACCTCATGAATCACCTGGTAAGCATTTTTGAAGTTATACTTTTAAGCGTGTTTAGGTGAAATTTTAGCTATCGCAACGACGGAATTTTCCACACCATGAAGTTATATAATACAAATCTATCATTAACGTTATCATTGGCAAAATTCTTTCGATAGTTTTTAATCTCTTTATCTTTAAAGCTCGTTAGATATCGCCGCTGCGCTGAGAGAACAAAGATCTGTAATCTGCGGATTTCTCTTTTGTCGTCAGTTTTTACGGCTGGCTCGTTTCGCGCTTCCTCACGTTCGAATGGTTCTATATTCCTTTGTACTTTGGCGACTGTGCTGTGAGAAGTGATATTTATATTTGTGATGTTTACATTTGCCGAAAAATTTTTGTACAGTTCTTTCTTTCACCATCTGGATAATTTAATCTTGTCTTGCCTGAGTTAAGGATCCAGAACATGCGCGACATCATAATTCGCTCGACTCTACTCCACCCTTGACGACCGACTGACTGATTAAATCATAATGATGTATATCAATATTCTGATATATTGTGCAAATTGCATGATAATACTCAAGTAATATAATAATTGAATCCTTACTTGAAATGTAGCCAAGCTGAAAGCGATAATTATAAACATTTATTCTGTTTTAATTTGGGGGAGATCCAATTCACCCAAGGGGAGAAACGGAACGTGAATGGTCAGTGGACCGCACGTTACTTTTGACATGCAATGAACGTAATTTTGGACTTACCATGTCTCAGAGATGCTTCTGAAGACGTCACGCGCGTTACATTATGCTCAAATGTTGGTCCGTGACCATAAGTGTCTCGCTCGTCAATTAGATCTTGGAATCTCTCTAGCCGAAATTAAAGCTTAATAAATGCTGGTAATATAATTGATTATATATTATCTTGCCTTCTTGCCGTTCAATGATATTCCCCGACTCAACTCTCAACATCTCTTGCAGCGTTTCCCTAAGGTTTTCCTCGGCTAAATATCTCCCCCTTTTTTCTTGTATGTACTCATGTCCTGAGAAAGAGCTCATCGATGCCTATGCTCGCAGGTGTTCGACAAAATCCGCGACAAATGGCCCGAGAGACTGGACAAGGTGAAGCCCATAGCGGGAGAAGTGACTCTTCCAGACATGGGCATGTGTCCCGCTTCCGTGAAGGTGCTGCAGGAAGAGGTGGATATAGTCATTCACTCGGCGGCGTCCATCAGGTTCATAGAGCCGCTGGCGACTGCCCTGACCCTGAACACCCTGGGGACGAAGAGAATGCTGGAAGTCTGTCGCCATATGAAGAACCTAAAGGTAAGACTAATGGTTTATTTACTCACAATATTTTGTATCTTCAAATTTTTCAAGAACACGGTTGCTGGATTCCTGTCTCCGGGATCTTCATTCATCAAGATACATCTATCCATACCTATAAAACTCAATGTCTGTCTGTCTGTTTTCTATACAAATCTACACCGTTTGTCCGATTTGATTCAAATTTGCTTAGAACTTAGAATATATGCTTTAGAACCCGGCAGGTAATATAGACGACATTTCCCCCCTATTCTTTTACCCCTTCCCTACCCTCTGATATATTTTCGATACAAATCTATATCGTTCTACCGATCGGACTCAAAATTTGGAAACTTATTCTTTAGGACTCGACGGGTAACTTAGGTGACATTTCCTTCCTATTACTTTACCCCTTCTCTCCCCCTGGTATATTTTCGATGCAAATCTGTACTGTTTGACCGATCGGACTCAAAATTTGTAAACTTATTCTTTAAGGCTCGGCGGGTAACGTACGCGACATTTCCCCCTATTCTTTTAAACCTTCCCCTCCTCCTCCCCATATATTTCCGATTCAAGTTTTTATTATATTCCTTTTCTCATTGAATCAGGTTTCATGCCTACTGCACGCGTTGGGGTCATAACTCATTTGTATTGATTCCAATTTGAAAAAAACATTAAAATTTTGAAAAATCCAAAATTATACAATGATTATTATTATTTCATTTTCATCGTCGCCACGAGTTTACCTGCAAAGTTTCATCTCGATTGGATCACGGGAAAAGGGTAAAAAATCGATCCAAAGTTTTTCCGGCAGACAACAAACCGCAGACGCTACGAGTTAAACGAAAGGGAGCAAAAAAAGCAAACTTTGTTCTCGCTCAACTCCGTAACCCAAAGTTTAAGAAATGTTTTCTATTCAAAATTGAATATAGAAGACTTTCCTGATTTTTTTGCTACTAGCTACGAGACACCACGTATGTTAATAAATTTTTCTAATTTTTATTCTCGCAGAGCCTTGTCCACGTGTCGACTGCCTACTGCAACGCCAATATCCTAAACGCTGAGATTCAAGAAAAGATTTACCCCATGACCCAGGAACCTGAAAACCTCCTCCAGTGTTCGGCGGCTCTCCCCATGGATCTGTTAGAAGTCATCGCACCCAGAATCCAGGTAAGAAGCAAAATAACCCACATGTTATGGGTATTTTTTGGGTCGCAATCCTAGGATTGGTCTGCAACAAGCACTCGCCCTCTCCACTCCTCTCCGTCACCTGCCAGCCTCTTCATCTCTTGATAGGTGCTACAGCGCACATCTCCGATAATCTGGTCTACGTAGCTTCACCTCGGGCGGCCTCTACGATTGTTGCCTTCAACATTTCCCTCGACGATGGTTAAAAGCAGGCCCGGATGCCTTATATTATGGGCCTATCCAAATTGCTCGCTGTTGGGCGATTCTGTTAAGGAGCCGCCTCTTTTCGCCCACCCTTCGGATATGTTCTGACCAATGAATGGATCCTCGCCATGTGCCTGTAGCACCACACCTCAAAGGCCGCTAGCCTCCCGGACATGCTCCGGCCGATGGTCCATGTTTCGCTGCCATACATCAGCACACTCCAGACAAGAGTTTTAATCTAGTTATGTTATGTTATGTTTATAGCCATCCAATTTGCGATTTTTGTCTTGTGTGATATTTAAGCCCATTTCTCGTCATTATTGACGATTATAAAACTTATTTATTTAATTATCAACGCCCTAGTGAGCTTTTACAGTATTTATAAAGTTAAAATTTTTTTACTTAAATATAAAACACGTTTTAAAATAAAATAAAAAAATATTGATAGAAACAATGATACAATAAAGTGTAGACGTTACAAGCGTGAAATCTTGGCAACTCAAAAGTAAGGTAATTGCCTTACTTGCATTCGTTATCTAACGGACCTTCTTTGTGAAGGAATAGAGTATCGTAAACTACTGTAAGAATGAGTGTGTTATTTTAGTCACCGTGACTTCAAATTACCTAATTTTTCTGTCTGCACGCACAGCGTTTGTGAAATACTTGTGCCGTGGTTTGTTGTCTCTTTCAATGCGATATTTGCTACATAGCTATTATGGGAATAACGTGTCTATATTATAATACGTCAATGGATAGAAATAAAATATATTCAACAGAAATGAACAATAATTAAAACACTTTAAATAAATATATACAATCAATGATTTGTATAAAAGCAAACAGTAATAGATGAAAACCTTTAACAAAATAATAACACAGTAAAAATAAAGAATAGTAAGCGAAAAGCAAATTCAGAACGGTACTTATTTAAGGAGAACAAAAAATATATAAAAACTGTACTCAGCTTTACTGGAGTATTCCAAGTCTAAGTAATTCTTTAGTTTGGGTATGCTTCAACAACGAAAAATATCAACGCATTTAGAGAACTGTTTTCCAAGACGATGCATGCGTGTTAACGGTGAATTTAAAGATTCCTGAGGGTCCCTACAAAGCACACTTCGTTATGTCTGAATGTGAGGGCGGTCCAACATATTTGCACGATATATGATTTTTAAAGACTCCAACATACGTACAGTCCAAAATACTTGCACAATATATGATTTTAGGACAAAAAATAATGCCATCATTACTTTTAGAGCGTACGTAATATTGAACGTAAATAATATATTACATAAGACACTTACAAAATGAAATCTTATTTAAATTACAAATCTTCTTCAGAAAAAATGTCGTGTTTTTTGATTTTTTCGTCCTTCAATTTTTAAGCGGATTGGGATGGCAATTCAATATATTCAAACTTTTTGTCTTTAATCATTTTTCGGCGCTGCCACCGTAACAAAAAAAGTTAATAACGACGTAGAATAAGGCTCGGTTGCGCCAGCAGAAGTAAATTTGGTTCGAGTAACATTGACCCGAGTAACTTTTTTTACTCTCAGATCAGAGTAAACTCGATTTCGGGTTGCACAAACGCCTTTTTTACCGCTGTCAAACCAATCATAAGGCTAATAGGGTGCCAAACGGAATAAACCTCAAATACCGCATTTGTCTATGGAATTTGATTTATTTCAGTTTTTCACCACTGGCAATACGTACTTTTGCGGTTCAAAACCATAGATAACATAATAATTCAAAACCAGTTCAAACAAACTACTTTACTCTATGAAACAAACGAAACAAACGTCAAACCATCGCTAAAATAACGCGAAATTAAAAGATTCATTTTAATGTTTACAAATTTCAATACGAAAATGACAGCGACAAAATTCAAATGACAAGTACCTATATGGATAAATGTCACATTTTCAAATCGGCTGTGAGAGGACGGCCATTTTTTTTACCAACGTTTTTACCTTTACCCACCTATCTTGGAGAGTAAAAAAAGTTACTCAGATGTATGTACTTCGGCGAGTTAAATATTTTTACCATAGATGGCGCAACCCGTTTTAATAAAAAACGTTACTCAAGTAACTTTTTTTACCTTTACTTTAGATGGCACAACCGGGCCTAAGGCCCGGTTGTTTCAAGTTCGATAAAAGTAAGCGGTCGATCAGAGCATAGATTTTTACGAAAACGGATCGTCTGATTGGTGGAGAACGTAAAAATCTATGCTTTAAAAGAACGCTTACTTTGATCCAACTTGAAACAACCGGGCCTAAGTATGTTAATTACACGGGCGTGCGCCGCAAATAAGCAAAAGAGCTGTGCATTACTAGAAATTCTGGGAAACAAATATAAATTAAATAAATGCAGCCTCGTGATGGCTAGAATCTGTCTGGCTGCCTGGCTGGAGTCTGGGAAAAGGCTGTCCTGGATTATTCTTCATTTCTCGCTAGCTGCCATTTTGCAATCTACCGTTATATTCAAGCCATAGATCTATCTACTAAATTGAAGAATCCACCCTGCCTTTACTTATTATTACAGGTCGACCACAATCAAAAGACCATTCCCTAGCTTTGTCCAGTAAGAAGAAAGCGGGGGAAAGTTCCCTGGCAAGACCGTAATACAAGCCTCAATATGATATTCCAAATAAATAAATATTTTTATGCTGGCAATGAAACCACACGCAATACATTTGGGGCAATTATAATACAATTTTTAGTTTAAAAAAGATTACTTACTAGAAAAACTTATTTTGTGATCATTTTTTGCATCGTAACAAAACACACATTTTTGCGCACATTCCTTTGAATGCGATATAGCTACAGTTTCTTAATAGAATAACATTAGAATTTTGAAAACAATTTCATTTTAAACATAAAGTTTTAATCCACTATGAATATGTATTTAAGCCTATGCGCTTCCGATGGATAAACCCATAATCCTCAGAGGCAAAATAAGAACTAATAATAACAATATGACCTAAATATGTCCGGCCATATTGTTTTTATTTTTATTGTTAATTCTTTTGGATGATGGGTATCTTAATAGGGAGACTAAACGACGAAATCTATGGAAACGGAAATAACTCCCCCCCCTCCACTCCACCCATAGTTTTGAAAATTTGTGGTGGCTGAAAAATTTCCTGGTGGGAAAGTAAATAGTTCCTCGGTGAACGATAATTCAGTTAACTGAACTAAAATTCCCTTCTCTAGTTCCAGTCCCTATACATACCTCCCTGATGCAATTAAACAATGTTGCCTTTAATCTGATTGTAGATTGATGCAATATTGTGTGCCTAATCTATTAACCAACTCGTTTGACCTAAATCAGCAGTATTATCATAACAACATAATACTGCTTGATCTACGTACCTAAATTATTTTGTCGACAAGACACTTTTGCAACACGGTATTTATAAGTATGATAGATTTTACGCTTTTACTAAATACGTTATTATAATGAACATCGGAGTGTTTTATATTAATACATGAATTGGAAGTCTAAAAAAATCTATTTATCTACTTTGTCACCTATGATGTCACTGGTGTAAGAAACTAGCACTGAAAAAAGTATTACCTAAGTACCACCGCAAGCCACTGGTTTATCACAAGGGCTATTTGCTGATATCGGATATTGGACCATCTGCATAAATTACTTAACATAAGTCTCTCCTCATTTCGCTGGTTGTTTTTATTGGCCAGTGACGTCGAAATGTATCCTCATAATGTCGGTTCAATATCGCTTTATGCAAATCGTATTCCGTCACCAATTCACGGTGTTTTTCTTCTATCACGATAACATTGAGGAAACACTTAAACTTCAAATTACTGGATAAACACAAATGTTTTCCAATAGTACGAATAATTGTATCAAAATTAGTGGCGCCACAATCAAGAATGTACCTTGACCTCCTCAAGAAATCTTTAGAGAAAAGACTAAGACTTGTTCGTGGAATGAAAGAGTGATTGTTTATTGATGCTTATTTCTCACTTGATAACAAAGAAAATAACACAGAGAAAGTCTATGGGTGCTCAACTGAGGTCTACCCGATCCAATTTTATTCGTGGTGTAACGAGGACTGGCACTGGTTGCAGCTGAGAAACTTCTAAAGCGATTCTCAGCATTTCGACTTATCCCTTTATTCTCTGGGGTGACCGAATTACCGATCCCAGGAACATCTCCCTACTGTCGACGGCGGTGCGCACCGACATAGACAATTGGATATTAACGCCCAACAATCTAGGAAGGTAAGCCGAGATCGGACCTGCTGTATTATGCTCATTTTTATTTTTGAATTCAATTTTAAACAAACACATATCTCGTAATTATTTTTGTAAGGAAAGTTAACTTGTCGGGCAATCGGTTTTTGAGCAGTTGGACTGTCCGATTATTTTGCACCCAGACAGGCAGTTGAATCCCTGATGTCACCATTAAAATTTTGTATTAATTATGCGTCTAATACTCTCAGGGAGGCCACCCAAACACATACACCTTCACAAAGGCGCTGGCAGAAATAGTGCTCCTCAAATTTGGGACTGGACTTCCAATCTGCGTCGTGAGACCCTCCATCGGTGAGTCAAATCTATATTAATTTATTATAATCATTACATACTGCCGGGCCCTTCAGGCTGCTATGATGGCAAGTCACAATACATCTGTGTAATTTTCTCAAACCTAGGGTTAGTTTTTTTAAAACCTAATCCTTGATTACCTTGAAAAGATAATCAAACTGCAGAACTACTTAGAAGAATTGGTTAGGGTTGGGTTGCCTTCGGGAAGTTAAACCATATCTTCCATAATAAAGAAATTCCCGTTTGTCTTAAAACAATGGTCTTTGATGCATTCATACTATAGCTAGACCGCATTCAAAAGAATGTGCGCAAAAAATACGTGTGTTGTTACGATGCAAAAAATGAACACAAAATAAGTTTTTCTAGTAAGTAACCTTTTTTAAAGTAAAAAATATATATTTATTTGGAATACCATATTGAGGCTTATAATGGGGGCTTGCCAGGCAACTTTCCCCCACTTTCTTCTTACCGGACAAAGCTAGGGAATGGTCTTTTGATTGTGGTCGACCTATACCAATGATAACTTATGGACTGGAGACAACAACCCTTACAGTAAAAAGTGTCAACATATTAAAATGCACCCTACGATTCATAGAATGGCAGACGCTTCGTGTTAGTCTCCGAGATAGAATAAGAAACGAAGAAATTAGATGGAGATCCAAGTTGCCGATGTCATGGACCGTATTGCAAAGCTAAAGTAACAATGGGCAGAACATATCGCCAGACAGAATGATACCAGAAAGAGGCCCTGGACAGATAAAAGGAGTGTCAGAAGGCCACCAAAGAAATAAACCGACGACATCATATCGATTTCTGGTGGCACAAGACAGAGACGAGTCGAGAAAGTTGGAAGAGGCCTGTACCCAGCAGTAGAGAGAAGAAGGCTGAATAAGAAGAAGAGGAAGAACCAAAAAAATGAACGGTGTTTATGCGCACACGTCTAGGCTTGCTATGATATCGAATCTAATGTATAATGCTTAGAGTTGTTTCTTAATACCAATCTCTATAGATTTACTACATCATCACTACTCGCTCTGAAACCCCAAGAATTTTACTCCATTGACCACTAGGTGATTCGAGCTATATCTCTCCATTCTAGATGTTCAAGACATGTCACTGTAAACATTGTAAATCTTATTGTACTCCTTTAGTCCATTATAGTATAAACAGTTTTATATTTCTTTTCCTTCTATTTGAATTGCTTGTTTCGTTTGCATTTCTTGTATAATGTCCATGAATATCTGGATTCCTTCCTTCCTGGGTTTCAATCCGTGGGATTTGTTTGCATCAAAATACATCTCCTTCTCCATTCTGCTCGGTCTCCGGCGATCCTCTTCAGCTCTATGTAGGAGGCACAATTCATATCTTGGTACACTTGTTCAAGATATTCACGGCGAGTGCGCCCTCTGGAAATCTTTCCCTCTAACCATTCCTTCCAGTATAGTTTTGAGCATATGCCCCATCCATTTTGCACGCCTTTTCGAGATGGTATTCATCATGTGCCTGGTTTCATCGATCCTACTGAGAACCCTTTCATTCGTAATGTGGTCTCTCCAGGAAATTCCTAGGGCACGTCTGTAGATCCACATCTCGAAGGCTTCTAATCGTTTTTTTCTCTGTCGCCAATGCACCATGTCTCACATCCATACAGCAAAATAGTCCACAAATAAGTTTTTATTAATTGCTTGCGGAGCTTTAGGGCTTATATTATTGGATTCGAAAATCTTTGTTTTTTTTACTAAACGTTAAATCTGGGTTGCACGTAAGTATTTTATTTTTATCATTGTTTTCAGCTTTAAACGCAAAGTAGTTAACATTTTTTAATTTCAGAGTATCTATTTCTAACCTACATATGCATGTACATGTACATGTATGCCCTAATATGTACATGTACACGGTGCTAAGATATATCTCAACTAAATCTCATCATGTCTCATTCTAAGTACAGGCTAATCCCTGGTTTATTATAGCCTGTACAATAATAATCAATAATAAAATTTCTTAGAACGCAACTGTCAAGCATGTTTTTCATTTTCCCGACAAGACTGTCTGCCCTCGTCGTAAAATATTAATCTTTAATCATTTTACTGGCGACGATAAAGAGGGGTGCCTTCTCTGAAAATAAATTTCCGGGATAAATGCCTCTAGTTCCAGTTTAAAGAGGGCTAATAGACTCTTCCCTCCAGAAGATAGAAAAAGGAATTTATTCCAACAGCTGTCTCTTTCTGGCAGAATGTGTAAATAAATAATTCAATTGAAAGCAAATTAAACTAAAAATATGAAAATTAAATGTGATGTAGATTATCAAATTGAGTGTATTTTAGATAGCTTTATTCGATTAATTTATTACTTTTCTCATTTTATTAAGCCTCGTGTACTATTTTAATGGCTATGTGTATCATGGCACAAGGAAGACGAACAAAAAAGTCTGGATGCGCTGTGTAGGTCCGTTCGATCCAATGATGGAAACGCGACTGGTGCCACTGCGGCATCTCTCATAGAAAGTCTCCATTATTCTCGATTATCGCCTTTTGCACATTCTGAAATATCCTTTACTCCCAGGTGATGTGTTAGCTATGGATGTGTTCAGGAAATAAGGGACCGCGGCAAATGTGAAATGGAATACGTAGGTCGGCAGAAATTCTACACGTATGATGATCCAGACGCGAAAGTAAAAAGAAATCCTTAGAACAATGAAATAACACTTACATGGTCAAATTATGAGATATCCAGAAACATGTCAGAACCGATCACGCAAGGCTAAATTACGAAAAGAAAAGATCCTGGATGATAAAGAATAACCTGTCTGAAAAATCTATGGCAATGGCGAACTTATCCTGAAGGAAGTCGACAGTCCGACATGGGAAACAGGCCACCTGGTCGTCTGTGGTGCATAGACACTATCCATATAGCGGGAGTAATCTACCTCCTCCTCCTGAAGTTCAACACCAACCACCATATGCAAGCATAGTGTTAGAGAGAGAGGTGACATATCAAATGTGGGAGAGTAAGAAGGCCATTCGCAATATTGTTATTTCTTTGTATTATAATTTTTCTAAAGTACTACATTTCACAATTTCGGGTTGAAACACCAAAATACTTGAGAGAACTCAAGCTTGGTTCACTGGCTCGGGCGGGCGACGGAATGATTTTTGATCAGCGCTTGGCCGTGGTCCGCACTACGGAAAATCGAGGCCTGTTTCGGACCAAAAGTCAATAACTCTTTTACTTCTCAAGATATATTAATCAGATTTTGCACAAATATAATGTGGTCTATAAGGCTTCAAATAAAATAATTTTGAATAATAATACATTTATATTTTGATGTAATAATTTATTTCAAATAATTATGAAAAAATAAAAAACGGTCTTTCATCACATTTTTCCCAATAACTTCGAAATTAGCAAATATTTGCGACTTATTTTTATAAATGTTTCTTATGATTTAATTATTAATTATTATGAGTTAATCAGTTATATTATATGATATAATAATTACTTTTAGAACACGTTATAAGTGAAATCGTCATTTTTAGAAATAAATATTAAAGCAGTTTTAAATTTTGTCACGATTATTTTTAATATATTAAATTGTATGAAAATAAAAAAATGAAATAAAATTATATCCATTTTAAACTATATTACTACTTTATATGTGTGGAAAATTTTATGAATATACCTTTAGAAATAAAAGAGTTATTGACTTTTGATCCGAAACAGACCTCGGTTTTCCATAGTGCGCCGGTCATTTTCCTGTTCGTGTTAACATCATTTTTTGGTTCATGCTGGTTTTCGCGGCCGTTCAGAATCTTCCGGTTTGAGTTTTCTGAGGTATTCTGCCGTGTTTCTAGGACATTTCTGGCTGACATAAATTGTCGGAGTATTTTGTATTTACCGTCCAAATTTTATTTTAAACTTGATTAGGCGATTTGAACTGTCCGAATATTTTTGTATTAATTTTAATTAGGCTTTCCATCTGAGGCTTCGCATTTTGATGCGATAAAAAATCTTTCATATGATATTTCACTAGAAGCGAGGTAGAAAACCTGAAGAATATTAGCGAGAGGTCTCGCTAGACGTTACACAAGGTCCAGGATCGCGGAGGATGACAAAATGCAGTCCATGCTGTGGAAGCAGAAGAAATCATAGGTACGATCATGATAAATAAGGTCAGCATCTAAGAAAGAGATTATATTTAACTTAATCAGGCGATTTGAGTTGTCTTAATATTTTTATATAAACCTCATTCTTATTGCTTGCCCAACGTAAATTGGCGTGCGGTGACTTTGGAACTAAAACCCGCTCCGCCCGCACCCGGCGGTAACCCCTCGCCCTGTCATTCAGTTCAATTTCGTATTTGATCGGGAGCTGTGACATCTTGATTACCAATATACACTGAATTATTAAGTCCAAAACATCCAAAACAGTCCGGGGTGGTGCAAGAACAATTCCCAATGAAGTATTAAAGTTTTGCAAAGCTGAAAAAGCTAATAATGTACCGATATTACCGTTTGACAGGTTGACAGATACAGCGGCCGCCATTACTGGTTAGTTTCTTTAGTGTTGCCCGACCAAATTTCTATTAAAGGCTCTGACACTGGTCACCTGACATTCTGTACATTATGTATTGTGTAATAAATTTACATTCCGGCAACTTCTGTTACGCGACAGGGACGCCCTCCCGATCGCACGCCAATTTATACTGGTACGTCTATACCTGCGCATTAACATTATTTTCGCTATCCCTGATGAAAGAAACAAACAAAAAGATCCCAATCAGCCTAAAAAGAAAAGCCTTTTGCATACTGCCAGTGATGACGTATGGAGTGGAGACAATGGCCCTTACAAAGAAAAGTGTACAAAATCTCAAATGCACGCAACGATCCGTGCTTGGAATAAGCCTAAGAAATAGAATAAGAAATGATGAAATTAGGCGCAGAACTAGAGTAGTAGATATCATGGATCGTATAGCAATGGGCAGGGCATGTTGCAAGGCAGGATGCTACAAGATGGACTCCCAGAGTTCTGAAGTGGAGACCTCGGGAAAATAAAAGAAGCGTCGGAAGACCTCAAAAGAGATGGGCTGACGACACAACCGCTGTGGGGGGAAAGAAATGGCTACAATTAGCAAATAACAAGGAAGGATGGAAAGGTATGGAAGAGGCCTAATCCAGCAGTGGAGGGATGAAGGCTGAAGAAGAAGAAGATGATGAAAGAAATATCGTGCTGCGTGGAGGTATTACTTCGCCTGTTTTCAAGAGAGGTCTAGCTGTGTTTTCTTGGCGACCGAAGTATGTCCCACGTGTCCAATTGATATCTTCATTTCATCCCTTGTGAATATTTAATAGTTCAGCCCGCTCCTGCCCCTGTCTGTTTTCCATTTATAATTCAACACTAATGGATATCGATCCGATCACACGCCTGTAATTATCCTCGTGACTTTATGTTATTTTAAACCATATTTGTGTATTTAAATTAGGAATAGGTATTCCGAAAATTCGTATTTGTGTTAGATACGAATAAGCAGTATATTCAAATAATATCTAACCTTTATTTTTTCCGCCCAAATAAATTACCACGAGAGGTTTAGGTGTTTTCAATTTGCAGTTGAGTTAGTGTGTGGGTACAGTGCGTAATAAGCGCATTGTTTCGTTCTGTTAAGTTTACGGATGCGAGAGGGGCGTATCTGTAAACCTAACACAAGGAAGCAATGCGCGTACTGTACCCACACTAACTCATTTTACAGATAAGCAAACTTATATGAAAAGACCTATAACCATATGTGGAGATGTGTAGGAGACATTCATGCGCATGCGTGAATTTTATCTCGCTTGCAGAAAGCGTGAGTCTCTGGCAGTTTACCTCTGAGCGAAGAAGTTTAGTTAATGCCTGTCGGATCCTCAATTGTTGCGAAATGACAGAACGACTAGAGCTGCATTCAATTTTGTCAAAGACTTAACGATACCCGAGTGGAGATCATTCGCAAGATCCAACAGGCTTTCGGGGACGATGCTGTGAGTCCCTCACGATGGAGTGGAACACCCTCTTCAAAAATGACCGCACGTCAGTGGACAGCGAACCGCATCCTGGTAGACCCTCATCAAGCCGAAACAACAGTGTGATTGTCCAAGTGCGGGCTTATGCAGGATCATCATATCACAGTTCAAGAACTTATCATTTACATTTAATTTTGACTGAGGGTTTAGTCATGAAAAGAGTGTCCATAAAATTGGCTACTAAGTTGGCTGCTCCAGCCAGTCATTCTGCGCATCTGATTCAGGCTTTCTTGGTCAAACACAATTTTCTCCTGATTTTTCAGGCCTTTTACTTTCCCGATATGAAAAGGGACCCGATTTGAATCAATAGGACCCAGATAAACGCCATTCCAAAATGCGATCCAGAAGTATTTCCCAAACCGCTGGCTAGGAGAAGTGTGTGACTTACCAACGGGACTATCTTGAAAATTAAATTAGACCAAGTATAGAATGTAGGAGTTGATGTGTTCCTACCGCCCGAAGCTTCGATATGTTTTGAACACAGTAGTAAGTAGTATACTAAATGAAAGAGAACTACTGGCAACAACATTGAGTCTGTACAAGAATATGTATACATATGAAATTAAGAGATGTATTCAGATAAGTCGGACAGCATTTTCAAAATTATGGACCATCTTCAAAGCCCACAACCACAACATTTAAAGAATAAAGCCTACAAATATAATATATAATATATAATAATATAATAACAACAACAATAATAATATGCCCGACGCAAATTGCCGGGACACGGGAACGGTTGGATGTTATACGGGAATAGGGGGGTGACGGGATGCATGAAAAAGATGAATACGATACTAATGGACCGTAATTTATGCTACAGCATCCGTGTTTCTTTCCTTCCTGTAGGAAGGAAAGAAACACGGATGACAAACGAAACCCACCACAGGAGAGTGTTCTCACTCCGATTTCTCTGCGATCTTGATTTATTGGTTATCCACTTTATACTAGTACGTATATAACTCGAATTCTTCGAAGGCGACTTCGACACTTGGCGATAAGGTAATTCCATAAATTCAAAAAATTTTGACGCAACGACACGACGCTCGAATATTTCGATTTCTACACATCTCACTCCGATAGGTGAATTACAACTGTTAGCTGCAGGACGAGGGAAGGAGGGATTGGGAAAAGAGGTTGATGTCAAACGCCAAATCACATAGCGGACGGCGCCTAGAAATAGGCAATACCGAATACATCATTCATTAAATTTACATCGTTTGATTTTCGCAGCAAAGTAAAACACTACATTGTATTTTAGCAGACAGTGCTTTTCCGGTTTACTATATGTTTTGCAATAATATATGAGTGGAAGCAATTACCATTTTATTTCAAATATAATGCGGCCTCGAATTTAACGCGACACCCATTTTTTAAACTTTAAATAAAAATGTAATGAATTAGTAATCGTAATAGGGTATGAAATCACATTTTTATTCGGAACTGCCGTGATTTCCACTGCTCGATGATATACAAATCTTTTATCTATAGCATATTTTTACGGTAATTTTATAACATAATTTTTAATATTGTGGCGGTGGGAATACAATCAAACCCTTGAAATTAATTAAAGTTTTTATTTATCATCAACTTCACAATAAAACGGATTTTTTGGATGGCCTCGTTCTCGTTTATATACATTTTCGGGTTTCCAGACGTTTCACACATCTAATGGTTTATTCTAGACCCTTCTAGCAATTTCCAATTCATTGTAAAATATACAAAGTGTCTCGTGACAACATTTTCTAATCTTTCAACCATAAAGAAGGGCATTTTGTAACGTTTTACGCCTTTAATTGACATTAAATGTTTTTGCATTGTACTTTTATGTATCACTAATGACCTGTTGATGATAATCTTTATGTTAAAAAAATCGTGCGTGTACTCACGCACGCGCGGTAGAAGTTATACTTAAAAACTAAAATAAAACCAAATTATATATTGACGACGCTTATAGTATTGAGTTGTAAAAATCTACACTCATCAATGTTTATTATTCTACTGAGTTTCATGAAAAGAATTAAAACTCATTATTACAGAAATGTAACCTCGAATATTTAAAATAATTGATGCGAAAAAAAAATTCGTAAAAAACTTGAAAAAGAGTCCGAGCATCTACCCACTTTCATCTTTTATCGATTTTTGGCCTCTAAAACTGTTCCGTATGTTTCAGAACTATACAACTTCAAAGTTTTATAGTTTCGAATTAATTTGACATTCAATGAGGCTGTTGACAGCCGCATTGAATGTCAAATTAATGAAAGTGTTTTTGTTATTTATTTTTTTTGCATTACAGATCGCTCCATTTACAATGCAAGTATATCTTGGAGTAGCTAAATGGAGGCGATCCGCTGCTTGATGCATTCAATGCTATCATTAAATACATCGACATGGTCGCTCAGTTCATTTAGGAGTTGCACACTACGCGTTATGGTGTGCTTATTCAGTATATCCGTTTTTTTGGGATATACCGAATATTTTGTTGCAAATAATTGTTTGGTACAAATAGGGCATAATTCTCTAGCAGGTTCGGGGCATAAATTTTATTTCTTAAAATGTTAACCCCCAACATGAGTAGGCCCTCCTGTCTGCGCGACTCGAGGCTGCGGTAGTTGTCAGCAGTACTTCACGGTTCATGAATGTAGGATATTCTTCTGTTTTGCGCATGTATAAATAGCGCAAGAATTTCTTTTGACAATTACGTCGTTTTTCCAATAAATAATTTCTCGAATATCCTTTTAATCGTTTTTGGCATGGTGACGAACAAAAACTTTCTTGAAAAACATCGACAATAACATGAAATACAGAAATCTATACGAGCCTAAAATCGTAATTAAAAAAACAGTTCTAATTTTCGATACAATAACCAATCATTCGTCAGCTTTTGAATTTAGCATCCTTATGATTGGTACTCGATTCAAGATGGTCGATAATAAAGACTCCTCGGGAAAAACAAGAAATATTTATTTAGAGAAAAACAGTTTTTTATAGTTTCAAAGCCTATATTTTTTTCGTTTATGCTATTTTTATATAAATATTGAATCAAGTTATTACTATATAAACATATTCTATGTATGTACGCATATTAAATGTATGTAGGTACCTACTGTCAAATTGACAACGACGTTTTTTGGCGTTCGGCGGGCGGATATTCCTGTTTCTTGCGATGGATAAACAGATATAAATTGAACTATTACAACGGACCACGACGGTTTTACCCAATTTTTATTTATTGTATAAAATAATACCCCAAAAAGTCAACAAATGGCATTAAAAGGTCAGTTTCACACAAAAAGTGACATTCATTTTTTTTCCGAGGAGTCTTCAAATTATTTATATTACTTTTGGAAAGATTGATTTATCATCTGTATGATTTATCATCTGTATGATTTATCATCTGTATGATTTATCATCTTTTCATGTGACGTAGCTGATTTGTAACATCAATTAATTAATCTATGTCTAATAGAGCTTTTGTTTTGTTCCAGTGACGCCTGCGTACAAGGAGCCGGCCCCAGGCTGGGTGGACAATCTGTTCGGAGTCACAGGTAACTAACGGGAACAAGCCTAATATCGGGGCGTGTTGTGAAATGTGACGTTATTCATAAATATTTTCAGAGAATTTAAATTCTTTAGGATTTCAACGGTTTTCAAATTGTTCATTATCAATCCTATATGAGGTAGTTTCTCTTTTCATTTAAGGGGGGGGTAAGGTTAATTCGTACAAAAAAAGGCATGTTTTTGTGAATTTTTTGTGACGACACGGTTAAAATTTCTTTATTAAAACCAATGATATATTAAAGTATGATATTTGAAGAATATTGTGTAAAATTTTCAAGAAAAAATATTAAAAAATACGGCAATGGCAGCAATTATTCGGACGTGTCTCGGAAAAAAGGAAATTGCGGTGTCCATCATAACTTGGTGCTAGATCATCTGAAATCAAAAAATCAAAGTTCATTCGTTATATAATAGATTTTCCCAGGTTTCGCTGGGAGGATTTTTTGAATTTTCAATTTTTTGGAACACTTTGGAGGAAAAAACGCGATTTTTTGCGAAAAATATCGACTAATTTGTTATTAAAAAATAAAAATTAATAACAAATTTGAAAAAAACTCGACAGCGTTACCTCGTAAATTATGTACAGAAATAGTATTCAAAATTTCAAAAGGATCGGTGCAGTAGTTTTGAAGTTATGATGGACACCGACTTTGAAAACGTGTGATGTGGGGAAATCGCTTTAAAGTTTTGCACACTGTAAAAATCAAAATAAAACTCAACACTTATTTTATACTTACACATGATCGTCGATGCCATGTTCACACAGCAAAGAGCTTTCATCATCAGCATCTTTTTGTCCTTGTCTACACAAAACTCTTTCCAATACAATAAGCACGTCCGGTAGTCCTCAGGTGAGCGCGTCTCTCAGCTGCCCGAGCAGGTATAGAAAATCAGTCTGAGTATCGCTCAAATGTTCATAATTTCGTCAATTTTGCTCCGATTGACTTGAAATTTTGACACAATATTCTTGCGATGTTATACATTCATTTAAAAAATTAAAAATAAAATGCAAAAAAAAAATTAAAAACCTTACCCCCCCTTAAGAAAGACAATCAAATTAATATGTGAAAGCCGTGCGTACGACGCGTATTGTTTCGTTGTGTTGGTGTTTACGGGTATAAACACCAACACAACGAAACAATGTGCCTCGTAGGCGCACAACTAGAGTAGTGGATATCATGGATCGTGTAGCGAAGCTAATATGACAATAGGCAGGGCATGTTGCAAGGCAGGATGCTAAAAGATGGCCTCCCAGAGTTCTGAAATGGAGACCTTGGGAAAATAAAAGAGGCATCGAAAGACCTCGGACCTCGAAAAGAGATGGGCCGTCGATATAGCCGCTGTGGGGGGGGGAAAAATGGCTACAACTAGCGAACAACAAGGAAGGACGGAAGGGTATGGAAGAGGCCTGTACCAGCAGTGGAGATATGAAGGCTGAAGAAGATCTTAGTGACATTTATAGTCAACCTTCCGTTGACATAGTACGCATAGATTTCGCCGCCGATAATATTGTTTAACCTAAAACTATTTCAGGGGTTCTCATGGAGATCTCTCGCGGCACCATCAGGAGCGGCGTCTGCCGGCAGAACGGCATCATGGACCTCATCCCGGTGGACATAGCGGTCAACTCCTGCATCACCGCTGCCTGGCACCACACCAAATACACGTAAATACTTACCCTTCTTCACACCTGTTATTTTCATACACAGACCACATTTCACACCGTCTTCAAAACCTTCCAGAGTGGATTGAATATAAGTTGTACCTCACAATACTCAAGGCTATTTACAACATGGCCCCTCAATACATCACCGACCTCTGCATTCCATTTGCCGCAAATAACAGACAATTAACACTTCGCTCGTCATCAACATCTAATACAAATAGGTTAGTTGAAGTAAATCACATCCACAAAATTAACTTTGGACTGGAGCCAAGTTATAAAATAAACTAATAAACAAAATTATGCAAAAGTAAATGCTTTAATTGGATTAAAAATGTGTCTTAAATATACGTGAGGGGGTCCTTCTGCCGCTGTTTTTCAATCCCGTCGCCTAAAAAAATATCTTAAGTTCATCTCTGTACAATTTTATGCTCTGTGTACCCTAAGAGTGAATTAATAATTTTCAAAGCGTTCAATCCTCTCTGTCTGCCCCCGCGGGGAAACGGCGCGACGGTTAGTTAGTTGATAAAAACACGGAGTACCTACATGCTTCTGTCTCGTCACTTTGCAGGAGCCCGGAGCCGCTGGTGTACAACTGCACGTCCGGCTCCTCCAACCCGCTGACCTGGTACGAGCTGACCAAGTACACCGTGGAGCACGCGCGTCTCAACCCCTCCAAGTACGTGGTCATGTACCCCAACTTCAGCTACACCACCAGCCGCGCCGTCAACCTGTTCTGGGAGATGACCACGCACTACGTCCCCAGCATGGTGCTCGACATGCTCATGAGAATCCAGGGGAAGAAACCCATGTAAGTACGAATCTGTCGATGTACGAGCCCCATTTCATTGGTCCAATTTTCATTGTAATGGTGTCTAGTTCAGTTCATAGAGATGTTCTTTCAATTTGCTCTTCAATTGTTCTGTATCCTTGATCATTTTTCATTTCGATTGGGAGGTTATTTAAAAATTTCATGCCTGAGTAAATGAAACCCAGTGGGGTGCAGCGCATATAATCAAAAAAGCTGTGCATTAGTAAAGATTCTGAGAAACAGATATTAATTAAATAATCCTTATCTTAATAAAAAGTTGATTTAAAATTCTAGCCGTAATTCATCCTACGGCTAGAAGTTTTATTTCTGACGTTTCCATTTAACGTGACGTATCTGTTTTTTTAATTTAAAATTCTAGTCGTAATTCGTCCTACGGCTAAAAATTTTATTTACGACTTTTCTGTGCTTAACTTCATGTCAATTCTTCATTTATTTCGCCAACCAATTTGTTCCACAGATATAGTCAAGTCGAGAAAAAAAAACGTGTATTTATAATGCTGCGAGTTTTGTATAATAGCGTCCTTCTTCGAAAGGTCCTATGCCAGGCGCACGTCATGCAGAAATGTTATTTTTTACAAATTCCACCCAAAACTTTCGGTGTAAATTTTATGTCTTTTCTGTGGTAAATTTCAATACGAAAACGACAAATATCATCTGCCACCTGTCATATCATAATGATATCATAAAATGTTTGATTTATTTTTGTGAAAAGAAACGTATATCTGAAATTAGTATTGTTCCCGATTTAATTATATATAAATCGTCTTCGAAATATATTGAAATTTTTCGCCGTATTAGCTATACCTATATAAAATATTTATTTATTTAGGAAATATTGTTTACAATACTTCTTTTGCTGTGCAGTTATTTTTGTGGATTGAAGCTACTCACAATAGTTCATTATATATAGTTAAAAAAAATTAAATGTATATACCCTTATAGGTACATGCGTATATATATTTTTTCAATATAGGTATATAGTCGGTCACAGCATAACCTAAGTTTATACTCACTGCACGCCACTGAGTGGGAAGGTGTGGTAGAGTGAACGTCTTTGACTTTGAAGGTAATGGTCTAGTTCAATTCATAGAGATGTTCTTTCAATTTGCTCTTCAATTGTTCTGTATCCTTTATCTTTTTCATTTCAATTGGGAGATTGTTAAAAAATTTCACGCCTGAGTATATGAAACCTTGTTGATATTTTTTTGTATTTTGGGATTTTAAAATTGTCTCTTAATCTTGATGTTGTGTTTTTTTCGAAATTTGCCTGATCGTTTTTTTTGATATGTTGCATAATTGATACTCTTTTGTATATAGATTCCACCTTTGGGACTGGAAACATTTTGAATTGTGTTTGTGTGGGGAATGTTGATTTATTTTTAAGTACGACTTTAATAATTGTTCTCTGAGTTACTTTAATTCGATCTATTACATTATTATAAGTTCCAACCCACCCTATTATTCCATATTGGTAGGAGACGAATGTGGACTGTAATTTACGATACGCAGGGAAACAGGGATTAAATGCCGAAACTCACCAACACGTTCCTTCTCCTTTCGGTTTCACTGAGATAAATTTACATACAATTCACTTTACAGATCTTGAATCTGAATCACTTTATACACAATTTTTGTTCCTTCGAAAGGTTACTTCGAGATGGTCAATTCGATCGACAATTGACGCAACGAAATTGCGTTTGACAATAGATTTTAACACTTTCTCGACGGAAGTTAGACTAAGACTATTGAGGTAAGGAACTTACTCTATATCTAGATGTATATCTAGATATAGAGTATATCTAGAATGTACCGAACCTACAACGACATGTTCACCGACATTGATATATTTTCAGTTTCGTTAAAAATATTTTAGAACCGAGCACTGAATGGGCATGATGACAGATTTTGAAATAACATTCTATATTGTAGGTAGGTACACGTCTACTAACTATATATTATTGTAACAATAAAAATAAAAATAGGCATGATGACAGATTTTGAAATAATATACTACTACTATTGCCGAAAATAACATTATTTCAGTAATAAACTAAGTTTTTACGCAAATAATTGCATTTTCATCTACATATATTTCGCGTAAAAACGCCCGCAGCTGTCATTTCGTTTACGTGACGTCAAGCCTCAGTAAACATTGCATTGAGTCTATGGCAGCGGTTCAAAGACACGGTGATGGGTACTGAAGCGTGACGTCATTCGCTCTGACCGGTGTTTCAGTTAAAATGGCGGATTGCACAATTGTATACTTTTATTTTATTGAAAATCTTATTAATCTCAATGCGTATATTAAAACTGAATAATTTTTTAGAATCCTTTCAAAATATTTTCTTCTCTAAAATCACTTATCCTTTAATTCTTTAATACTGTCATCGTGCCTATTCTAAGACACAGCAACAAGATGTTATATTTTTATGTTATTTTTTCCTTTTTCGATTGTTTTTTCTCTGCCAATATCTTCGTGAAATATGCCTAGATTCTATTAATTATCATATCGTACATTACACAACTATCCTATTTTTGTCCATAATTGTAACGCTATTTATTTATTGTTTTATTTTCATAAATAAAATAAATAAATAAATAAATGAAGGGAGGAGAGGTAGGGGGGTCGAAATGTCAAATACCAGATTCGTTGCGCGAATGGCGCCAACAAATAGGCAAATACCGAGCACAAGTGTTTAGCAGTTGAGGGGTATACAGGCATATCACATATCCAAAAATATTTAAATTATTTTAATGCTTTCACCGAAGACTCCTAATTTAGAATGTACTTAATTCGAGATACATGTATATAGCTCTCTCCCTTCCAAAATCATGTTTCCAAATCACTATTAAAAGCAAAGACGACAATATTCTCCAAGTGTAAAAAGCAAAGGCAGCAATACACATTTCAACCAATCAACCCCCCAAGGATATGTCACGTAACAGAATGAGAGAGTGAGAGTGAGAGAGAGTCGATTTTAGACTGAAACATCATACCAATGACGACAAAATCCAATTATGGAAGTAGCAAAAGCAGCAATGTCCGCTATTTGGTAGTAAATACAAAAGTATCCATATTTTAAAATGAAATAATTAAATATTATTTAAACTCAGGTGGAAATTGTTTTTTAAAAACTTATTTTCAATAAGATGTAGGATTCATAGATTCCAGAGAAATTCCCGTGAGCAGTGACATGTTTTTTGTATTTATCTCAGAAACACATCAGTGCGAAATTTCTGCCTTTGCATTTATACCCATTAGATTGAAAATAGTAAGAATGTTGATGTGATATGTATTTCGTATTCGCATTTCTATTATAAAAAAAATATAATTTATAGAATGTGATTAAATTATACATTTATTTCTTTAACTAGTAAAAAGCCATATCTTGCTATTTAGCGGACACTTTGGTATATATTGTTACAGATCATCTATATAATGATTCAGTTTATACCTAAATGCACATTGCGTTGATCAAATATCATTTTTTCATCGTAATTACTGTATTTGTGATGTCGCAAGTAGGTAATATGCTATTCAGTAAAATGTACAGTTTCAGTATTAATTTTACAAGTATTTACAGAAATTTAGAGTTTTAGAATACAATCTCAATTACAGGATCAAGCAAAGAAAGCAGCGCGCACCGTGCGCGCGAGTATTTAAGCCTTTATTTCCTGACAGATGTCACCATGTATCCCGTTAGCGCATGCGCCTGTCGCTCGATTCTAACATACTCATAGACATTACATTAACTTATTTCCAGCATGATGCAGCTGGCAAAACGCTTCAAGTTGGCTACCTTGACTGGTGAGTACTTCGCCTGGAACGAGTTCAAATTTAGCGTCGATAACTATGAAAGTCTGAAGAAGGACTTGGAGGGGTCGGGAGAAAACGTGGAGTTTCTATGTGACGTGAAAGGAATTGACTGGTACCCGTACATGGAGAACTTCTTGATGGGCATCAGGAAGTACATCCTCAAGGATTCCCCGGATTCAATGCCAGCAGCAAAGAAGAAAGTGCGAAGGTAATGAATTCAATTATATATCCATAATCAAAATGGCGTATATACACAAATAAGATTTGTCTCAGAGTACACACATTCATAGACATATGTATTTTTTATGGAGAGCAGCATAACTTAACCAGAGGTTAAATAATCTGCCCATTATTCAATCAGTAGTAATAGATAGTAGTTTTAAAAAACATAGATTAAACAAATTGTTTAATTGGTGGAAAACACAATAGAGATAAAGGATTGGCGTTTGTCATGTGAATAGCCTTTGATAAGTCATCAAAGGCTATTCGTTACTGATTCATTGGCTTGTTATTGTTCCTGTTATATTCCTAAATACAGTTACATGACTGCTTAATATACTTAATGCTGATCTCGAAAATTATATGCATCAAGGTTTGGATTTCGAAAGCAAAAACCATAGATTATAAAATTGATTCTATATAGTTAAGTAGTTGCAGTAAGATTTTTCACAAATTTACGCGCGAATTTCGTATTCTAAGGGTTTTGATTGGTAGATCAGGTAAGACGGAGATCATGTCATGGAGTCGGGAATACCTAAAATAGATCAGAGGGGGAAAAAGGTTCTATCCATGGTTTGATGTGAGTCCTAACTAAAGCTAAGAAGTTACACAGAACACCGCAAGAGGGGAGCTGCTGTCCGTACCACATATCTTACACATCAACTGTCTTGGGAATGCATGGTAGTAGAATGTAAGAGTATTGCGTGTATGTATGGATGTTTATTTCTTACCGGATATATGCCCCGGTAGTAAGTGAAGATGTAAAATAAAAACACGCGCAGTGGCCGAAACGAGAGCGTAGCTAGGCCGGCACTTAGCCTGCTGTAGAGACTTGGTGATGATATGACATGATCTGTAGTGTTTCAGCTCATTAAGGAACCCTCTCTGTGTCACTGCTAACCCTGTATTTTCTTCGTTTACGGTATCGTGTCCTTGAACCTATTTATCTACCCTTTTGACCCGACTCAGGAGTATTATCATGACAACAAAGCACAGCTTGACCCAGTTTATTGTGGTCGATAGGACACTTTAGCAACACTGTATTGGGTCAAGTATACACGACACTTTAATCGCGTTGAGTCAGCATGAATCATGTTCCTGTCCATCCAATTACTTTTTAACACCGGCAACAATGTATATTTGGCGTTTATAAATAATTACATTTTTTTTTCTTTTTTCAGGTTATATTGGATTCAACGCTTCCTTCAACTGACCACCGGATACTACATCATAAAATTGTTGCTTCGCTTGCGGTGGAAGAGGCGCTTTTAAACTGTGTCAAATAGAATTACAATATGTCATCTTGCCAACAGAACCGACGTGACGAATGCACGTTGATGCACTCCCAGATCGCCACAGACCCAGCGATTCACATTTCTGGCAACATTATTTAATATTTCAGACTGTTTTACAAAAAATATATTTAATAGTAACTGTAGGGGACTGGGGACTCGCGGGAATAAAGTAACTAATATTTTAAATCATTATTAAGACCTAGATACGATACTTACCTAATTCAACTGAACTCTTTATTCTCTAGGTGCTCACTTTTACTTACCTCAGGTTTCCTTAAATTAAAGAAAGTTTAATAGGCGAAGGATGAAATCAAGATAGTAAAATCTCGCTATTTCGAAATTCAAGGGTCCCAAGAAAACGTTTCGAATTACGCGGAATCCCGTTAATTCGGAAATTCAAGGTACAAAAAAAATTAAATCGAAATACAATTGCGGAATTCGCGAAAATAGTCATTAATTTAGTGAAAAAAATCTGTATTTTCGCATATTTCAAGAAATCATTTTGAAAATGCAACATTTAGTATGCTAATACGAAGACCGCGACATTTATATTACTAAAGTACCCGATATTGATATATTTATTGTTCTCACCTGAGAAAAAATCGATATATTTTTTTCAATTTCGTCAAATTTAAAAAAATAATTTATTAATTATTTAATTATTTGCATATTTCAAGAAAAGTCCGCCATATTTATAATACTTAAGTATCCAAATTGACATATCTGTTGTTCACATGTCATTTCGTCAAAAAAAAATCGAATTATGTGAACTAAAACGTAATGATGTATTGCGCAAGGGGCTAAATATTATTTCCAAGTACGAATTACCGGGGTTTTCGAATTATCGGGATTAATCACTGTGAAATTAGCATTTTGGGACTTGTGGGTTTAAAAAATTATGGCGAATTTCGAATTATCGGGGGTTCGAATTAACGGGGGTTTACCGTATAAATATGCATATTCGGGCGGGCTGTCTTACGAAGGCAAAGGACAATACATTTTGCACGATTGGTTCATTATTATTTCTACAGAAAATGCACAGATAAAGTTGAAATGATCATTTATCCGCTGACAATGCAGCCAGCAGTATCAGTAACGAGGTAAAAACTGGCACAAGCTGCACATTCAAAAGATGCGAGCGTGAGTGTGTATGAAAAGGCAGCCGGCGCGCTGCAATGTTGAGAACGCAACAAGAAAATACTGTCTGTCTCGCAAGCGCGCATTATAGCTACCAGCGCAACAAGGATAAATATTCATTATTTACAGTGTGCTTGAAATTTGTAAAAAAAAAAACAAGTCGCATCAATATTCTTACTATATTTATAATAAAAAAATGCTTATGCTATGAAATTAGGACTAACTAACTGGTGTCCTGAAACCGACCAAAGGATCACTCTGCGACAGTCGTAACCACTACACCAACAAGCTACTCAAAATTTATAATTACATTTATAATTAACTTTTCTTTTATTGTATGCCATTCCAAATTAAAATAATTTGTCACTCCTATTATTATCCTGCAATGAGAATATTGATTAATTCACTTATATATTTTTTTCAACTATTATATAACTATATATATGAAATGCATGTGTGAGTACTGTTTTTGTGCCAGCTTTTACCATGCGACTTATAACTTTATCGCTACTCTATGCTGCTCTATGGTCACCCGACATAATGTTGTATTTTTATATATTAAAAAATTATTCTCTCGCGACTCGTGGACATCAACAATAAAGATTAATATGCAGTTTAGAAGGTGTCTCTTATCTAGTAGCAAAAACTTTTTTCTTCATTCAATTTTGAACAAAAAATATTATTTAAGTACTTTTTACGGAGATAAGCGTCATCAAAGATTGCATTTTTTTCCAATATTTCTAGTTTATCTTTTTTAAAACGTTAAACTATCTATAAAATGTGAAATTGATTTATATTGAATATTAAAAATTAATTAAATTATTAAAAAAAAAAAAATTAAAAATTCATTCGCTTGATACAAGTCAAATGAAAAATACTTTTTTGTAAGGTTTTTGTCATTTAATTTGGCTGGTATTAAAGGGAATGATTTTTTTTAATTTTTAGTATAAGTTACCACGGTGATCAAATGTTTTTCAAAAAAATTGTCAGAAATATTGAAAAAAAAACATAGATGTCGTTTATCTTCGTAACTTCACCCAAAGTGTAAAGAATATTTTCTAGTCAAAATTAAAAACTGAAGATTCCCCCGAAGGTTTTTGCTACTAGCTAGAGATACCCTGTACATCTATCGGTTTACTCTGCTCTCCATATGAGATTCATCGTCTCAATGACAATTCTGTTAATACTGCTACTCTATGAGTGACGTAAAGACTGGTATGCTTCAGTTAGTCAGCGCGCACTCCCTACAAAATACAATAGACAACGAATGACAGAGCTGAATGAACGACACACTAAATCTGTTCTGTGCTTTAAGCGAGTATTAAGAGCAAAATCTGGTTGGGAAAAAAAAACATTTTTCACGCACACTTTTAAATTGGGTTTTGTATTTCGTTCTAGATTTTAAAACTGCAGATATAAATGGTTATATTTTTAATGGTATCCTAATAATATATAACTTATAACTAATAAATCGAAGTGCCTTAAAGTCCGCATATGAAATTGTTTTGATTTCAATCAATCAAATTTGAGCAATTTCTTAAGAAAATAATAATATACACAAATAATATAAATTTGTTTTAGTGTATTTTTCATATCCTTTTTTTCCTATAAGTACTATAATGTTATGTTTATTTTTTACTAAATAAAAAATCTTGTAAAAATTAAATTGTTTTATTACTTCAAATTCAACAACAAATCTAAATACTTGCATATATTTTTATTTTATAATTTGTAAATTATGAATCAAAAGTGTTCAAACCTTAAATGTGCTCATATCAACAGTTATGGAGAAAAGCGTCGTCAAAGTTGGCATTTTTTAAAATAGTTTCTAATTATCCTATGTAAAACAATCTATAATGTAAATAATATCTGTATTAAATATGAACAACCTTGTAGAAAAATGGTGGTTAATATTTCTGCACGGTTTTAATAATTTTATTTGACTCATATTAAAGAATGAATGAATTATTAATATTCGATATAAATTACTGTTAAGATCTTCCAATTTTTTACAGAAGATACATGGTTTCAGAAATTAAAAAAAAAACGTAAATTTGAAACATTTCTCCATAGCTATTGATTGATATTACGTATTGATTTTAAAATATTTTCGACTCATAATTTAGGCAGGAATCTATTTGTGAAATATTTTGGTTTATAAAATATGTAAAAACAGATAAGTAAACCAAAAGTACAATGTACATAGTTTAAATATCTTTACCTTAATATAAATCAACTTAGATTTCTACTTCTCATTGAACGCCACTTTCCATATAAACAGACATACATATTCTAGAAGCAGTTTGTGGGTTTAATACTATCCAGAATTTCACCTGGTCTGAATTTCGGTGGTGTTAAGCAAGGGGTTTATCTAGATCATATCAAAACTCCTAGTAATTGAGGAGATAAAATATAAAATGTATATTTTAGTAGCACTTGTAATATTTTTTAAAACAGCAAATCATAGCTTTATATATATATATTTTTCATAATCTACATAAGTCACTGTAATGATAGTTCAACCTTTTGCAAAAAATAAATCAGAAATATTGAAAAAAAATGCAAACTTTGATATTGCATATCTCCATAACTATTGATATATTAGGTCATGGTTGCTTGAAAATTTTAGACTCACAACGTAGGCAGGAATCTACTGGCCAAGTTTCTGCTGCTAGCTCCGGTACACCCGGTGTAATAAATCCTATGTGCCGTTTGGTACATACATCTGAGATGAACGAATCAATTTGTCAATTTTTCATATAAATCATGGAGATATACAAAAAAAACATTGCCGTACATCTGGAAAGTCTGCCTAGTAATTATTTAAAATATTTTTTATAAAACTAGTCCATGCAATTATTTTTTAAAACAGTTTTATTCGTTTATCTCAGAATGTACTAAAACGTCACACAGGATTAATTATATATACAGCGACGAAATATTGATTTCAATATAAATAAAGGTTTACATTATATTACATTCCATAAATCAGAAACAGAAGTATTGTATTATTCTAAATTAAATAATGCCATTTTGCTAAAATTTTACCTGATTGGCGACGACCCAACTCGCACCAAAGAAATCACAAAATGAACAATAAAACTTTGAAGCCCAATACCTCGGTTTGATCTAAATATCAGACGACAATTTGATATTCCAAGGGTACGGCATTTTAATAGTACATTTACTAATAAAACTTATTTGAGTGGATCGATATTAAAATTATTAGGATAGCTTGAAAATTGATTTCGAAACAAAAGGACCGGTCCTCAATTCGAGAAGCTTTTCAAAGTTTCCATGGAAATAATCAATTTAGACACTGTGGATAGATTGTATATGGTCCTGTAATTAGACACCTACACTTAAACGCGATCACTGCACCAGAAGAAGAGAATTATTTCTAATGGACTTGTTGTTTTAACGGTAAGACTCTAGCCTAGTGATCCAGTGATTGGGTTTCAATCCTTGTTCCAAAAGACCAGAGAAAATAAAATAGGACAGGATGGTCCTATTTTATTTTCAAATGTATAATTTGTAAATAAAATGAATATTGATGAGACACCACGTATATTCCATGTACACAGTTCTATATGTATTTTTTTACAACAAAAAAATGTATTGTACCAATATTCAAATTAATTTTGGGGTGGTTTCATATTTTCTTTTAATATTCTTCATATCATATCAGTGTGCAAATAAATTTGGTTTTAAGGAAGAGGAAAAATAAATTGAATTCAAGAAAACAGTTTAATCATGATTTAATATATTATTTAAATGAATACTAAAAAATGTTCTGTTTCTCCTCGCTATCCCCATATTGATTTACCATATTTTGACAGCTCAGCTCGCGTAGGTACTTTCTCGAACGAAATATTATTTTTACCGAACTAGCAACCATTGTCCTTTCTGAAATTTTGGAAGGAAAACAAATTCAACAAATTGGGATTAGTTCTGTCGCAAAGTTGATTTGGCCGATTTACAAAATTTTCTTAGATTAATTATTTGGATCTCTTGACAATGGGCACCGTCCATGCAAAGGTAATTTTATTTGACATAGATTTGTCGGAAATTTCGTTCGTTTCGTCGAACTGTCATGTTACACAATACCTTGCTTTTAGGTTAAAAGATTATTTTTTAATACTATGACAATATTTATTTTTGATATATCTTACTGTTCTAACAATTATATAATAAAACGTTTATTAAGGAGTTGTAACCGTCGCTTCGTAATAATTCTAGTTAAAGTTGTTTAACCTATTTTTCATTATTGTTTATGACGACATGATACCATAATATGTATTGTGTTATTCGACGCTGATGAAAAAAGGTGGGTTAATTAATGAAAAATAGATTAATATCATAATAAATGCAGGTTTGCAGGTATTGTACAAATCATAAAATCGAAAATTATTATTATTTATTAAATGGAATTAATCAAAATGGAACCACTCCTACAGTTAACAGTTTTAAAGGTTCCTGATTCTCTTCTCTCTCACTATTGCTCCCAATTAGTCGTAACAGTAATTGACCTAGTTTACAGAGTCTAGTAAATAGGACAATTCCACCCACAATATACAAGGAAAGTGACCTTTTAATAAATGCTAGCAAGACAAATAATATGGTATTCGAGAATGGAAGAAACAAAGTCGATGTGCAAAATTCTAGCAGAAGAGTTAGTGAATTTCGGAAGTATCTTGGATAGGAACAGAAAGTCGGAGAAAGATATCAAAAGGATGACAAAGTGAATGGCGTTTTTCAATGCAGTCATTTTCCATAGAAAATTGCTAGCAAAGGCTAGCGGTTCACAATGCAAAAAGGGATCTAATAAGCAGATTGAACAAATCTTAAGGGGTATGAAAGCAAAGGCAGCAATATCAACAAAAAAAATGTTTTGATTGCAGTCACCGAGGATTAATAATTTAGAATGTACTGAATTTAAGATTTTATAGGAAATATAGCTCTGTCCCTTCCAAAATCATGTTTCCGAATCACTATTAAAAGCAAAGGCAGCAATATCCACTTCAACCAATCAACTCCCAAGGATGCATCACGTGACAAAATGGCTGCTTCATACCAAAGGGAGAATTGATGTCGATTTTAGACCATAGCAAAGATCATAAATCATTAGATTATAGCAAAGACAGCACCATCCAATTATGTAAATAGCAAAAGCAGCAAAATTTGTTTTTAAAAACTTATTTCCAATAAGGTGTAGGTTTCATATACTCCAGACATCTAACATACAGAAAAATCCTGTCAAGGATTTTTGTCTTTGTCTTAGAAACACCTCAGTGAGATGTTGCTGACTTTGTTTTTATACTCCTCACATTCTCGACATGGGCAAGCCAAATATAGAATCATGATCTTCTTATTTTTTTAGTTAATTTTTGTGTGGAAACGATTGAGTGTTTTTAATGGAATTACGTACTAAAATATAAACTATTGGTAATAGAGTTAGTACTGTTGTATATGTTGTTTTTTTTTTTATAGGAAAAACCACTTTTTGATATCGGAGCCGATTCAGAATTCGATGTGATTAAAGAGCACCCTCCAGCACACTCCTCGAGAGCTAAAATCAAGTACGGAGAAGTCAGGGTGAGTTTATTGAAGTGCATGATGTGTGAAGAGTAAACCTCGTACCATAGAGAACACCCTTACTCGGCGAATGCATCTCGTGTTACCATAAAGAATTGTAATTTTTTAAGTATTCTAATTGAAAAAATATGTTTTCACTAGTTTCGATGGCTATTAAATACATAAGATTTCATTTAGCACTTAAGATGCGTTCCTAGACGATAAAACTCTACACGAAACTGGGTTAAACGAGGTCATTTTAACATAGTAACAGATTCTCAAAAGTGAACGATTTAAATAATGTGCAAAATAAAATGTTATTTGGATGAGTGACTAGTTATTATTATAGATATTGTCATGATCGTAGAACAATGACGGATGTGCAAAAAATTCCGTATTGACTTTTTTGAATCAATAAAAAGTGAAAAAAAGAAGCCATTTAATGGTATATAAAAAGTGTATTTTTTCTAATTAATTTAACCGTCGTTATACGAAGTCGGTGTAACGACGGTTCTTATTTGTGATCGTAGAACAATGCAGCATGTATAAAAACGTCGTTGTACTGCGCTGACTATATTTGAGGTTTGAAAGGGATCAACTTTAAATAACTAACCCAAGTTTCAAAGGAAAATCTTTTGTAGTTATAGAGCTATGACATAAAGTGTATTTATGTAAATAGAACTTCAAATTGCTCTCCTGTAAACTTGAGAAAAAGCACATGCGTCGTTGTTCTACGATTATGACGATATATTAGAGTGACTAGATAGTGTGAATTAAGAAATTGGATAATAAGTGAATTAATATTCTAGAAACATTTAGTGGCCGCAAATTTGTGTCCAGTGATTTTTTTTTTGTGAAATTAATAAAAACTATAAATTCAAATCAATTCATCCCGTGACAGTATCTCTCAGTAGATCCATCTTTGGTTTTCACTATTGGCTATTCCAAAAAAAATAGTAGACTGAAAATTATTTTAATTGTGCAAATACTCTTGCAGGCCCGCGTGGATAAAGTTTACATCGATGGACTGGGACGGACCAAGGATGATATCATTCAGGAGTCCATCAAGGATCTTTTTGCGGCCAAAGACTTTGAAGACGTCATCATCAGAGCTGATCATGTAATGCAGCATTTTATTTTCATTTGTGAAATATATATCCTTACACACATGTTTAAAGGGAAAAGTTTGTAAGATATACATAAAATAATATAGCAGGCATCACTCTATCTTTACTGTTAGATTCCTAATATTAAAATATGAGTAAAAATGTCCTAACGTATTGATTGATTGTTCTAACATAGGACTTTGGTCCTAATATCAATATTATATGTTTGAATTTTTTTTTTCAATATTTCTTACTTTTTCTTTAAAAACTTTGAACTATCATTACAGTAACTAATATTGAATATTGAAAATTCATTAGCTTTAAGGATTTTTTTTTTAAGAAACTATTGCACATATTAAATTCTTTTTGTTATCATACAGTGGTTAATATTTTCCATTACAAATTATTTTAGAAATTTAAAAAATGGCAGAACCATGTGCTGTCTTTTTCCATGACGCGCGTGATAAGCATGTCGTCAGAGCTTGAATGAAAGAAAAAGTTAATTATTTTTTTGTCAAATGATGTAATTTATACGATACATTTACTACAGCATATCAAAATAAATTAGATTTATTTTTGTGCAAATGATATCAGGTTGAAAATAAATTTAAGTTAAAGATTTATAACAATTAAACAAAGCATTTTATTTTAAAAAATCATTATGTTTCATTGTAACGTTACTAGAATAATATGTGCAAAATTCAACATAATTCACTAAATACTTTTTGAGATATTTTCTCCACCAATCTGAAAAAGGGAGTTTCAAATTGCCATAACTCCGACAATTTTTAGAATTGTTAAATGAGAGATAACTCATTATTTTTAGAACTTCAAGCTATAAGATAAAGCTAAAAAAAACATTTTTTTTAAATATCAAAATCCAATATTTCAAGAACGCAATAGTGGAAAAATCCAGTATTGTGTTCTTGAAAAACACCCCAGAGGGAACGTCATTAATCAAGATGCATCATAGATTTGGGGGTCTATCATGGGTGGAATTGGTGAACCTTATATTGTGTAAAGTTATTACCTACTTACCCATATAAGTAACTTCATCTCTGTGAGACATGTATAATATAAATCTCGGTAGTGTAATACCTTAATTACAAGTCATTAAAGATTAAAAACATTGCATATTACATGTTAATCACATGATTCAAAGATCTCCTTATTGCCTTAATGTTCTCTCCTTCTACACAGCCTAAAATTTTCTGTCGCTGCTCTAACAGGTCAGATCCAAGTTGGACTCCATGGGATGCTTCAGCAATGTTGGAATATACATCGACGTTTCTAAAGGTCCCAACGCCTCACCCGAAGGTCTTGAGGTTAGTTTCTTACCAATCTAGATTAACTGTCAAGCTACCTTTACAAAATCTTTTTTTTTTAATTCTTAAAAACTTAACAATAATGGTTGACATTCATTAAGTAACGAAGAATATATGAATTAACTACTAGATTCGGTGGCGGAACGGAAACAACCTTAAACTTTAATGAGTTATGTACACTCAAACCTTTTTTTGTGCGATTTTGTAGTTGTAGTATGCGTTTTTTAAAATGCAGTTTTAAAAAAAATAATTTAATAACGTACTTAACAAACAACGTGCTGTTGTTATATTTTACGTACAAGATGTAGAGTCTTCTGGTTTGGGTCTTCTGGGGTATTATTACGACCTTTCTGGCCAACGTTTCGGATCCCAGTGTACATCACATCAGCCCTGATGATAGACCCTGCAATGGGATCCGAAACGTCGTCCAGAAAGGTCATAATAACACGGCATTATAACCCAGAAGATTCTGAGTGGCCGTGAAAACCTAAGAACATTCTTAAGATCCAGAGTTCCACTAGTTTATTTCAAGGCGATATGGAAAAAATACGTACGACAGTGTTTTGGTCGCATGTGTACGTGGCAGGGAAGTTCACATGACTTCGTTTTCTTAAAAAGCGGGCAAATTTGGCATTCGTGCACCATCGCTCCCGCGATCAAAAGTCTGCTCATTATATATTAACAGAGTGCTTTTGATAGATTAAGCAGAAAACCATATAACAATGTCTCAGTAACGCAACGATCTTCAACATTTCTAAATTGTGTTTCTATTGATTTTTGCATTTATATTTTTAATGCAAAATGGAGATAGAAATAGCGAGATTGGTAAATGTTTGGACTTGGGGAAATTTGTTTAAGAAATTGATATTGCAATAAGAAAATCTATCATTGTTCGCACCAAATTCAGTTATTTTATATTTTCTTAGTTTTTCTAAAGTTTTTTAATGCTATTTTGAATATATTTTAATTTGCTATTTCAAAGTTATGCGGTTTTAAAATTCATTGAACGCATTTTCACTTTTTCTCTTTAAGCCATAGTTTTTTTTGTGCGATTTTCTTTTTCTGATAACTTTCTGCAGAACGCATATACTCCACAAAAAGATGTTTTTGTTTAACTGAATTTATGAATATTTTTTCAAACCATAAAAATTTCTGTGTAGACGTATAAATGTGTCTACGATGTGTAAAGCTTTTTGAAATATTTTTTATTACAGGTAACATTCCATGTAAAAGAGCTGTCAAGGATGATCGGCGGAGTCAACACTATGGTCGGGAAGAACGAGGGCTCTCTCGTAGTCGGTAAATATGTCTTCTATCTGCCTCTCTTCTAAACATTACAGAGATCTTCCTCTCTTGTATAATGTCAACCCTGTTATGATGCAGTTGATATTTCGAGTCAACTTGAATTGCATTTAACAATTTCAAATCGTTGAGTGCTTACATCACTCGTGTCTGACTTCAGGTATGAAGATGCCCAACCTGATGGGCAGAGGCGAGAGGATCCAGTGCGAGTATAGTCTCGGCAACAGAAAGTCTTCAAATTTTTCACTGACATTCTTGAAGCCGTATCCCAATACAAAATTGCAACCAGTGTGAGTATTTATCGTATAGTTGCCTAGTTGTGTATTTATAATTAGTTAATCCCTCTCTCGGGCCAAGGTGCACCCGTGCGGCGGAGAGCGACTGTCCCCAGGGGCCACGGACGCCCCCGTGCGTCCGGAATGTAATGAATTATTTCTCGACGGCCGCTTATTAAATTTGAAAAACGTTATTTTTTCCCAGTTAAGAAATCCCGTGGTGACCTGTCGTTCTATTTTCAACTCAAAAACATCACGGATTATATTTTAAATCAACAATCAAAACAGAAGTTTTTCTGCCGTCAAAATCGTATAGGAAAGTTGTAAATGTCGCCTCGAATGCGTGTTGCACAATCGAAATTCAAATATTCCCTCATTCAAGCTCACGCACAAATTGTGCGGAAAATACGATTTTTTTTTTTTCTATTTTCGATTTATTTCTACACGTATACACAAATATATACGATATGTTTGGCGATATTTGTCAGTTTTTATTGGTTTATGATTCAATTGATTCAAGTGATTTATTAACAAAAATACACGCAATTTTGTTGCATTTATTTGAAATGTATGTGTGTGAAAGTGTATCATATTTATGTGTTATGAGTGCGATGTTCCGTTGTGTGCCGTGCCGTGCAACAAAATATACCACACAGAAGAATTTTATTAGGTAGGCATCAAATAATAATAGTAGTGTTGTCTCTAATAAACAAATAAAAATTAATTATTATTTTTCGGAAAATGTTGCGCTGGCAACATTATTGGAATTCAAAAAAAGATATTTTTTTTACTTGACGATAATAAAATCATGGCATTTCGACACTTACAATAAAATAATATGAATGTATGTGTTTTTTTTAATATACACATGTTTTCATGGTTTTTTCGTAAAAAGAAATATCACAAAAAATTCAGAAAATCTCTGGCCCTAGCCTATATGTTGCTTTGGAATTTTTTTGGCCCTAGACAGATTAATAATATACAGAGCAAGACGTGGACCCTCCCCATCAATTATCTGGTTAGTGAAGTAGTACAGTTGTTGGAGGTTCATGCATCTTCCAGGAGGTTAGCAATCCGCACACATTTTCATAGCGCAAGCGTTTTAGTTTGTTTTAAAATACAGTAGAACCTTGTTAATTCAAAATTCAAGGGACCCAAAAAAAATATTTCGATTTATGCAGAATAATTCAAAGTCAAGGTGCCAAAAAAAATTTGAGATTACGATACGCTTGCGAAATTTGCAACAAATCGTAAGACTCACATATTTCAATACTTTTTATGCTATTCTAAAGCCCCAAATCCCAATAATAATAATTTTATCATCTGTCTGTCTGTTTGTCTGTAACATCTGTCACTTATTTTTTCTTATTTTCTTTTCTTTTTCCTTCCTTTTTTTATAAATAAATAATTACTTATTCTTCTGCTACTTATTTGAGTAGCTTGTTGGTCTCGCATTAGGACTCTCGTCTCGCGATCCAAAGGAAGTGGGTTCAAACCTCAGTTAGTCCTATTTTCATAGCACAAGCGTTTAGCTTTGTTTGAAAATAATTATAAAATTGACGTGACACATATTCCGTTTTCGCATCTCTATTTATTTATAAAAAAAACTTATTCTTTAGGAACCGACATCTAAAAGTACCATCATTTTTGATGGGTTACAGCTAATAATTACATATTTGCCATTCTAGTTTCTGAAAAAAATAAAATGTTATTTTTCCAATCTGTCATATTTGGATTGAATTATCGGGGTTCAGAAATTAACTGGATTTTACTATATTATTTAAGAATATTAATGTGACACTACTCTGTGTATGCATCTCTATATGCCTGTATAAATAAATGTCACAAATTACATTAATAATGTCCTAGGAGTCCTCAGACGCCTTGAATATCTCTGAGAGACCGAGTACCAAATGTACGAAAATGCCAGAGGATCAAGGTAATAGATGATGGCGATGGATTATTGAAAGGAGGTGAAGACACTGGTAGGATAAGTATCGACTATCCTCAAGCTCGTTGGGGCGACAGCACCGGAAGAGTGGGGGCCAACAGAGGGAATCGGCGATCATTGGTGCGAGGGGCAGCCGCATCTGGCAGTGGAGGGACACAGGCTGATGATGTTGGTCGTTATAAACTTTCAATGTGAATAAAAAAGAATTTCATTTTATTTGACGATTTCAGATTGAGTGCCAGTATAATCCAACACGTCGGAGAATTTCCTTGGTCCGGCTACCGGCAGCTGGACAAGGGACTACTGCTTGACATTGGATTCAAAAGTGCCTCTAAAGTGAGTAAATCTGATTTCTTAAACAAGGTTCATTTCCGATTTTGACCCAATCTTTTCAAAAAAATTAATTCACTAAAAAAGTTTCCGCCTCTTAGGAATTTGTTAACATTTGATGAACCTTGCATAATGAAAAACAACAATTTTCTGGACCACCTAGAAAAAGTGTTGTCGAAGTGTTGTTGCCGAAATTTCTACGTAGAAATGATTTGTCACTCTTAGCTTTATTGTCACACTGTACGCTGCTCCAACCACATAGGAGCTGTTTTTCTAAACAATGTCCGATAATATACCCAAAATACTCCTGAAGACAGCCACCACACATTGTTTAACCTCTCTATCTATAGATCAGATCAATTTCTCTATCAATAGTCCAACGTATGCGGAGCATATGCCACCAAACACCATATTTCGAGAGTGTCAATCCTCTTGCATTCCTATTTTGTATGTCCTACAAACCTATGTTTCAAGGTCATAGAGAAAGATTGTGAAGACAAGAGTCGTTTATCCTATACCATTATCTTATTCAAGTACCAGTTTTATTTATTTTATATTAGTAGGATCATAATCCTTTGTATGACACGGGCCCTACCCTAACATAGAATATTTTAGGAGGCACGCAACTGGCTGAAATAATTTTCAGTTTGTATATCTTGACGCAGTGGACACAAGATGAAAAAGAAGCACCAACAAAACCGTATTAGATTATTACCTTTGTTTATGCTTTCATTTCAGACCCAACACAATCTGCAGTGGGAGGGCATCTTCAGAGAGACCAACGTCCTCACGAGGAACGCTTCATTTGCCGTTAGGGAGAGCTCTGGTACGTAGTATTCCTAGTATAGTATTACACACATTCACACATCTTGCTTGCAAATATGATTTATGAGTCAATATGGTGGAACGGCTAATTGCGAGTGTACACAAATTGTAGATCAATCCATGATGAGATCTGTACAGTTCCATGTGCAACTTTCGAAACTAGAAGCTGAAATATAAGAAATATATAACAGAAGATTGCTTCTCTAAATTTTAAGAGAAGACAGATGAAACTTTAATATTTCATCTCGGCGATTAGACAGTGAAGGTTGGTATATATCGTTGTATCATTCTCTGTGCTCTGCATGAATCATAGCTCAGACCGTGTTCAGCTCTGTACTTTACGCAACTTTTGATCGAAGTCGAAACAAACGAAGCAAGCATATCCTGAATCAAGTAAAAAATATTTTAATAAAGGTGTATGTTACGATGAGTGAACGCATAAGATGCAGATGTATTCTCCATAATTTGGACCATCTTGTTCAGATATTTCAGTATTCATCTTCGCTTACATTGAGGAATACAACGGTTAAGACAATGGCATTGCGTAAACAAAAAAGTGCTTACTTGAAAATATATATTTATTTATTCAAGAACTACGAAAGGAACTCTACTGGAGCTAAGTGAAGAAATGATGTGGCAAAGTCATGTGCTTAACTGGCTTTAATTTGATACCCGGCCACTCTTGTGTATAAATGACAATAATTTGTCATTTATACACAAATTAAATAACTTATAAGGATGGGCAATCAAGATTGAGGAATACAGTACGATGTAAGCGATAAATTGTATGTATAACATTGATCTTTCCAGGCCCCACGATGAAGTCGGCCATCAGGCACATTGTCTCGGTGGATGCTCGTGACGATAAGATCTTCCCCACCGTGGGGAGTCTGGTTCAGTTCACTTCGGAGCTGTCGGGGCTGGGCGGCAGCATGGCCTTCCTGAAGAACGATCTCTTCTTCCAGCACAACATCAAACTGGCCGAGCAGTTCGTAAGTATTGCAACCAATGATAACATTGTTTATTCTCCTTTTGGTTTAAAATGAATTAATTTGGTGTTGAGTGTAAACAACAGGGGCGTGCAGTGAGAACATTGTGATAGGAATATAACGAGATATGTCTCTTATTTCGGTTCCTTTTCAAAATATATGCTTAGGAAAAGACATGCTTCTTGTTCTCACTGCACGCCTCTGGTAAACTACGTAATACATATATTGTAGTCAATGTTTATTCACTTAAAATACGGAATACAATTGAAGACTTTTATCATGAAAAAAATATTCTTATCCCGACAAAAATAGATACAATTATTTTTGATGTTTGTAGCTTTAACTTGGGTTGGACATAACTAGTAATTTTATTGAAACTAACAAACTTTGTACAAACCACAATGATTATTACTCACATAAACTGATTTCGATGCCACTGTATATTTATTGAATGACTGTTAAGCATTTTCTACAGGTAAAATGGCATGTAGTTTTTATTAGAATAAAAGAACACTCAATATGTCTTGGTGATAATAATTTTTAAGAAGTCGTAAACCATATTTTAGAGACATGCCACACATTTAAATAATAAAACAGCATTGAAATTTTAAATATAAATAATAGAGGCCTTAGTTAGGTTAGGAATGTGAGAAGTCAAAAATTCCTCAGTACTAGATATAATATAATTAATAACTAGTTGAATCTGACAAATTTTTCATTATTTAATACAACTTTTCAAAAATAATTTGGTTCAAAATTCTTGATGTTTTTAATAATTTTATTTGACTTTTATAAATATGAATACATTTTAAATGTTCAATATAAGATACTGTTATGATACTTCAACATTTTACAGAAGATGGTCGGAAATATTGAGAAAAAAATGCAAACATTGATGTCACACATTATACTTCCTTTACTGTTGAAATTTCAACATGTGAAGAATATTTTCTATTCAAAATTAAATGATGAACACTCCCCTGAAATTTTTGCCACATACCACGAAACACTGTGTATTCCCCACTATCATCCTTTCGAACTAAATCTTCCGTAAAACATAATTAAATTAAATTTTTTACTTGTTACGATGCCAATTGAACAATTCTGCAGGTACTGCAAGGAGCGATGCAGGTTGGACTTTTAAACGACTTCCATGGCACCAACCTAACGGAGCACTTCTACGTCGGGGGACCTCAGAGCATCCGAGGGTTCCGGGAGAGGGGGGTGGGGCCACAGTGCGAGGGGAACGCCCTAGGAAGCAATGTTAGTACTCG
Source organism: Agrypnia vestita (assembly GCA_016648135.1). Taxonomy (NCBI): domain Eukaryota; kingdom Metazoa; phylum Arthropoda; class Insecta; order Trichoptera; family Phryganeidae; genus Agrypnia; species Agrypnia vestita. Next base: position 228,486 of record JADDOH010002004.1, on the reverse strand, counting down.
CACACCTTCGTATCATTGTCTGCCGAGTGGAGAGCGCATTACCCAATCAACGACACTGTTTTTCAGTTTTATTTCAAGTCAAGAACTTTATAATATATTTTTGCTAATCGTCAATCTTGTAAACCAGGATTTTCATTTATTTGAACCTCTAAAATAAAGTTTACAATTCTAGTTTTCAAATATTTCATCAGCCATAATATTGTTAGTCACTTTATTAAATATAAATATTTGATAATGCCCATTTTTGCACTGACATTATGTGAATTACTCCTTATTTATTGTGAAAACTTTGACAAACAGGAGGCATTAAATTACTAAAATTTATTGCCTTTGAGCAACGTTAATCACAGTTACAGTTTGATTCAAGTTGACCCAACTGGTTAACAGAATATCAATAGTCAAACGACCGATGATTAATGGTGGTACGCGGTATTCAAATCTCTGTGACTTGGTGTTTATACGTAGATAATCCTTGTCTTCGAGATTGTCTCGTGATGAAAATCCAGACCACTTCAGGATTAGCATTACCAGACTAAATGTGCTATACAGCTGGCAAATTGTTAGCTGGCGAATCTCGTAATATTTTTGCAAGTTTGGAATCGGTGAAATTGTACATCATTCAAATAAAATTATGGCAGTATTTTAAATTAACGAGGTTCTAATGTATTTCTCAAGTTCATAGTACAGAAAATTATTCTAGTAATCTCTTATTATGTATGACACAAATATAATTAAATCGTTCAGTTCCTAAACCTGTCTCATGACGACTCAAAACTAATTTGTGTATGGTGATTTCGGAGTATTCTCCAACTTAACCTGATAGTTTTTTACCATTAAATGAAGTGGAATGCGAATCTCGTAGTCAGTTTCGATAAAATCATCCGCAGGCAGGTTTTGTAGAACTGAATGATTTGACCGTTTTGTAGTACAATACAGTCTCGATAATCTGATAGATACCACATATGGGATCTCGTACATATACAAAAACAGTTTCGATAAACTTAAATAAAGATTTTGATATTTGTTAAACTCTGAATACATTTGTGGATGTCTCCAACCATATCTCGCTTACAGCTGTATGTACCAGATTGAAATTTGTGTCAATAATAAATTTGATTATGGTATTACTGAAACTGCGCATAACTTAAAACATATATTTTTGTAATTAGGCCCTGTGATCTTAAATGTAAATATATACAAGGTGCAACAGAGCTGGTCTACAGTGTAACAGAAATATGGACCAGAATTTTATGAACGAGAACACTATTATTCTTTCTTTATTTTTTCATTACTTTAATTTAAAAATATCACTGCAGCGTGTTTCGGAAATATGTATCTGTTTCTTTCTTCTTTCTTAAGTGTGTGGGAATTTATGTTTGTGAACGGAAAGTGATAAATCGTCATGCTGAGTCTAGAAACGACTCAAAACTACAGTGCTTAAATTCTGTTTAAGTTTGGTTAAAATAGAAAAGGTGGGCCAACGCACCTAGCGCGGTGTGCACGAGCCGATCATATCACGGTCAATGCACATCACACGATGTCAACAATCTTCTTCTTCCTTGCACTGTCCCAACTCATTGCCTAGGCAGGCTGTTGGAGTCGGCTCTTCTCGTTCTCTTCTTTCATCCAGACCGTTTCTCTGAAGTATTTTTGAATATTGAGTCATCCAAGAGTTCTGTGGTTTTCCTCTGGGTGACTGTCGATGAAGCTCCATAGACATTGCTTGCTTCGCCGTGTTGTCTGGTGTCAGCGATGAACGGGGTTAATTAATAATTTATTTTAATCATTTTATTTAACTTGTATTAAAATGAACGAAAGAAGATATGTCAGAAATATTGAAAATAAGTGAAAACTTTGAATTCCTTTATCTCTTTAACTAAATGTATTGATATTAAGACATTCTGTTCTATTCTGAAAATAGCAATATTGGGATGTCAGATCTTTATCCCAATCTTGACAGGTATGTATAACATTGTACTGCCGCCAATTTCGATGTTTTAAGTTTGACGTGTTTGAAATTAATGAATTAAATCAATCAGAAAGCTGTAAAACGTAAACAAATGTTAAATTGTTGAATTCATTAATTTCAAACCTGTCAAACATATAACGTCAAAAAAATGGCATCACAATATTATATAATATCAAGACACAGAAATAGCAATATTGCTCAGTTCAGAATACGGATGATTGACATTAGAACATACTGGACTTTTAACATAGGCAGAAATCTATCTATGATGTATTTTGGACTAGCTCTGTTACATCCTTCATATACATATACATACATATATATATATGTACATGAACATATTTATTTCACTTTTGTCAGATTACCGTGATTGCACTGTGCAGGACGTAATAGTTGACGTGCAGTAGTTATTGTGTTGGTCCACTGATGATGAGTAAACAAACCCTCTTTATTTTCAGTGTGATTACTCTGATACCAACGTCAAAGGAGTGAAAGTAAGGGATCTGGAGAATGACTATGTACAGGAGAACCTCGTTAATTCACCAAAATTCTTTCCACCCCTTTAAAAGCGAAGAAACAACATTATTCTTATTATTACTAAACCATAACCCTTATTCTCGTATCGAACCAATACTATCGAGTCTGTTGGCATCATGGAACATGAAACTTCTTCGCCTTTTTAAAATTCCTCATTAAGTTCTTCATTTTTTGAGGGTGCGTATTATACAAGAGCCCTAACCTATTAATGTTTAAAAGGGACAATGCTGGAATTTTGTGAAAATGATAAAATTTAAACCTAGTTCATCGATTTTATCCAATGATAGAACTGTAAATATACCAGTTTTTTTAAATACCTCTTTTTAATTTTGTTCATGTCAGAACAGTCTTAAGAAAATTTAAATTTGACTCGGTTGAATTAAAGCGGTTCTACTGTGACATTTGATTTTGGGTTTTGCAAAAGCGTGTGCTTACTGTCATGAATGCATGGATCCCATTTCCATTCAATTCATCCCGTAATATTTATTTACAAATTTATTAATTCTTAGAAAATATTTAGTCAAATTTATCTTTGCACAAATTTCCCTATAGAAATGGCTCCATCATTGATCACTTTCCCCTTATCTAAAGAACTAAGTATTATTGTGTGAACTCCATTTCCATCATTCAATGATTCCTCAAAAGACTAGCAGACAGCGAATTCCATCAAATCCTCGTTCAAAGATAATATGTTAAATTCATTATTAGTGTTATCATCTCATCATTTATTTTGTTGCTTCATAGTTCATAATCACCGACTTTTTTTTTGTTATCGTGTATTAATACAATTGTTTACAATTATTTTAACCCTTTTTTTTTCTAGTTGCGAGTATTACTGTTTGATTGTAGAAGTGCGAAGAAAACATTTTGAAATGAAACTGAATCTTGTCTAATCTACCTGTTACCTTATTAATCGGATTTTTTTTGTGGGTCGCAATCCTAGGATTGGTCTGCAATAAGCATTCGATTTCTCCACTCCTCTCTGTCACCTGCCAGCCTCTTCATTTCTTGGTAGGTGCTATAGCGCACATCTCCTATATTATCTGGTCTACGTAGCTTAATCTCGGGCAGTCTCTACGATTTTTGCCTTCAACATTTCCCTCGACGATGGTAAGAAGCAGGCTCAGTTGCCTTATATTATGGCCTATCCAATTGTTGGGCGATTCTATTCAGAAGCCGCCTCTTTTCGCCCAACCTGCTCAACACCTCGTCGTTTCGTATATGTTCTGACCAATGGATCCTCGCCATGCGCCTATAGCACCACATCCCAAAGGCCGCTAGCCTCCCGGCCATGCTCTGGCCATGTTTCGCTGCCATACATCAGCACACTCCAGACAAAAGTTTTAATCAAGTTTTTCATAATCTTTAAATCTATGTTGGCGGATCCAAGGATCTTGGATATTTTGTTGAAGGCGACTCTTGCTTGTTCATTCTGCTTAAGATGTCTGCCTCTGAGCGGCCATCTTGGGAAATTCTGCTATCCAAATATGTGAATTCTTTCACTTGTTTGATAGCGACACCTCTTCTCTTCCAACAACCATGCACTTTGTTTTGTCTTTGCTTATTTTCATGTTGTATTTATCTGCCAAAACATTTTCCATCTTTCACAGAGCCTCGTTCAATTCTAGTTCTGACTCCGCAAGCTGTGCAATATCGTTGGCATATCTGATCATGTCAATTTTTTGTCCTTGGATTTTCAGGCCGGGCCAATCTCTCATTCCTTCTCTCAACTCATCGAAAGCCTGTTTTATGTAGCAATTGAACAATGCTGGTGACATTGAGAAACCCTGTCTTACTCCTTGGCCAACACTTGCCTCAGCACTGCTGTCTCCATATATTATTACAGCGGTTTCATTTTTAAATAAGCTCCATCTTGTTTGTCAATCTTTGAAATCTATCTTTGATCAGATTATTATTTTGTAATATCTTCAAATGAAACCATTATTTTTTTAATACAGCGTAACCGATAATCCATACAATGCAGAATAATTAAAAGAAAACTCAAAAAGTCGAATTGTAAAATCGATTTGTACAAAAATCTTTCTGCTTCTATCCTTATATTATACTGATCTTGCATGACGTGAAAGAGATTGCTATGTGTATGTTAGAAACATCGTTTAGACCATTTTTTTTGTTTATTCAACCACTGCTATATTAATCTTTTGTGATGTGTATGTTGATAAAAATTATTATTTGTAGTTCTACTGGGCTTCGGGAGTCCACCTGTATACTCCGCTTCCGTTCCGCCCCGGAAAGGGAGGCTTTGGAGACCTGTTTAGGGCACACTTTTTCGTCAATGCCGGCAACACTGGTCCTGTCAATGCAGGTAATTTAATTTTTGAACGATGAGCGAAGAGATATGTGTAACATCAGCTTTATTATATAATGGTATTCATACTTTTCATTCATGGATACACGAGGTGTGACATTTTAGTTCCAAGAATAGCCGTACATAATAAAAATCACATGACTATTTTATTTTAAATAAATGATTGATGTTACCTTCCCAAAACCAGTTTTTTTAAGGTAGGTAACAGATTTCATTTAGAGAAGCGATTGAGTGACATTCTCACCAAAATAGTGATTATCAATTAAATAAACCTCCCTATTCGCCTGACTTAGCTCCCTGTGATTTCTAGCTATTTTCATTTCCTAAAGTTGCTTTGAAGAGACAAGAGACTGGCAGTCTGCAGTTTTCTGGAAAATAAATTCCAGGCCTGCTTCCAGAAATGGGAATACCATCTAAATCAGTGTAGTACTTTGAAGGCGACCGTTACCACTTGTGCATAAATCCACATGTATAATTTTTAATGTTGCATTCTGGATATTCAATTGTCACACTTTGTATAATATATTACACTGTTTATTATTAATTGGGACATTCTCACATTGTTATCACTTCTTTGTTAACTTATTGTTTCATATAATCACATCTAGACTTCTATATTTCACCTATCAATAACTATATTATATGCTTTGCTATATTATATACATATATGTATAGGCGTAGGTATATAGAATCAAAAAATTAATAACATCAAATATGTTTAGTCAAGATATGTATTATAGATGTCTCATAGAAACGAAACTTTTTATATGGGAAATCAGGTATGGAAGTACGTTGGGTATTTACAGGGCTTACGACCTATTGTACAGCTGGCTTTAGTGATCACTTTACGGACCAATTCCACCCATGACAGACTACCACATTTATCAAATTTTTGGAAGTTATGTAAGTGTCAAATTTGTACACCTTGTATCATATGCGAGTTGTATTTTACTACTGCCATCTGCGGTTGAATTTTGTCATAATTTCTTAACCATATAGATGTCGCCGTTGGTTATGAGATATCTATTTTTTTATTAGAGTTTTAAAATCATAATTTTTTTATGTGTACATAGGTATATGACATTTTTTTCCGAATTATTAACATTTATACTAGAATACGCCTGAAAGTTATTTGAATTTTTAACTCCTTTTTAGACCATTTTTTATATATTTTGAATATGTCAATATTCTTCCAGAACAATTACACTTCATAAAGTGATCACTTAAGCCAGCTGTGCCACAGGTCGTGAACCCTGTAAACACCCAATAGACCTGCTTTACTATATAAATAGTTTCATCTGAATGAGACATCTATAATATATATCTTAGTTATTCGTTGGTTCCCCAAGAAATTAGTCACTTTAACTGCATTAAAGTATCGCGTCAGAAAATGTTGTTTTATTTTTATATTACATACATATCTCACTTTTGTTTTCATCTTTGCCAGTACACCGGCACCTCCGAAACCTTTCTGATTTCAAAAAGTAACAATCCAGCTACATGCAAAGCCAGTACTCAGCCATCTTACCTACCTCTCTAATAGACTGTGGTTTCAAATTGTCATATAAAAATATAATGCAAATTTTTTGTCTCGGTATTTAATAATGATGATTTAAATTTTCAATACACTTATGATTAGTCGTACATTCTTGGCATAGTGTTTTGTCAGTAATATTTATTTTATTTTATTTGAAAATTCAGTGTTTCCTGTTAAATTTTAAAGCCAAATTTAGATCAGTTGGGGCCAGCTATATCAACTTGTTTTAAAGTTGGCTACGATAGTTTAAACTGTTGATCTCATGTAAGTGGCACCTGTCGTCTAAATCATTTTTATTCAATTTTTCGACATTACAGTGTCGGCTTAGCCTTTCCACAAACCATGAAGCAGTACTCAGGTACATCACCTACCTGCCTTTTCTTCTATCCTGTGGCATTCAAAAAGTTATCAAAACCTGATAGTTATAGAAAATAAATTTATTGTTGACAATGCTAAGTGAAAAAATTCATTTAGAATTGCGGCGAAATTCATTAGTTCCGACAAACAAGTATCATTCAAGGTAAACTTAGCTTAAAGTATAGTTCATATCAATTATTTATAAATTACTTTCCCTGTTAAGGGTATAGTGTAGAATCAGTTGAACAGAAGTCAGAAAAATGCGTGGCATCCTACGTAATATGTGGGATATAAAAACAAAGGCAGCAATATCCAAAAAATTAATTTTGAGTGCGATCACTTTGAATTAATTCCTAATTTATAATGTATTGAATTATATATATTATTTATCTATCCCTTCCAAAATCATATTTCTTATAAAATCTCACATTCGGTGCGTTATAAACTAATCTTCGATGGCTGCATTAATTTTTTTTTGTTTATCTGCCTTTGCTTTTGTACCCCACATATTGTAAGTTTGTGACACAACAATGTCGAAAAATTTAATAAAAACGATTTTTGATGACAGATTAGATTGCGGGGCTTAAACAAGATGCGCAGTTTTGAATATCGTCACCAACTGTAATTCAAGTTGATATAACCGGCCCTTAAAAGATGTGTAGATGATTTTATTCACAACTGAGACATTAAATTTATGAAACTCCACAACTCGCAACTTTCTTTCAAACCGGACGAACACAATGCAAACGATGACCGGACAGAACAAACTTCAAAGATTTATGCCATGTAACTATTTGTGACCAGAGGCTAGTTTGCTTGTTTACATGTATTGTGTAACCGCAGTTTTATCACCGCATGTACTATTTTCCTGTCATGCTTCCGCAAGATCATCATCCTCCTCGTCTTCCTGAAGAGGGACTGTTTCTTGAAGGTGACCATCAACATCTGTTTCTATTTATGTTTTTACCTTTCTTTTTACTGTATACATATATTTTCCGCTGATTTAGTCTAAGACTTTATAGTATCTTATATTGCAGATTTCAAATTGCAAGTAGCTTGTTGGTCTTGTGGTTAGGACACTCGCCTCGTGATCCAATGGTCGCGGGTTCGAATCTCAGCCCAGACTAGCAAGTTAGTCCTATTTTCATAGCACAAGCGTTTAGCTTAGTTTGAAAATAGTAAGAATATTGATGTGACACGTATTCCGTGTTCGCATCTCTATTTATTTAAAAAAAAAAAAAAAAATTCACAGTTTTATTACTCGGTAAAAAATTTATCACATTTCTGTGATTTAGTTCTGGAAAACATTTTTTTCTTGTCCTTCAATATTTATACAAACGCCAAGCATGAACTCTTTTTAATATTTGGCGTTAAAGTATAGCGCAGTAATAATTTTAAAATACAAATTATCACTGTGATGTACTGTGGATTGTCCGGGATGATTTTTAAAAAATGGTAAAATATCTGTCAACAAGATTTACCTCACCACCGAATAACGATGAGTAATTTCGTTTCTATAACTGTATGTCACGATATTTTATTGTTGGCAATTTTGCTTGTTTTGCTTTCTGTTATTATGTCAAGTCGTGCAAAATTTTTAATTTGCATTTTATGGTGCTTCAGAGGAGTCGCTCTCATCATTTTTTGGCGACATAATTAAGTAATGACATATTTTCAATTTTTTTCCACTAGATTTACACAGGTGTCTCGTGGCTAATAGCAAAAATTTCGGGGTTGTCTTCTTCTTTCAATTTTGAATAGAAAATATTCTTTACACTTTGGGTGAAACATCCACAGTTAAGAAGATAAGCGACATTAAAGTTTGCATGTTTTTTCAATATTTTTTATTTGTCTTTTGTAAAACATAATACTATCATGAAAGTAACTTATATGGAATATTAAAAATGAATTTGCCTAAATGCAAGTCCAAATAAAATGATAAAAACCTCGCAGAAATTTGAAAAATATTTTTTCACTTGGCTTTTGTCATTTAATTTGACTTGTTTTAAGGTGAATTAATTTATAATATTCCATTTAAGTTACTGTAGCGGTAGTACAATGTTTTACAGAAGATCAGCCAGAAATATTGAAAAAACATGCAAACTTTGATGTCCCTTATCTCCGTAACTGTTAACATTTCACCCAAAATGTAGAGAGCATTTTCTATTCAAAATTGAATGAAGACTCCCACGAAGTTTTTGCTACTAGCTATGAGACACCTTTACAGGTGACTTTATTTTCAATATTTTTTTAAACAATTTTTTAAAATGGAACGATCAAGCATAATTTTTATCATCCTGCTTTATCAGCGACCCTGTTCCAGATAGTCAAAAGTATACCGTATGTCTTTAATCATGTATATGTTAGTTTAGTGAATGGTATATTAGGTCCTTACATATGAAATTGGCGTTTAGTATGGGAGGAACATAAAGCCGATTTTTTTTATTATAATATATTTATTTAATCAAAGTATGTACCATTGCTATCTATGCACTTTTGCCATCTCATAGGTAGTTCATCGATCCCTTTACTAAAAAAACCATTCGGACGGGAATCAATAAAATCTTTGAAGGCGGTTTGGACTGCCCCATCGGAGTTGAATTTTTTCCTTTGCAAGAAGTTATCCAAATTTCGAAAAAAATGGTAATCTGTTGGGGCAAGGTCCGGAGAGTACGGTGGATGTCTTAGACATTCCAATTGAAGCTCCTCTAATTTGGTAGCCGTCTGTTGTGCAGTGTGTGGTCTAGCGTTATCATGAAGCAGCGGTGGCCTAGAGCGATTAACCAGCCTCGGTTGTTTAGCAGCTAGCTTTTCCATCATGGTTTGCAGTTGCTGACAATAGATATCTGCCGTAATCGTCTGGCCAGATTTAAGAAAGCTGTAGTGAACGACACCAGCCACTAGACACTAGTCCACCAAACGCTCACAAGTAACTTTTTTGGAGTCAATTTTCGCTTGGGGCATGGTTTGGCTGGTTCGACAGGGTTCAGCCATTGCGATGAGCACTTCCGATTATCGTACAGGATCCACTTTTCATCACAGGTAATGATGCGATTTAAAATCCCTTCATTATTGTGCCGGTTGATTAATGCAACGCAGCAGTCAACGCGCGTTTGTTGATTTGCTTCACCAATTCGTGAGGTACCCACCTTTCAAGCTTTTTCACCTTACCAATTTACTTCAGGTGGATTAAAACAGTTTTATCACTAACACCGCAGCCTGCAGCTAACTCGGATGTGGTTTGCGATGGATCCGCTTCCACAATAGCCTTCAATTCTTCATTATCAACTTTGATCTCCGGCCGTCCACGGGGCTTGTTCTGCAGGTCGAAATTTCCAGAACGAAAACGTTGGAACCAAAAACGCACTGTGTTTTCTTTTGCGGCACCGTCGCCATACACATCATTAATCCTGCGAGCCGTTTCTGCAGCACTGGTGCCACGGTGGAACTCGTACTCGTAAATAACGCGATATTTCAAGTTTTTCATTTTGTAAACTGAGTGACGCAAAGAAAAAAACAATTGAGGAAAAAACAAATGAATTATAATTTTCAAAACACAAATACATGAGTAAATAGCTGTATAAATTTGGATTTGGAATTCCTAACCAAAGAGAAGATATTTGAGATCAAATTTGCCAGTACGGCAAAATGCCAATTTCATATGTAAGGACCTAATATGTTCGTATTTATTTGATGTTTATATTTGGACACTAGTATATGCCATCTGAATCTTGATAATTTTATAAATTAGAGTTTGACCAACGTAAATTGGCGTGCGGCGACTTTGGAACCAAAACCCGCCCCGCCCGCTCCCGGCGGCAACCCCTCGCCCTGTCATTCAGTTCAATCACGTATTTGTGCATGAGCTGTGACATCTTGATTTCCAATGTACACTTAATTATGTCCAAAACAGTCTTGCAACACCTGCAGGTGGTGCAAGGGCGATTGCCAACGTAGTTTTAAAGTTCTGCGAAGCTGAAAAAGCAAATAATGGACCAATATTACCATTTAACAGGACTCTAGATAGAGCGGCCGTCATTACTACTATATATTTTCTTTTTTTCTTTTCTACTATAATATCATAAAATATATTTGTCAATGTACCGGACAATCTGTATATTATGTATTGTGTAATAAATTTACACCCTGGCAATTATATATTTTATACTGGTGGCACACTAGCTGCTAGGTATGTCTGTCATCATTCTCTGTTATTATAATTGAGTAGCTTGTTGGTCTTGTGGTTAGGACTCTCGCCTCGTGATCCAAACGTCACTGGTTCGAACCTCACTCCAGATCAGCAAGATAGTCCTATTTTCATAGCACAAGTGTTTAGCTTAGTTTGAAAATAGTAAGAATATTGATGTGACACGTATTCCGTGTTCACATCTCTATTTTTTTTAAAAAAAAAAAAAAATTTATAACTCATTTTGTCATCAGTTCAGTTTATCACGGTGTTGAATTGACGGCGTTGCACTTTCATAATGTATCGCTTTTCACAGACCAGGACTTGGAAAAGAACCTGGAATCCGTCACCAAGGACATCAGACTGGCCAGCGGCCTGGGCGTGGCTCTCCGCATCGGCGGCATCGCAAGAGTGGAGTTGAATTACTGCTTCCCCATTTGGCACCGGCCCGGCGACGTGGTGGCCCCCGGGATCCAGTTTGGCCTCGGCATCAACTTCTTATAAGATGAAATTGTGTACAGAGCACGGATGTAATGTAAATTATTATTATTTTTCAAAAGGATGGATCGTGATTGGAAATAAATAGACGAGATCAGGGCGCCGAGCAAACTTTATAGACTGATTTCATCAAATCAAATTTTAAATCATTGTTTGTTGTTCCATTCTTGTTGATTCTGGATTCAGTTAAAAAATATGTCGATAAAACATCACACCTTCTTTTTATTTGTATGGACCAGTAATTGTAGTGTGTAACAATATGTGTAGTAAAACACTGTAGCCATAAAGTAGTGGTCTAATTTCTTATTTATGTATTTTATTTACTCCGGAAAAGAAATGGTGGACTTAAAAAGGTGTTCCAGAATCTTCTGACAGTCTACGTTTAGGCAAAAGTAATAGCAAATTATGTACAGGGTTATTATGATTCGCTTTAATTATGAGTCGAAAATTTTCAAGCAACCATGACCTAATATAATATCAATAGTTATGGAGATGTGCGTCTTCCTTGTTTGCATTTTTTTTTCAGTATTTCTGACTATTTTTTTGTAAAACTTTGGACCATCATTACAGTGACACTTATATGGAATATGAAAAACCTTCCAATTCCAATTAGAATTTCTGCAGTATTTTATCATTTTATTTAACTTGTATTGAAACTAATGAAGTTTAAATAATTGATATAGGATATTGTAATTATAGTTCAACGTTTTGTAAAAAATAAGTCAGAAATCGTCATGATCGTAGAACTTTTTAACGATCCAAAAAATTCCATATTGACTTTTTCGGATTGTTAAAAAGTGAAAAAAAAGAAGCCATCTAATGGTATATAAAAAGTGTATTTTTTCTCATTAATTTAATCGTCGTTATACCGACTTCGTATCCACAAATCCAAAAATTATACTATAATCATGTTCAGTGTCTACCAGATGCGTCGAAGTCTCCATAAAACTTTCTAGTTTGTATGTAAAAACCATTAAAAATTTGAAAAATTCCAAAATTATACAATAATTATTAATTTTTTTAACGAAAATTTGATAAGATCTTCTTAATCGACTCACGAGTCTGCTTGCAAAGTTTCAGTTCGATTGGATCATGGGAAAAGGGTTAAAAATCGATCCAAAGTTTTTTGTCAAGCAAGCAGGACTCCACAAGTTAAAAGAAAAGGAGTAAAAGTCGTATTTTTTCTCTTAATTTAACCGTCGTTATACGAAGTCGGTATAACAAGTATTCTGATTTGCGATCGTAGAACAATGCAGCATGTGTAAAAATGTTGTTGTACTGCGCTGACTATATTTGAGGTTTGAAAGGTATCAACTTTAAATAACTAACCCAAGTTTCAAAGGAAAATCTTTTGTAGTTATCGAGCTATGACATAGTGTCTAAATAAAACTTCAAACTGTTCTCCTGCAAACTTGAGAAAAATCACATGCGTCGTTATTCTATGATTATGACGAAATATTGAAAAAAAATGCAAACTTTAATATTACATAACTTCATAACTATTGATATTAGGTCATGGCTGCTTGACATTTCGATTCATAATCAAGGCAGGAATATAGTCCTTTGAGGTAATTAATGTTTTCCAAATATGTAACCCTATATTTTGAGATACAAGTATAGGGTGTAACAGAGCTATTGACACAATACTTTATTCTTTATCAATTCTTCGGTAAATGATCTACTCTTCAAAATGTTCTTCCATCAGTGTCCTACTATTAATAATTATGAAGATAAACATCTTCAAAGCTTAATAGAACTACAAATCATATTTTTCCAGCAGAGGTCAGTGGTTGTTGCCCCATTCCAGGACACCAGCTAATCAGTACTATTTTCATAGCACACGCGTTTAGCTTAGTTTGAAGATAGTAAAAATATGGATCTGACATGTTTTCCGTATTTGCATTTTTATTCAACCAAATTTTCTATTCAAATATTTAAAAAAAAAATTAATACAGTCATCGAGTATTATTAATTTAAAATGTATTGATTTCAAGATTTAATAGATATAAAAATATAAACAAATATTTTGAAAGGGATAGATACATAAAATCCATAATTCAGTACATTCTAAACTAGTAATCCTCGGTGACGGCATTCAAAACATTTTAATAATTTTTTTGGATATTGCTGCCTTTGCTTTTATGCCCCGTACTTCAACTATTGTGATGAATATATAATATTATATATTTGATATAAGTAACTTTTAATATAGTCATAAATATTTATAATAAATAAATATCACTTTTAATGTCGCTTATCACCGTAACTACTGATATTAGGACATTGATGTTAGAATAATTTAGGCCGAGATCTATCTGTTTAGTATTCGGACTAGCTCGGTTTCACCCTGTATAATTCAAATAGAAACAAAATGATTTTAATTTTTCTTCATTATCCTTTTCAATATATTTTTCACACAATTATCAGTTGTGCCTTTGACTTGCTTGACCTCGTCATCTTGACATCGACATAACCCACCTTCTCATCGATAATGGCCGTGGTGGACAACCTGAGGATTGATATTCGTTCATTTTAAAACTTTTTTACCCTTTCATACACTCTTAACTTGCCAATGCAGGTATCTCCGTACTACTGCAGCATTTTATAAATTTCGTGAGGGTTTACATCCGCTGTTGAACTGCTCCTCTGTAGTGCAAACCTTAAAGCGCACTGCCACGTTATATGTAATGAAGCACTACTGCCATCTGTTAGACAAAACCAAGATCTTTTTTAAAGATGGATGTTTCATGCGTGAAAATTTAAAACACCCGAGGTATTTGTTTTATGAAATATTTAAAAAATTGTTGATTCTCTTTGAAACTGCTAGAAATGCTCATAATATGGAATTGAGTCAATAATAAATGGGATCCGTTTATAAGTTCTTTGGGCATAATACCAGTATTATATATTTTTTGTGTTATGTCAGAGTTGTATTCGAAGAAGCAGTATAAAGATAGTAAGAGTAGGTTCTGAGAACCCTAACCTGTACGACATATCTGTTGGCCTTGTCTGGAATAAGGTCTTTAAATAGCGTGAGTACACGGATAATACCTGTCTCAAAATTAGATCACCTGCTGTCCTTTGTATTTACTAATCAGAGAGAGACCAACTGACAAATCTCCGCACTGCATCAAAAGTCTCATTTGTCTACACGCATTTTTAAAATCTGTGGCTACAGAAAACATATTATACACTCTAAAATACACAGTTTTAATATTTACTCATGTGTGTTCAATTTTTAAACTGGATCCATGCTTATAAAATATATTTATCTCTCAACTGCTGAATCGATAAGGTAAGGATCGAACCCTAGTCTTTTTATCTGTACGCCTGTCTGGATTGTGCCAATATATATTCTTTTTTAATCATGCAATTTCTTGGAAGAAATGTTCTATTAGGAATAATTGAATTGTTTATTTTGAAAATATGTCATGTTCCCCGGTGATAAAGATCTATTAATTTGATGTAACAACGTACCATTTTTACTGACCGACATCTTCGATGTAAAAAGGTTCCACTGTGTCCTCTGGACTATAAAATGAGGCATAATTTTTTAAAGAATATGCCTCGCACATGTCAGCGCAGAAAATTTTAAAAGGGTACGAGGGAAAAGATGATCAGCTCATGTTTTCTTACCAAAAAAATCTCAAAAATTAGCAAATCTATTATGGATTATTTAATCACTTTATATCAGTATTTAATCTTGTATATTTTTTGAGATACATATATGACTCATATTCATGGTCGGGCAGTCGATTATATTTTTTTTTTGGATAAATATAATATCACCTTTGTTGCTACTTACTTACTTTTTCCACTGGCCATCATTCTTACCTCCAATTGCTTGATCAGCCAAGTCTTGCTGCATGCGTGCATTTTACAATTTGATTCCAGTAATTGCCTGGTGGGCTTTTCAAAGTCATCTATTTAATTAATACACCGAGACAATGATAACTCAAAAATATTATTTTCTTAATTTTCTAATTTGATTACAAATTTGTTGTAATTTTTCTTGTGGAAGTTGATCAGACGCCTAACTAATATTTTCTATAGATCCGTCTGAGCGTGTTGGCTGTAAGCTACGTGGTGCCGGTTGTTTGATCGTCGGCAATAGTAATATTTGAGCAAAAATATAGATTTTTATGAAAACAGGTTGATAGGTGAAAAGCGCAAACAACCGGCTCTTACTATCGTTTACTAATTGAATAAATCTACAAATAATTTGAAGAACTTCATAATTTGACGAACTTCAACTGATGATGTTTGTACAAGGGTGTCCCAGAAGTAGTCATTTAAATAGAACCTATGGTTAGCGGATTTCACTATCAATCCATTTTTAAAACAACTTATCAATATAAATGATTAATTTCAAAAAACTCGAGCAATCAACTGTCAGTTGAGGACGTGCAGCATTTGCGTATAAATTATTTAGAAATGTCAGAAATCAGAATCTCCCTCAACACTAAATCTTATATTACTAATTGAATTTAATGAATTATATATAATGAATATATTCCTTATTTCAACGTTTCCCTGTCAATCTTCACCCCACCCGAGAGTTCCTTTACATGTTTAATTTATGGAACATTTATTGTGCTGAGGAATATGTTTATACAAAGTTTATTAGTACATATTTTGAAATTAATATTTATTTCAAACCACAAAGTTAGGTTAGCTTTACGCATCTCAAAATTAAAATTATATTCACTATGAGTGTAAAAACATTTTTTTGTCAGTATCTACAATTTCAGCAAAAAAGTTAAACATAACTTTTTTTATTGGGTGTAAAAAAAATCTGGCAATTTTTGTGGTAGATACATTATCACAGCATACACATCATGTCGAATTTCATTTCAATAGGTTGAGTATTTATAACACAGCACTTATTTCTCAAAAATTACAAAAGTTTGACTTCGTGCCCCGGATAGGAGATCTGCGGTTTCAATACCGGTAGCAGCCAAATATTTTTTTGTTGATAATAGATTTTTCTGTATGTCTTTCCAATTGGTTAATAAATTTGGTTTTAAATTCTAAAGTGTTGAATCTTGGATGACGGCAGGTAGTGAAATCGCTTAACCAAAGGCTTTGTTTGTTCTATTGTCTACGAGACACTTATATTAATGTGTTCAATAAGAACTGAAGAATATTTTTATTCTACTCAAGAATATTGTATAAAATTGAGATATTTTATAATAGGCATTGCGTGCAATTTCAGGTGCGTGTTATCTGCGTCATGCACAAACCACCAGACTCATGGATATATTACACTTCTTCCTATTAGTAATAATAATATTTATGTTATACTTTCGATTAATATTCCAAACTAAACATTGTACTGTATATTAAAACTGGATATACAAAAAGTGTATCAAATTTAATAAAATGTTGTTTAAATTGTTGTTATATTTGTATATTAATTACATACAGACCTTTACCCAACTTTTTCAATAACATACTCCTATGCCCTTCCATCAGCTTATGCGTTGTCAAGGAGAATAAGGCGTGATATTTGAAGTCAATAAAATCATAAATAAGGTGTTTTAACTATTTATTTTTATAAACCATAAACATTTTACAACACCGTAAACAATAAAAAAAATTGGAGGGTTTCTTATAGACCCTTGGAGGTAGTCCTATGAAGACATATTGGTTGTATTCGTTGCAAATAAAAAGAAAAAAAATTCAAAATAAAGATCAAACTATCTATGTCGAGGTGAAATTAAGAAAACATGAAAAGCACATTATTCAAAACTTTACACACCATTAATAAAGGTTTTCACTTAGATAACCTGTAAATATGAGAAATTATAAAAATTATTAATAAAAACTTTAATATTATGAACAATCAAATGAATGTTGCAAGTACCCCTCTTTTAAACTATGTACTTAATTTTGTAACCACTAACCCCCTCTTACCATAACTTATCTGTCTATACTTGAACATTAATTTTAGTAAATACATTAATTGTCCTGAATTGGGCATCGCTCCCGAAACGTATTGAATTTTTACAACGAAATTTAAGTGTGGTTAAAAAAACAAATTATTTTTGCCCTATTACTATTAATTGGGTATTGTCGCTATTAATACCCTTTGCACTCGAAAGTTTTTTGGTATGTTATTACTCGTTTCTCGATAAAATTCCTTAACTTACTGCTATTTAATTGTACTTGATTCTGGTTAATATTATGTACTAATATACAATATATTAAAAATATTGAGAAATAAGACTTTCTTTTCTTGCCGCCATAGCGGCGGCACTTGAGTAATACGGCAAACCATGCATGCCGCGTCTATGGCGGCACTCGAGTGCTAAGGGTTAAAGAACATGTTCTTATTGTGAAGTTTCAATTTCAGAGCAAAGTTCTATGAATTTTTTAAAACCAAATGTATTAATCAATTAGAAAAGACGCACAGAAAAATCAAATCAACGAAAAAAATATATATATTAAAGAACATGTTCTTATTGTGAGGTTTTAATTTCAGAACAAAGTTCTGTGAATTTTTTAATCATCAATCGAAATGTATCAATCACTAATTGATTGATACATTTCGTTTAAACATCAACAAAAAAACATTTGGCTGCTACCGGATTCGAACCACGGATCTTCTATCTATCGGTGGTTTGAATCTCGGTAGCAGCCAAGTATTTTTTCGTTGATTTGGTTTTTCTGCGTGCCTTTTCTTATTGATTAAAAAATTTGGTTAATTATTTTATTTGTAAAATGGTGCCAAAATGGGAATTTAATGAAATAAATTGAAAGAAAAACAACATTTATTTAATTTGATTACTTATGATGACAATGCTCGCTATTATTTCTTGTAAAACACTTTCAAGACATGACAAGTTCCATTCATGATAAATGAGACACAATGAAATATATTTAGTTAAGATTAATACCGATGCTGTGTACATGTATTAAGATTTTCATCTGAAGATAAATTAAGAGACCTGCTTGAATTTAGTGACTAACAAAAATTTAAACTCAGAACATTCGAATTAACAATGAAACTTTATAAAACTAAACCAAAATTCATACAACTATATATTCTGAAGAGTTAAAAAAGCAGAATGTAAATTACAAATATACATTCCATTTTAACAGCTGCTAGAGATATTCAAATTCTATTCTCAACTTATGAACAGAACATTGGCGCTCCATGGAGAGGCGGCCGTAGCAACATGCATTCAGGTTTGCTAGCCCGGGGTTCAAGCCCCATCTCTAGCGGTTTAAATTTTCGTTTAGCTATGAATTCGGACGGAAGTTACGGGGACAAACAACGGAATTATTATGTTTGGTTACATAAATGTAATAACACAAGCACAGACGTATGTCAATCAAGTTAAACATTACTTCATTTTTTAACTGAAATTAAAAATATGTTTATTTTTGTATTATTTGATGATTTCTTATTACTTTAGTTTTCTAAGCTCAGGTTTGTATTTGTAACTCTTGGTGTGAAGTAGATTTGGAAACCTCAACGATTCCGAGTATTACAATTGACTAAACTGTCAATTGTAATACTGTGAACTCATTTTGCAAGTTCTAACTTGAACAATGACAGCACAGATTGCACAAGTATCATCAGGAAATAGTTATACCAAATTTCCATTTGGATAGAAAGTATATTTAACGATCCGTGTCCGATATTACCTGAGATTCGGGGGGAGATGCCTTTTGTTTTATGCACATCCAATAAATAAACATGAACGTTTAGGGCAAAATAGGGTGAGTTTATTTTCCCTAATCGAAGTTTCATTAAGAAAATTTGGAGCAGACGGTATTCAATATTATTCTTCTTTTGGTACTTATCCAGTTATGGAAGGTTACCGATCATTGTCTCATCATCTGCAGCAGCTCCTTAAGACAGCTGCCGAGGCTGGTGGCAGACTGGAGCTATGTTGCCTGGGGGGGGTCCCGGTTTATATATCCTGTCGAGACAAAGGCGCTGTTGATATCTATGAGTATCTGCTCGCACTGCATTTTCGGCTCTGTGTAATACTCCAGGTTATGTGCGTGTGTGCTCTGCAGGGCGCGTGTTATTTTCGCTGACCTGTCGGTACCGGTGTGGTGCGATGCCTGGGGTCAGCGCCTTTCCATCCTTTTCGGCACGTGTGTCGTGACCTAGATTGGTGGTTGTGCATTAAGTAAGTAAGAGTCTAAAATTTTAAAAATAGAATCTTTATTTTGCTTCCTATCATTCTTTTGCTTGTCACGAAACATGTCCATTATTAAGAAGCAGATGTAGTCCATACAAAGGTCGATCATGATGCACGTGGTGCCCTCGCGGGAAGAGAAGTGAAGTGCTGGAGTAGCTCCCACCCCCAATACCCGAGTACCTGCCCTGTGAGGATTGAGTACACGTCACAAGCTAGGATCTCAGGGACCTGGAAATGTCGAGCTAGATGAGTCTCTCCGCTTCCTGCTGCCACCTGTGGACTAATCAGCATAATAATTGTTATTGAGTTTTAATGTCACTATAGCAGTTTTTCATTTATTTAATAGATAATAGATAAAATTTCTTTTATAACAACAACTAGCAAATATTAATAATCAAATTATTATTATATGTTATACCTCACCGAAAAGAATTATTCTTGTGTGTGGTGAGGGATAATCACTTATAATCATATAGGTAGTGTAATCTAATGTAATCAAGGAGAATTAGGTAATATACTATTTATCTAACGTAGCGAAAATTTTTGAATAAGCAGTCAAAAAGAGACTCAACGAACAGACCTCAAATAGTCGAATCAAATTAATCTCTAAGTAATCCACCAATAGGTGAATTTGGAGTCCCCCAAGGTACGGTCCCCAGACCTCTACTATTTCTCACTCACATAAACAACATATTTCAACAAAAGATCAATGGTGAACTAGCATTCCATGGAGACGACACCGCACTGTTAACAAATTATCCTTCATGAGCAAAAGTTCACGAGTCAGCAAATGAGAATATTAATACAATAGAATCATGGTTTGACAACAATCTTCTAACATTCAACGTAAAAAAAAACACTTATGGGTGTTAGTATTTTAAAGTGCTTGAATCACACTGTAGCAGTGAAGGTATGTCCCTTAAAAATAGAAAGAATACCAAATTGTCATTTTAGGAGGACCAACTAACTATCAAATGAAGAAAATGCCATATCTACCCTTACTGAAATATGGTGTATAGTGTCTAATCAACGAATTGAAATTGAGGTCAGAATAATCCAGAAGATATTTTTTTCACATCAATGTGGCAAAGTCGAAATTCGCATTAGTTAAACAAATCATCTATTTGAGAAACATCATATTAGACCCTGTTTCTCACGAGAGACTGAAGTAGTCTGATGGTGGGTAGAAGTAGTAGTCTGATGGTGGGTAGAAGTAGTAGTCTGATGGTGGGTAGAAGTAGTAGTAGGAACACATGATATTATCGTCTACGAATACGAAGGAGATAAATGGGGAAAGTTGAATTCATTAAAAATGTCCTTAGGTTTTCACGGCCGTTCAGAATCTTCTGTGTATAGTTTTCTGGGATATTCTAGCGTGTGTGTGTGACCTCTCTGGCCAACGTTTCGGATCCCATTGCAGGGTCCATCATCAGGGCTGATGTGATGAGTGAGTGTTGAAGTGTAGGTTAAGTATTACCTTGCAATACCGTACCGAAGTCAGGGTGTCTCCAAGTTTGTGTTATATATGTTAAATACTGGATTGCAGTACCGTGTCGAAAGCAAGGTGTGTGTTTTCTTGTAGTGTTTTTTTTTTTTTTTTTTATCTACTAACGGATGTCGGACTGTGCGGATCGTCTATTTGATTTATCCTGCAGCGCCGGATACCACGATGTTCTTAACTTAAGACCGTCATCCCTATTAATGTTTACCGGGTGCTTGTATATTTCGATTGCTTCTTTGACCAGGCGCGTGTGGTGACTTTTGGGCTTTCCTAAGATTTTTGGCTCAAATGAAAAATGGTGGCCCGTATCTAGAAAGTGCTCAGCCAATGCCGATTTTTTGAAAGTGCTCAGCCAATGCCGAAAAAAAACACTACAAGAAGACACACACCTTGCTTTCGACACGGTACTGCAATCCAGTATTTAACATATATAACACAAACTTGGTGACACCCTGACTTCGGTACGGTATTGCAAGGTAATACTTAACCTACACTTCAACACTCACTCATCACATCAGCCCTGATGATGGACCCTGCAATGGGATCCGAAACGTTGGCCAGAGAGCTCACACACACACGGCAGAATATCCCAGAAAACTATACACAGAAGTTGAATTCATTGTTTTCAAGATTGGTGATGATTGGGAAGATTCAGATTGTGTGAAAAATTAATAAGACATCTTTGAGGCTCTCCTGAAATGTTAAAACAGAACTTTAAAACACATTTAAAAATATTTTAGAACATATGTTACATACTACGTGTACAGGGTTATTTGAAAAACATTAATAACCTCGCAGGACTATATTTCCGCCTTGATTATGAGTCGAAAATGTTCCAGCAGTCATGACCAATATCAATAGTTATGGAGTTTTGCAATATCAAAGTTGGCATTTTTTTTTCAATATTTCTGACTTACTTTTTACAAAACGTTGAACTATCATTACAGTAACTAATATCGGTTGCGAAAAATTCATTAGTTTCAATACAAATAAAATAAAATGATAAAAACCCTGCAGAAATTCCAATTGGAATTGGAAGGTTTTTATTATTTTATTTAACTTGTATTAAAGGGAATGAATATTTCATATTCGATATAGGTTACTGTAATGATAGTCCAATGTTTTACAAAAAATATGCCAGAAAATTATTTAAAAAATGCAAACTTAAATGTAGCATATTTTCGACTCATAATCAAGGCAGGAATATAGTCCTACGAGGTTATTAGTGTTTTCCAAATAACCCTGTGTATGTTGTGCCTACACATTTTTTTTTTCATTTTTGAACCTCATGACGTCCAACAAATAATTTCATGCCATATGGGGTGTCTCATGTCTCGTAGCTAGTAGCAAAAAGTTTGGAGAGTCTTCTGTATTTAAATTTTTAATAGAAAATATTCCTTAGACTTTGGGTGAAATGTCGACAGTTGCGTATATAATCGACATCAAAGTTTGCATTTTTTTTAACATTTCCCCCTTATTTTTTTTTAACGTCAGACTTTCATGAAAGGAATTTATATCGAATATTAAAAATTTATTCGTTCTAATACTAATCAAATAAAATGTATAAACCTTGCAGGAAATTCGAAAGGAAATTTTTATTGACTTGTATTAAACGAATGAAATTTTAATATTTCATACAATTTACCCTCCGCAACAGTTTTTTTTACACAATGTGTAAAAAATATTTTATATTAAAAATTAAATGAAGAAGGCCCCCCCAAAGTTTTTGCTACCAGTTACGAGAAGGCTCCTCAATTTGCGCTGTAGCACAATTTTTTTGGTTGCGTCGCAAGCAAAAAATGTTGATCTGTATTTCGGTTTGTAGACGGTCCGCACTTGGAAATGTAACACACGGGTGTGCTTTGCGATTCTTTGACTGTTGCAATTTTTTCGGTGCAGCGAACGAGAAAAAAAACGCGACAGGGACGTCGCATTTTTTGTCAAACGGGGGGCGCAATTCGGCATTTTTCCCGGGGAAACAATGCGGAAATTAGCCGCCTCCGTTTATTAGCAGGGGGGGGCACATCTCCACCAGGGCTGCCACAAACTATCCCTCGACATCTTTAGATACTGTATTTAACATAGTGTTTCGTCTCCAAAATTATATCGAATGATTTGGCAATGTAATATATTTTTTAAAAATGTCTTAAAAATTTTAGTTGATTTCATATGTATATTTGTTTTTTATTTTTTACGAGCAAGTACTCGATAATTATTATTTTTATCAAGAAAGATTTGAAAAAATAGAATGTGGAAAAAGTAACTAGGCAGTTCTTGTGTTTGTTTAAAAATTAATAAAGTAACAAGGTATAAAAATGAAAATTATCTGAGAAATGGTCTCTCTCAACACCATATTTCATCGTGACTACGTGTTTGTGTTTTTATCGGAGCCGCGTATAATTTTTATTATTATTACGTGTAATTTAATAGTCTCGTGTTTATAATTTCGTATAATTTTGATAAAGCTATTTTTTTGCGTAATTTTCCTTTGTCGCCTAAAATATAAAATATATGTGTTTCAATCATCATCTCGAACGAAGTCAGAATCGGTGGTTTTAGTAATTTAAAACCGATCTCGGGAAGCGTTAGTGTTAATCCGAAGATTGAACATATATTAAGTCTTGCCCGGGGTTGGAGAGAACATATAGAATACGACCTGTATTCAGCGAGATTACTAAAAGGTCAAAATTTTGGCACGAAAATAATGAAACATTACTATTAAATTAAAACCTGAGAATAGCATTCAATACGAATATTACTTTCACGAATATCGAGCCTTCTATTCGGCGAATACGAATACAAATAATTCAACAAAGTAATAAATAAAACACCACTGTTCTTTTTTACCAAGAGATTTAATAATTAAAATTTACCACTGGCAAATTTTTGTTAAAAAATCACAACATTTCTTCTATCCGTTTGTACATTCCCAGCGGTCGAAAATAAATACCACTATTTTCACGCTTACGTGTTATTAGATTTAATTTGAAATTATCTAACGTTAGTAGAGTTAACACTTTTACACAAAACGGAAATAAAATGCAACGAACACTGCGTACTACAAAACAAAACCTACATGGAATGAGCACCTAACCTCATTAATAACCCAAAGAAACTAGATGAAATAACGCGTGTTACGCTGTGAAACAAGTAACAATTGACAACTTGAGGACTCAACTCTCACATCCATTCATTCAATGTTAGGGGAATCCTCGATAATAGAGTGCGTAGGTGTGTTCAGATACACGGTGCACAGCCAAACCGTAATCAGTTAAGTTAACCGAAATCTTCTCTTCTGGCAAGATGTCCAAAAAATGGAGAATTCGTCTCAGACATGAGAGTCTCCTTGATTTTGAGTCCTTGTACCTGATATGGAAACATTTGTTCGTCTCGCTGTCCACGGTATGCGCAACGTGCGTTTCCAACACCATTCTTTTGCTTACATAATAATAATAATAACAATATTGGATTATTTATATAGCGCTATTTTTGTGAAAATTTCACCTCAAGGGCGCTTCACACACAAAAAACTCTTACATACTAAAATCATAGAATAACAAAATGAAAAATAAAATGAAAAAGAAAAGAGAAAGAAAAACAGCTCAAAACATAAAATAGTAAAAATACAACGAATATTAAAAAGGTTCTGGGAAGGATTTTGTAAACAAGTGCGTTTTATCTTTTCTTAAATAAAGTCTCTGAATCCGTGTTTCTTATCAGGGAGGGCAAAGAGTTCCACGCTTTGGAATGCCCGTTTGCTGAATCTAGTTTTCTGGAACTGACTTGCCGGTTCTATAATCTTTCCCAGGGCTGAAGTAGACGCTGACCTAAGAGTTTGACGTCTCCCATTTATGTTGTCTGGAATACAGAGCTTTCCCTCCAAGGAGGGATGTTGATTTATTTTTGTCCCGTGCGATGTCTCCTCGGGTGATCTTATAATGTATTGTATTGAATTTTCTAGATTATATAACATAAATAAAGACTTTTTCACACGGACATTGAAGGTTTTGCGCGACCGACTCGCCTGGTCTTGGTTATTATCGCTGGGATGACAGGCCGGACGGAGAGGAAGCTTTAGCATAAAATAACGCCAACCAGGCGGCGAACGTGTTGGGCCGATATGGACGCTTCGGCGCATAAAACAGCCCAGGGTGTGCGGTGGGTCACCTTCAATGTAAAGCAGCTGCTTTAGACACGGTATTGAAGCCAATACTTAACCACAACAGAAGATTTTGGCGGCGAAAACCTAAGAACATTCTTAATCAGAAATATTTCTATAAGATTTGATCAAATTTAAAGATTCGTTCAATTACTAAACAAGAATGCGACCACTATAAATAAATTGGCGTGCGAGGGAGGGCGTCCCTGTCGAGTAACAGCAGTTGCCAGGGTGTAAATTTATCACACAATACATAATGTACAGAATGTCCGGTGACCGGTGTCGTATTAAATACAGAAATTCGGTCGGGCAATACTAAACAAACCAAGCGGTAATGGCGTCCGTTCTATCTGTCAAACTGTCAGACGGTAATATCGGTCCATTATCCGCCTTTTCAGCTTCGCAAAATTTAAATACTTCATTGGCAATTGTTCTTGCACCATCCCGGACTGTTTAGGATGTTTTGGACATGATAATTGAGTGGAAATTGGTAATCAAGATGTCACAGCTCCCGAGAAAATACGGAATCGAACTGAATGATAGGGCGAGGGGTTACCGCCGGGTGCGGGCGGGGCGGGTTTTAGTTCCAAATTCGCCGCACGCCAATTTACGTTGGGCAAGCAATAGGTTTGTATCCAATCGCGCGAGCGCGCGCTGGCAGCCCTGTATTTTTTATAGAATGGGGTAAATTCAATCCAAGGGGTAGCTTTTTTTATTGGCATTTGATTTTAAAGCTATCAATAGTGTAACCAGACTCCGCATCTGGAGCCGACCCGCCCGGGGCTGCTGCGCTCCGTGTCGCCGGATCCATTCATCCAAATTGCGCTAATAAGCTCGCTACACTTCAAACGCACGCTACTTGTTGTGACGTCACAGTTTTGTTGGCCTGTCTTGACCGTTACCTAGCCGTACGATAGGCCCTATAAATACCCAAAAATACTTCTATACCTATCTTGTACTATATAAAAAAGGAACCCATAAAAACCAAGTTTTTATTATACTCCCTTTCTTTGTAAAATATAACAACAATTAAAGACGAATTAAAACGTATAACATAACACTAAACTTACAGTAATTTGATATATTTCTAAAATGTCAGATGTTTTGAGCTTTGATAAGACACTTCATGCTTTGAACATTAAATTCTAAAAACATTTGTCAGTCAATTTAGATTTTCGACATTCGTAGTGAAGTACCTATTATGTATACCGACGGAGTAATTCAAATTTAGAAAATATTCCGCGACATTATCGGGCCGCCGTTGCTAATCAAACTTTTATAATGATTCCAATTTGAAAAAACCAACAAAATTTCTAAAAATCCGAAATTATACTATTATTATTAATTTTTTTAACCAAAATTTGATAGATCTTCTTAATCGTCGCCATGAGTCTACTTGCCAAGTTTCAGCTCGATTGGATCACGGGAAAAGGGTCAAAAATCGATCCAATGTTTTTTTTTACGGCAAGCCGACAAGCGAGCAAGCAGCCGCCACGAGTTACTATAAAGGGAGTAAAAATAGCTCCGTCTCTGTGGGCTACACTACTTTGAGACAAAAAAATTGACATCTCTACTGCACATACAAAATATTTTTTATTATCATTGTTTACGGCTTACATTGGTTAATTACTCTTACAACACCTACTACAATAGTCTACCTATCGAGATACGCTGCATCGACAGCCTTTCAGAACAAATTTAAAAAATTAAAACCTTCCTAAAATCCAACTTAAATTCATGATTCATTTCAACTTATAGCTTTTTCCGAAATATTTCAACATTTCATTATCAAATTATCTTTATAACGGTATTATTAAATGACTCGCATATGAACTCTATACAAAATAAGAACTGAGGCTCCCTCATCAGACTCGAGAACTTCTCTTCACTGATGAGGTCTACATGACTACAAAGTATTTTTAAAAATGCCCATTTATTTAATGTATATATTTTTACCCTATATTTAATTAAATAAATAAATAAATAAAATAAAAATTTAAAAAATAACACAAATACAAATTATTTTCAAAATGGCGCAGTTGTGTGCTGTCTTTCTCCGTAATGCGCATAGCTGCTGGTGATAATCATGCCGCCGGAGTTTGAGTGAAATTAAAAAGTTAGTTATTGTCTTGTCGATTGATGTAATTTCTATGAGATAAGAGTATGGTCTTCGGTCTTCTTTAGCAACATACTTTAATATATCAATGCAGTGCCATCATGTACGAACACATCAATAAAGAATTGATATTGCGAGTTCTAGGGGTTCGGGTGACTGTCGAGAGGATGGATGTCGTGTAGGAATGACTTTATAAATCAAAACAGTACACATTTTTGACCTCCCTGAACTTTAAGAAACTCACATTTTTCAACACAACAATCAAATTAATCATCAACACATAGAGGTACCATAAATACCTAACATTTTGAATAATTAATTATATCACACAGTTCTTAAAACCGAAAACAGCGATCTACAACATAAATAAATAACTGGAGCAAATATCAAAATGGCTTCAATTCAACAAACTTAAATTAATGTTTCAAAAACAAAATGTTTGATAATTGGAAGCAAAAAAAAAACAACGAAATATAATGTGAAACCAGAAAATGAGATATTAGAAAACGGAGACATTATAAAATACCTAGGTGTAATTATGGATTCGAGACTAACATTTACAAAAAATACTGAATATGTTGTGAAGAAAATCGCAAAAAAGTGTCCTTACTTGGAAGAATAAGAAGATATATAACTAAAAATACAAACTTTTTGATATACAATACTATGATTCTCCAGCACATAGATTATTGTTCCAGTATATTATTTATAAGCAACGAAGGAATGCTAAATAGTACAAAACACAGCGATGCGCATAATATTGGAGTGTAATAGAACAAAAATGTTGAATGCCCTAGGACTAGAAACAGTAAATCAAAAAATAATATTTAAATTAAATGCGCAAATATTTAAAATTAAACACGGATTAGTAGGTACCCAAATACTTTGACAGGATGAAGCTAAATAGGGATTTTCATTCTTACAATACAAGAGAAAGCGACATCATAAGACTTACGAAGAAAAAGAAAAACACCTCACAATATTGCATGATGTACAAAGGTCTAAAAATCTTCAATAGCCTGCCAAAGGAAATTCAAAACACGGTGACTATAAGGAGGTTTAAACAGGAATGCAAAAATATTATTGTAAAAACTTTTAAATGACTAGATGGAATGCAATATGGTTGAGTGAAATCATGTATTAGCCCACACAACATTATGTGTGAAACTAAATAATTAAGATAAATAAACAAAATAAATCCCGTTCCCTTTCCATCTTCCACCCTCTCTTTCCTTTGTTAGATTCTTTAAGTCATTGTGTTGTTTACTGATTTCTACTTATTTTGCCAATAATTTATCATTTCTCTTACCAATATCTCCTCATATAATTGGCTAAACCTTTTTGTATACTATAAACATACTAGCTGTTCGTTCCCGGCGTTGCACGGGTTAAGGATTAAGTTGAAAATAAATTTGTGGGGGGAAACAAAGGTTCGATTTGAACGGTACAGATTTGCATCGAAAATATATCAGGGGGAGGAGAAGGGGTAAAATTATAGGGGGGAAATGTCGCCTTTATTACCCACCGAGTCCTAAAGAATAAGTTTCTAAATTTTGAGTCCGATCGGTCAAGCGGTACAGATTTTCATCGAAAATATATCAGGGGGAGGGGAAGAGTTAAAATAATAGGGAGAAAATGTTGCCTATATTACCCGCCGGGTCCTAAAGCATAAGTATTCAAAATTTGAATCGAATCGGACAAACGGTGTAGATTTGTATAGAGAACAGACAGACAAACATTGAGTTTTATAGGTATAGATTGTGTACAAAAGGTCCTATTTCTCCGTGTAATTTGATTTTCTTTTTTCCACTTTTTAGTGAGCGATTTTTACATTTTTGCTTTCCGATGAACCGTCAGATCGACTATCGGGGCTTGTATCTCCCCATCCGGCCCGGATAATCGGGAGTCTGCCGCATTGTGCGCTCCCGTGCAGTGGATCTTGGCGGCGCGGCGAGCGGTGGAGTGGCGATGTTTTAAAAAATCAACCCTACAACCCCTCCGCGGCATGACGAGTGATTTTTTTTGTTCTTTCAAATAAAAAGGGGTCCCCCTCCCTCCGCGCTCCGCGACAAGAAGCACCCCGGGCAGCTGCCGCCGGCGACACGTGGCGGGCCTGATCAGCGCTCATCTGGTCGGCTGCTACCTTCGGCGCGCGGGCCAGCGGCCAAAGGTCACCTCGCACGGACTGCTTCTTGGCGAAGAGTAACGAACAATCACTTTAATCTCGGGATGAAACGTCGTAATATCCTAACGCCGCACAAAGGTTGGAAATTAGATTCTGCGCGCGCAAAATTCAAAAAACGAAAATCGTAATAAAAATAAAATATATGCAGCGAAATAAACTTAGTTCCTTGGCTAATAAAATCCCACTAATAGTTAATTACCTCGAGTAAACCCCTCGTGTCTAGTCGAGCAGGTAGTGACATGTTGTTGCAAAAAAATAAAGTTGAGTTATTGTCGGTCGGATACGAGTGTTTGTACCAAAATGTTGTGTTTATATTTTTGAATTTTGTTCTTCGAACTATGGAATCGATAAACTAAGGTAACTTTTTTTTAATATAATCCACATTTTTATTCAATTAATATTCTACAAAGCCACGATTTGTTTTTAACAAAATATCGTAAATTTTTTCTGCATACCTTAGACTGCCAAAACTGGGATTGTCCTGTATTGATTCTAATTGTTGCAAACTATCGTTTTCTAATACCTTGGCTACAGATTTAATATCAATCAGAGTGCACTTCGCTACGCCTGTATTCAGAATTTATTTATTTTCTAGCTCTCGGATTACCAAGGAAAAAACTGTTTGGAGTATGGTTAAAGGAGCGAGACTTTTCTAAAGAAGTAAAAAAAGCTGTTTTAAGGGCGATTAATACGACAAGGTATAATAAAAAAAGACTTTGTTGAATAAATATGTCAAAAGTCAAAAGATCAATTGTGGACGTCATAAAGACAAGTTTAGAATTAAATATAAAGTGTAGTTAGGTAGTATAATCAAGTTTTCAATACTACATTTATTTTATTTTTTATATCTTTAAATTGGTTTATTATTATTATTTAATGGGTATAGAATACAAATAAACACTAAAATAATTTCGCCCGCTCAGATTGTCTTTTCCGACCACTGTGCGCCGGTCGCACACTGGATGCGTTTTCGTACGAAATTGAGTAGTACGAATACGCAAGTACATTCATTCGCAAGTACGTTACCGTTTTATAAATTTTGGTGAAATAATTAACGTTATGTTTTACCTTTCAAATGAGACCACTTTAATATTTACAAAACCTCTACGTGGGTGGACATTAATACATTGACACACCATGTCCATTTCATTATGGCTGGAGATAAATGAGAGGGTTTTTGTTGAAAAAAGATTAGGGGGTTTTGTTGATGAAATTGATCATATTTTATGCTATTAAAGCCCGGTCACCGTATACTGTATATTTCGGCCGCCAGTTAAGGCTGTGAGAACAGCGCTATCTAGAATACCGTAGCGTCTTGGTAACGTTAGTGATGGACTTAATTAAATAGAGAATTAAGCCATGTATTCACTAGGGGACAAATTGTCCCTCAACAGCACGCGCGGCATAGAGTCTACGTGACGTTGCAACGTCGTGCATTGTTCCGCGACCTCTCGCACAACATAGCGCGGCATTTCTACGTGCCGTGGCAACGTTGCCATGCGCACGGTACCCGAGCGTACTCACTGCAACATTCCGCGGAGCGTCAGTACCACGTGGTATGTTTACAAGTGAATATGCATGCGCTGTATCTGTCAAGATGACAATGCGGGGAAACGAAATCGTTCTTGAACTCATCGAGCTGTATCGATCGAAGATCGCATAGAATGTCCGTCCTTCTTTCTCTTTGCAGTAAATAATTTCGCATTCTCCTCTTTTTTCTCCTCTTACTTTTCGATAAACTCATTACCATAAACAGATACGCGGCTATCATCATAACCTCATAGGGCGATATATTTCCGCGACGTCTGGAAAACAATAATTATTTGCAACAAAAAGGACCTTGTTTTTAATAATATTCAATTTACTACAGTAAAACCTCGTTTATTTGAAATTGCGACCCAAAAAAACATTTCGAATTGCGCGGAACCCCGTTTTCGCCAAATGAGATACCGCAGCTGTCAACATAAGCTCATCGGGTGACATTTCCGCGACAAGATATGCGAGTCCCGGTGTGTACACGTCAAATGGCCGCGTCATTGTCCCCGAAACATGAGCGCAGATGTTGATGCGACATGCCGAGTGGAATGTTTCGCGATTTGTCCCCTAGTGAATACATGGCTTTAATATGCTCTTTTTGTTTCTTGTATATCATTATTATATTATACGTCATTAGTATTTGAGCCATCTGATAGCACTGGAGAGTATTATATGGGGAATTATATATTTTGATTAATGATTAATACCAAGGACTTATACGATATAGTAAAGGATGCACTTGTTAGATTTAATTTTCATTATACTAAAAAATTTAAATAATCTAAATATTATTTTAATTAAAAAGCATAAAGTCAATGTTTTCATTTTATTTAATAACAATTTTGGAAACGGAATGAGATCGACTATAGACATTCGAAATTATTATT
This sequence comes from Agrypnia vestita, assembly GCA_016648135.1. NCBI lineage: Eukaryota > Metazoa > Arthropoda > Insecta > Trichoptera > Phryganeidae > Agrypnia > Agrypnia vestita. Next base: position 196,530 of record JADDOH010002004.1, on the reverse strand, counting down.
ATGGGGTATATTCATACGTACCAATGCCTTGGATTAGGTACCTACATTATTTTTCCAAGCCTCTTTCAAAAAAGGAAATTTTTTTGTCAAATTTTGGCCAAGTATTGTTATTTATTGTTTTCAGGATTTTTCCTTTCGCGTTCCTATCATCACATTGTCATTAGTAACAAATTATATTAAGTAGACGAGCCAAAAAAAATAGAAATGGTACCTAAAACGTCTGGCGCATTTTGATCACCTGAAAAGAGAAAAAACACAATTAATTGCACCACAAGAGAAAATAACGCCACGTAGGTACATGACGTAACAGAACTAGTCCACAATACTTTGCGGGTAGATAGATCCCCACCTAAATTGTGATTATGAAATAAAACAACAATGTCCTAATATAAATAGTTATCGAGATAAGTGACTAAAGTTTGCATTTTTTTAATATCTGACTTTTCTTCTGAAAACGTTAACTTATATTAAATTTTGGATACATTTTAATAAAAATCAAATAAAATTTGGAAAACTTTTCAAAGAACTTTTGGAAAAAAAATTTAATCACTTTTTTTGCGAGCTCGAGTATTTTATTCGGCTTGTATTAAGGCGAATGATTTTTCTTTTATTTATTCACAAGTAGGTAGTACAAGAATTTATATTTCCTAATATAAACAAAATTATATACCTACAATTACTATAAACTTCATTTGAATGTGAGCATAACATTTTTTTAGCTTCCTCTTAAATGTTGTTTGTTATATGTGGGGTGTAAATGCGAAGGCAGCAATATAAAAAATAAATTAACGCAATCATCGAGAATTATTAATATAGAATGTTTTGAATTCGAGATTTTATAGGATGACTTCAGATGACATTCCATAATACCTAATTAACACCTCCGACCCCCCCCCCTCACCAACCCCTTCACCGTAACAGATAGTTTATCTTTTTGCATGGTTTATCTTTTTCAATTTTAGTACACAAACAACCCTGAAGCAGAGAACATTGTTCTCGAAACATGTAGATTGTATTATCTAATAAAGTGGTGAAAACAAAGTGATTTGTGTTTTATTTTAATAATAATGCCACCACAAAGTTCAAACCTTCATTCAGAAAAAAAATTAAGTATATAGCCTATAAATTAAAAAAATAATGTGATTTTGGAAGGGATAATTACATAAAATCTACAAATCAATACATCCTAAATTAGTAATCCTCGGTGACATTCAAAACATTTTTACAATATTTGTATTGCCTTTGTTTGTATATCCCACTTTTATATCCCACATAATATGTTCTTCATCCCTAATGTCCCCTGATAGTTTAATATACATTGTCGTTCCGCTGTACATGATTTAAAAAATTTAGTAGTAGCCAAAGGTTTTACAGAAGATGAGACAGAAAAACTGGATAAAAAATGCCAACTTAGAAGTTGCATGTCTCCATAAATATTGATATTAACACATTGTCGCTTAAACATTTCTGACTCACAACTTAGGCATAAATCTATCTTTATATAAATTATTGTACACTAGTGCATTTACAGCTTGTATTATTTAACCTCCTCGGGCCCGGTGTCACCTAAAGGGGATATTATTATTATTATTTTTTATTTATATAAATTATTTTTTCACAAATACATTTTTTTTACAAGGTAGTGACCAGTTACTTATGAATGTACGTTTCTCTACTACACGAGTGTCATAAACTCGTGTGTAGTAGAGGAGTATCATTACATTATACATTTACGAAGAATTATGTGATAAAATGTACACATTCATCAGGTAATAAGTATATGTATAGACAATCAAGTAAAAATCGACAGTTGGAAAAAAATCTCTCAGATAAATGTTTGGTATCGTGTCCTTTTACAAACTCATCAATAGATATAATTAGTGGTTTGTTGAATTCCAAATTTAATGTTTTAAGAACTGTAATTTTTTTTCCTTAAAGCGATCGTCCAGCAGGTGAGCAAATTTCAACATTTTTTCTCATATCTTCCCTTGCGTTTTTTATCACATTTTTGTATGGAAATATCTCATTTTAAAATTTATCCATCAGGTTACGTATGTTTTAAATACGGATATCTTATTAAAATAACACAAACTAAATTATATAATTGATTAATAAATTACCAAACCTTCGATGTTTTAAAAATGAAGAAAATTGCTCCACTTTGTGGGCTTTTTATGACCGAATAGTCTCGTGAAATGTCTTTTTTATTCAATAATATTGCAAAATAAACCATTATCTTAAATTTTTTTTACAATTTTTGCAAAATCTGTTAGTTTGTTTACATGCAATTTATTTTTTAAAAAACACTGTTTTTTAAATTATTTTTATATTTTGTGTGTTTTTTTTTCAATCCTTTTTAGATAGTTGATAACTTTTTTCTTTAATAAATTGAAGAAATAGACAATATTATTTTAAAATGAATACAAAAAAAAAACAAGAAATTATTCTCGAATTCAGATTTTAGCTATGTAATCAAGGCACTGCGTATTGTGTCATAAATACGTTGCGTCTTGATTAAATATCTAAAATTAGGAATATCGGCAAAAATTTTGATTTCTTTTTGTTTCTATTATAAAATTTATGATATCTATTATGTTGACTATTGAAGTAAAAAAGTTGTCAACCATGTAAAAAGAGTTGAAAAAACCTCACAAAAAAAATATTTTAAAAAACAGTATTTTTTAAAACATAAATTGCAAGTAAACAAACTAATTTTGCAATAATTGTAATAAATTCAAGATAATCGTTTACTTTGTAATATTATTGAATAAAAAAGACATCTCACGAGGCCATTCAGTAATAAAAGGCTCACAAAGTGGAGCAATTTCTTCATTTTTAAAACACCGAAGGATTGGTAATTTATTAATCTTTTATATAATTTAGTTTGTGATATTTAAACAAGATATCCGTATTTAAAATATGAGTAATCTGATGAATAAATTTAAAAATGATATATTTTCCTACAAAAATGTGATGAAAAACGCAAGAGAAGATGTGAGAAAAACTGGTGAAATTTGCTCACTCTGCTGGACCCTTAAAGATGAATTAAAGGACCGATTTTGACTATCGTTTGGGTCCGAGGAGGTTAAATAAGAAGAAGAAAGCTTCGATATTGAGCAAGAGAACGGAGCACACGTCACTGAGAAAAGGCAATGGGCAGAATGCTCTCCCGGCCGCCAGCCTCCGCGCTGCAAAGTGTTGCTGGCTCGCAATTCAAAAGGGCAGCCGATTGTTCAAATAGCTGATCTATCAAATTGTACCAAGCCAGCTGTGTTAACCGATTTTCGGATTTTTTATTTTATTTTCGATCAAAAAATTAACAAACTAAACAAATTAATTATTTTTTTGACATTTATTAATAAAGGAATGCCGGAATTATGTATTTTTTATGCCAATTATTATTTTTTTAGATCAAAATTTTGAAACATCTTTTTTGCGCCAATTTTTAATTTTCATTTTTAATTTTTTTATGCCAGATGTTTTTGTGCCAATTTGTTTTTATTTTCGCCAATTTTGTTTATCGCTATCACTCCTTTATTTTACATCGATAATTATTATTATTTACACAACAGTGCGATCGATTCGGGAGCTATAAAGGCGAAATTGTGCGAGCAACGACTGCACATTGCACCGCTCTGAAGGAGTTGTACAGGTTCCCAAATCAACCTCACAAAAATTAATTTATCTACAAAAATATACACACATACAACACATTTTTAATTTAGTCTCTGTCGATAGTCAAATTTGTCTGGTCTGGAGATAAACCTCCCTATAGCGTGAAACGGGATTTACGATTTTAATTTATTTCCATATCTATTAATTGTCATTAACCCCTGTTCACTAATAACCTCCTGAAGGTTTTATTTATGTAGAATTTATACACAAGTTTGTTTAAATTTAAGAATTTATATACAATTAAAAACTAATGCAACAGCAAGTTGCGAAACAAAATGATCGACTCCAACAATTTAAGTCTGATCATAAACATTAATTATACGTGGCTTACTACAAATTGACTTTTTTATTTAAAAAAATAGCTTATAATATTGACAATCCTGCTAAAGCGATATCAATCTCTCTTCTATCGTCTAACTAACAAATAATTCATTTTTATTTGTTCTAGTATTTTGCATAGATAAATATTACATATATTATATTCCTAATATATTTAAGAATTTCTCAAATACATGCAATACTGGAGCGACTAATTTGTTGAGAAAGGTTTAATTTTAGATACAATGGCACCGTTTTATACAATTGTTAGGTTTCTTAAATAACCTAAGTCAGAAAATAAATCGTTTTTCCTAATTATTATTTCTACGATAATCGCAGGAATCGTCCAATTGAATGTATGAAAAAATATATGTAAATAAAATTCTGATAAGAAAATCTCATTAAGAGTGATTTTTGATCATGCTGGATAATCGACAACCCGTATAAATTGTATTAGTTGAAATAATCATTGTGTTAGTAATTCGTTAGATATTTGTATTATTTTAAAAACATTAAATCCCGATAAGTATTCTTATTAAAACTCATTAATCCTAAATAAAAAAAAAGTCTTCTTTCTCGGTGTGTGTCGGCTTCGGCTGATGGTGTTGCCAGATGGCTGGGAAAGTTAGCAGGCCGTACAGTCGCCTTAAAATGGTGTAATACAATACTATACAACCTACTACCTCAACCAGCCAACGGCGTCGGGGACGCCCCCACTTCCAAAATGGGGAAAAAATTTCCCGGCATCCGAACTCGCCGGGCCGCTCTGTTCGGGTTCGCTGAAAAGGTCTTTGTTAACATTTTATAGCATGCAATAACATTAATCTGAAATAAAATTAATTAATACTGTATGTATGATGAGTCAATAGTATGGTAACAACGCCCATTTATCGCGAAATAATGTGATAATTAATAACAATCTAAGCAAATTTTTCACATTGATTTGAAAACTCAAAATCATGTTTGTGTTTTAGTATGTCTTTCGGACCAACAAGTAAGATATTAGATTGCCAATGTCAAAAACCATGTTTGTAAGCAATCTTTGCTTAAAAACTTTGATTTTTAGGCAATCACTGCTTAAAAACTTTGATTTTAAGCAAACCTTTGCTTATAAAATTTTACTTTATGAAATTTTTGATTAAAATCTTTGATCTCAAGTAACCTATGTTGAATTTCTTGCAATGGTTGGTGATCATATCTGAGTTATCTGAATACGAAAACAAGTCATATCATAATCATATCATAATCATAATGATATGATTAAAGTACAAATTATTTATACAGGGTTATTTGAAAAAAAAATTAATAACCTCGCAGGACTGTATTCCTGTCTTAATTATGAGTCGAAAATGTTGAAGCTATTATGATCAATAGTTATGGATATAATATGCGACATCAAAGATTGCATTTCTTTTTCAATATTTCTGACTTATTTTTTGTAAAACGTTGGACTATCATTACAGTAACTTATATCGAATATGAAAAATTCATTCCCCTTAATACAAGTCAAATAAAAAAAAAACCTTCGAATTCCAATTGGAAATTTTTCAGAGTTTTTATCATTTTATTTAACTTGTATTGAAACCAATGAATTTTTCGTAATCGATATGAGTTACCGTAATGATAATCCAACGTTACACAAAAAATAAGTCAGAAATATTGGGAAAAAATGCAATCTTTGATGTCGCATGTATCTATAACATAATAGCTTGAGAATTTTCGACTCATAATCAAGGCAGGAATACAGTCCTGCGAAGTTGTTTTCCAAATAACCCTGTATATGATGCGTCATGACATTAATTGATTAGAAAACGTTCCGAATAAACATGGTGACTTCGTTGAGAAGTAAAGAATTGTATCAGCTTTGTCCTAAACACAGTTATATTATCGGCAAAAATGTCAGCCGCCTTTTCATTCCAATCCAATCAATTCCGCCATGTTGCATTTGAAACGTGAGCACGATTTTTAAATGCGGAGTAGGGGATGAGTGATCGGTCGGACGGCACAGAAAAGTGTGACGTCAGAAGGGTAGTAGGTAGATGTCTCCCCGCGACTGCTCCTCGTATAGCCGGACTTGTGATGGCGGGACGGGCAGCACACAAGTTCGGATCTACGGGTTGCAGCTGCGGGGAATGTTTTGCCCACTAAATTTAGCGGAAATGGCTGCCAATTTCAGAGGTGTCTTCCCTGTCTTCATTTACGTCATATTATATTATTTAGGTTTTTAATTATTTTTCATAATCGCTCAGTTATTTATACAACGTTTAATTAACACAAGTTACCATTATTATTATTAAAAATATTATTTGTAATTTTATTCAAAAAAATTTCCAAATTTCACAACACACACGGTCCGAACAGTTTTTAAATTCACTTCGTCACTGTCGTATATATATAAAAATTTTGAAAAAATAAATCCAGATAATTAGATGGTAATTATTGATTAAATTTCACGAAATGATAAAGGAAAATGAAATGTGCCAATTACTTGAAACAAAAGAAGCCAATTTTGGAAAACTGCAGATGTGATCGGGGCCCGCGTCGGCTTTTCTTCTGTTTTAATTTTTGTTTAATTCGCGGTCTTCGGCTGCTTCGGACGGCTGGTTCTCTTCTTCTTTGAAGATTTTTTCAAATCTGCAACAAAAATAAAACGACAGTTTAGTAAAAATATCGGATTCTTTGAATGTTGTACGTCAATGTTTGCAAAACGGAAACCTATGGGCCAGCATTTTATGGGATACTTGAGAAGATCAGAAGCAAATGTGCCATTTGCGTGTGACTAGAATAAAGGAATGCAGAAGTCTTTGAATAATATGAACTTATTTATTTATTTTATATCAACGGTTTACACCTATTACAATAAAAGAAACTTATATATGTTTAGATGACAGTGATCTGCTTACATGATCATTTAAACATGTATACATATGAAATTTATAACACTATATCCATCTGTACAAGTACATAAATCACAAATTAAGTAAAGACAATTATAAAGTGTATATCAGTAAGTACAAAGGCATGTATTCATATATGTATTTAAAAAGTTTAATCAAATAAATTAACGGTAAAGTGTTCGTTAAGGAGATTTCGGTAACGACATAAGTTAATGTTGAGAATATCTGCAATTTGTGCATACTCGTTTCTTAGGATGGAAAGTCTGTTGATCGTGGAGTATTTTTGGTGAGATGTGTTGCTTTTGTCGCGGCGAAAGAATACTTGCGATCGGATATTTCTGGCCGGTATGTGAAAAGATATGGATGATAAGAGTTCCGGAGAATCCAAGTTATAAGAATGAATTATTGTGTACAGATATACGAGATCGACAATAATGCGTCTGTCGCTAAGTTTACCTGTCTGAATATGAAGTTGATTATAATTGATGTGTTCGATCGGAATTCTTAACCTGTAATTCGCGTATCTTAGAAATTTTAATTGGACTTTTTCTAATGTCTGCGTGTGTTTCGCACAATGTGGCGACCATAATTGACTACAGTATTCCATTTATTGGTTTATTGTAATATTATCATAAGTTCATTTGCCGGTAGTCGCGCCGACAGCAAGCCAATCCCGCTTCCTCGCTGCGAGGAGCTACACACATCGCGCTGCATAACTCCCTGTGCAGTATAACATGTAGAAATTCTCAACTGTCAGATTAAGTCATAAATACGTGAAACGTTTAAGTAGAATCTCAATGCAAGATATCTCAGTGTAAATAAAACGGACCCGTAAGTACAAATTAATGTCTTATTGAAAGAAACCTGTGCCATTGCTCCAACCTCCTTTCACTGATCTACAGTAAATGCCGGCGCCAGGTAGAATAATAGACGGGGTGTACCAGAGCTAGCAGCAGAAACTTGGCCGGGAGATTCCTCACTATGTTATGAGTCTAAAATGTTCAAGCAACCACGACGTAAGTTGTACCGTACCTAGTTATGGAGATATGCAATATCAAAGTTTGTATTTTTTTCAATATTTCTGACTTATTTTTTGCAAAAAGTTGAACTATCATTACAGTAACTTATATCGATTATGAAAAATTCATTTGCTTCAATACAACTTAAATAAAATGATAAAAACCTTGTAAAAAAAATATTTTATTTTTTGTAATGTTTTTATCATTTTATTTAAGTTACCGTAATGATAGTTCAACTTTTTGCAAAAAAATAAGTCAGAAATATAGAAAAAAAATGCAAACTTTGATATTGCATATCACCGTAACTATTGATATTAGGTTATGGTTGCTTGAACATTTAAGACCAGAAGCCGATTCTTAACAAAGGACTTTCAAGGTTTTCGTTAATTACGTGACATGTTGTATACATACATATATGTTGTAAGATGCACAAACCTAACGGTAAAAATCTATAGACTTTCAAATTCTCTTTTCATTTAATAGAAAAAAGCGAATGCGATATAATTGAAATTAACAGGATGAGAAAGAGCACGAGCTATATTTGAGAGAATCTCATGAACGGAAGCACAGAGAGAAGAGCCATTATATCCGCCGCGGAATATTTGACTACTAAATTTGACGCGGCGGAAGATACGCTCAGTGTGGCGCCGGCTTAAGAGACTCAGTTTGGAAGAGAATTTTTCAAAAATACGTCTATTGTGTGAAAGGTACTAGGAGATTTAATTAAGTAATACTTAATAGTTTGACCGCAGTATAAACGTGTCAACCCACTCTCCTAAAGAAAGGGTTTAGTTTATCTCTAAACAATTTATATAATATGTAAGATGACTGGTGACCCAACAAGTAAGTTATTAAGTTGCAGAAAGTAAATGCAGGCAAGGCGTATACAATTTTACGGAGTTGAAATACATTCTCCAGTATATATTTAAGATACATTTACAATGATGTTAAAGTATTCAATCTTACATAATTAAATCCCATAGTAAACACAATTTGTTGCAATAGACGTATTTTTAGAAATTTCGTTCAAAACCGAGTCACTTCAAGTAAAAACACCATTTTATAATACACGAAACGTGAATTTTTACAGAGACAAGACATTACATTTTTCGTTTAACTTGTTTATAATTGTTGTAAAATTTACAAGCTCATAGTAACATTTTTAAACAAGTGGAACCACAGTGTGTACCGAGAAATTTCCATTGTATAACGTCATAATCATATCGTAGAATAACGACGCATGTGATTTTTCTCATGTATTCAAGAGAACAGTTTGAAGTTTTATTTACAAAAAGACACTTTATTATTATTTATTAACTACAAAATATTTTCCTTAGAAACTTGGGTTAGTTATTTAAAGTTGATACCTTTCAAACCTCAAATATAGTCAGCGTAGTACAACGACGTTTTTACACATGCTGCATTGTTCTACGATCGCAAATCAGAACCGTCGTTATACCGACTTCGTATAACGACGGTTAAATTAAGAGAAAAAATACGACTTTTGCTCCTTTTCTTTTAACTCGTGGCGTCCTGCTTGCTTGACAAAAAAACTTTGGATCGATTTTTAACCCTTTTCCCGTGATCCAATCGAACTGAAACTTTGCAAGCAGACTCGTGAGTCGATTAAGAAGATCTTATCAAATTTTCATTAAAAAAATTAATAATTGTTGTATAATTTTGGAATTTTTCAAATTTTTAATGGTTTTTACATACAAACTAGAAAGTTTTATGGAGACTTCGACACATCTGGTAGACACTGAACATGATTTTAGTGTTACGTGGCGTGGCTCGCTCGAAAAATGAAATGGCACAACTCGTAAAATAAATCTTTTATTATCGCTTGTACATTATCTCTGACATTTTACAATCGCTCGCAACGCAATACTACACTATTTTTTTATTCAAACACAAAAGAACAGCTCTCTTTTGTTTTTCTATTCGGGTAAGAACCCTTCCATTTCTTCGCTATTTATTAATCATGTTAGTTCTTATTTCAACCACTGGGCATACCGGCCCGCCGTTCTGCGCATGACACTTTTCCATGGAACTGTCAAATGTCAACGAACAGCTCGTTACAATAGTATAATTTTGGATTTGTGGAAATTTGTTTTTACTCCCTTTCGTAGGTTAAGCGCCAAACCAGTTTCCACTAGTGAATGAGAAAGGGAGTAGGTTTAATAAAAACTTAGTTTTTATGGGTTAGTTTTTTTTTATATAGGTACCATCAGATGGCTTTTTTTTCACTTTTTAACGATCCATAAAAGTCAATATGGTGGTATGCGATTGCAAGACTCGAGGACATTGATACCTTCATTTTAAGCAATCTTTGCTTAAAAACCTTGATTTTATGTAATCTGTCAACGGATGAATGCATTGAACAAAGTAAATGAAAGAGTTTTTTGATCGGTCCAGTGGCTGCAGCATCAGACAGCTGGCGCTCCATCATCACGGCCGGCGCGGGGTCAGCGGCCGGCGGCACGCACACCTTTTATTTCCCTTTGCGGCTCCAGATCGGCGAACCAGTCGGACCCGGCCCGCGCGAAACATCTCCGCTCTTGTTCCTTTTTATCTTATTACTCTCCCGGACCTCCCGCCCGCCGCTGCGGGGCGATGGACCCTGGCGCTGGGCAGCCTTCAGCCTCAAACGCGACCGTCAGCTCTTCGCTAACCGGGTGAATGATGATATATTCAAATCGCCTCTTCTAAAGTGGGTGATAGATGTACGAACTTAAGGGGAGGGTAAGGTTTTTAACTTTTTTATATATTTTTTTTAATGAATATATAACATCGCAAGAATATTGTGTCAAAATTTCAAGCCAATCTGAGCAAAATTGACGAAATTATGAACATTTGAGCGATGCTCAGACTGATTTTCTATACCTGCTCGGGCAGCTGAGAGACGCGCTATTGTATTGGAAGAGTTTTGCGTAGACAAGGACACAAAGATGCTCCAGATCTTCTTGATGAAAGCTCTTTACTCTGTGGACATGGCCTCGACGATTATGTGTAAGTATAAAATAATTGACGAGTTTTATTTTGAATTTTACAGAGTGTAAAACTTTAAAGCGTTTTCCCCACAACTCACGTTTTCATAGACGGAGCCCCTCATAACTTAAAAACTACTGCACCGATCCTTCTGAAATTTTGAACACTATTTCTGTACATAATTTACGAAGTAACGCTGGAAATTTTTTTTTCAAATTAATTAATCATTTTTATTTTTTAATAACAAATTAGCCGATTTTTTTCGCAAAAAATCGCGTTTTTCCCTTCAAAGTGTTCCAAAAAAGTGAAAAATCTAAATTTCTAAAAACCCTCCCAGCGTTACCTGGAGAAAACTTTTATCTAACTGAACTATGATTTTTTGATTTCAGATGATCCAGCACTAAGTTATGAGGGGCACTGCTATTCTACTTTTTTTCCGAGACACGTCTGAATAATTGCTGCCATTTTTTAATAGTTCTTCGTGAAAATTTTACACAATATTTTTCAAATGTCGTACTTTAATGTAATATTGGTTTTAATAAAGAGATTTTAACTGTGTTGTCACAAAAAATTCACAAAAATATGCCTTTTTTTGTACGAATCAACCTTACCCCCCCTTAAAGTACGCAGTTTTTAAGTTCGCAAACTTACTCGGCTCGACGTTGGTGACAGACGTGAAGCTTGCTCACACCGTATCGCGATGTGATCGATAGAGGAAGCCTTGTGTTATTTAGGAATTATATCATATCACATTTTAAAAACCAATAAAAGAAAACGAAATCGGCGAGCGTGGATGAAGTACTGGCTCACGAAAAGAGAGCGTTTATCGGATGTAAATTTAGTAAGAGAGTTACGTGAAGAGAAGGAAGATTTCCACAATTCCGTCCCTTAAAGAAATATTTTTTTCTTGACAGAATCATTGGTAGCATTTATTTCCACTTTTCGTATGATTGCCAATAGATTATTGTAAGCTTTAATCTTGCTATTTTTGTTTTTATACTCATTACTTCTGATTTGCCAAAGACAAGAATTATTTCTCAGACATTCAATAAATTATTCTAAATATTCGTGCGAATAAGTTAAGTAAAATGGCGACTCACGGCTCGCGGCGATGACAGACGCGCGGGCTACGAGCAAAATTTCAAACATGTTGGATCGCCGACGAACTCGACGCGATCTTAGGGTGACACACGAGCGAAAAAGATCGTCGAGCCGTAAGTTCGCGTACTTACTCGCACGTCTGTCACCCCCTTAATTCAGACACCCGAAAATGTGCTGGTTAGTGACAAAAATATATTAAATTAAAAAATCTATTTAACAAACACTCAGGTACACTTAAATTACAATATTGTATCAATTATGGCTAGTAAGAATCTGTCAATGTAAGCAAGACTAGCGGTGCATAACGACGTTCTAGTGCCAACCCTGATGTATGGAAGTGAAGCCTGGAATTGGCAAAGAAGGAATGAAAGTAGACATGCGGTCACTAAGACGCTTGTGTGGAAAATCTTTGGTCGATACGGTGAGGAATGAACTAATTAGAAGTGAGTGTAATGCTGGCTGCAGTGTGGTAGATATAATAAAGAAAGGAGTGCTGAGATGGTTTGGTCATGCGGAACGTACGAGCGAGGAAAGGATGGTTAAGAAAATATACGAGGCGAGTGTTGAAGGCAACAGGAATAGAGGGTGTCCGCGAAAGACCTGGCACGATCAGATACTACAAGTATTTGAGGATGGCCCCGTTAAAAGCCTCCACAACCGTAGAACTTGTATGAGAAGATGTATGAATGTAGCCGAAGCAAAAGTGGTATGCCAAGATAGAAAAATATGACGTTCTATCCTCTCTGACTACCCCTGCGCAGAAACGACGTCATGGTTAATTAGTTCGTTAGTATCATAATTCAAGCTGTAACCGAATGTGAAATGGATTATTTTCTACAACAAAAAAATACTCCACATTTATTGGGTAGAAAACCTACCTTTTAATATCGATTGCTTGTAATGGCCACTATGTATGACAAATATATAACATTCTTCAAAGAACGATTAGAGTGCGGTATCTCAGTACGTGATGAGCCCATTGAACAAGTAACCCAGTTCAGATACCTTGACAGTGAAATGCTCGGCTCTCATGACCTCCCCGAAGAAGTGAGGCCTCAGGTGGAGAAGGCTGCAGTTGTGGCAGGCTGCCTGAGAGATGTTGTATGGTGGAATAAAGATATCAGAACAGACAGCAAGGTATGCGACCTATCGTCACATATGGTATTGAAGCCAGGGCGGGTATTCAGTATGCTAAGAACAACTGAAGCTTTGCGTGCTATTGCTGGGAAGACTCTGCATGGTCGCGTGAGGAATACAGCAATCCGGGAGGTCTGCTAGGTTCAAGACATGGTCAGATGGAGGCGACAGCGTCGACGATACTGATACCAACACGTATAGAGAATGAGTACAACAAGATAACCAATATAATCTGTATGGTGTACCAGATGGACCGCGCCCACCAGACAGACCCCCGAAGCGGAGATATAGCTGGAATTCAGCATCCCAAGAGGAAACTCTTGCACAATTAGACTCTCGAGTCTAAATAAAGTTGAAGAAGAAGAAGTATTGACCACTGCACTGCCTAGACCGGCGTTTCCGTAAAACTTATTTTTCAACGTTGACCATTTAGTGTTCCGGCAAAACCAAAGTTGACCAGTGAACCTAGGTACATACAATAAGTAGGGACTAATATTATTTTAAAAGTTGGTAGAAATAATCTTTCAGTTTTCTAGGATAGTGTGCCGTGGTTTTACGGCTTTTCTGAGGCCGTAAAACCGTGAAAAATGTTTCGTATTCCATCGCGGGGTCCATCATCTAGGTTTGAGTTTTCTGGGGAATTATCCAGAAAACTCAAACCTAAAACCTGTTGAAATCAGTTTGTTTCACACACATCCGCCAACGTCCAAACATTAAATTTTAGATAAAATTTCCACGGTATAATGAATATATAAAAATAAATATATAAAATCGTCCCTTTAGAAGTGAAACTAACCAAGGGACATTGGAGTAGTTTTGATATTAAAATGATTGAAAACTATGAGTTTTACCACTAAATAACTATAAATAGACACGCAATATTCACTTACTGATTTTCACCTGGAGTAGAGACGGAAAAATATGAATATTATTATTTTGGCCAATATAATAGTCGGCTAGTGAGTTTTACCTCTAAATGGACGAAATGATATAAATATGTATTCACATTTGACATATCTTTTTTGATATTTTTTAGAAGTAGAAGCTTTACTCTCGTATACATAAGTTAGTCCTGACTATTCGGTCTTAGGATATTAATATGTTGTTGTTAGCTCGAAAACAGGGGGGTATATTACCTACCTCAACTGTGGGAATATATAATATATCGCCCACGCTCGAGTAGGTACTTGAATAAGGTGGTTTCTGATAGAATCAAACATCTCTACATAGAGAAACATCTTTACCCAACCGAGTTTCTCCAGGGTATGCTTGACTAAACTAGAGACTAATCTAGAGACTAGAAGGAATGTGTATTTGATTACACATTTGTATCGATTGTTGCGCGGTATGATCGGTAATCCTGAAATTATGCAGAGCATTGGTTTGCATGTTCCTGTTAATTATCTAAGCATCGTCAGCGTAGATTGTTTCACATTCCAATATACATGACCGACCTGCCGATGGTCATGCCTGTCGGAAGAGCTACAGCTATGCTGAACAAAATCGCTTTGGGTATGGATATATTCCATGCGTCTGAAGGGTTTCTCCTACACCTTTGACCAGATTGTATATGTCATTTTTAATTGATTAAATATTAGATATGTCTTTATAGATATGCATAGGTATGCATTGAATATCAGGTTTGTAATGTATATATTTATTTATTTATTTATTTAACGCCCTTATGGGCTTTTACAAATATACAGAAAATATTTTTTTTTAAATAACATAAGACAGATAAAATAATAATACAGTTAAAAGGTATAAATAATAATATTTAAAAGGTAAAATAATAATACATAAAAACATAAGACAGATAAAATAATAATACAGTTAAAGGTACAAATAATGATAGTTAAAAGGTAAAATAATAATACAGAAAAATTTATTGTCCGTTTCCATTTCGTTGAGATGTAAAGAATCGTATCAGCTTTGTCTTATACACAGTTATACTATCAGCAAAAATGTCAGCCGCCTCTGCATGTTCATTCCCTAATGAGTGTAATCTGGGTAATAATAAGAGTTTGCTAATGCATTAGTTCTGACATTTCCACTATAATAGAATAATGCACTGTGTCTTGATGACCTCGAGGGGGCATATAAGTCGATCAGACTTGTTGAATATTATTGAATAAATAAATTGAAATAGAAATTGAATCCCCAACACCACCAGGGATCGTATATTGCAGGGATGGACGATCAGTGCACTTATCCCGG
The DNA here is from genome assembly GCA_016648135.1 of Agrypnia vestita. Classification (NCBI taxonomy): domain Eukaryota; kingdom Metazoa; phylum Arthropoda; class Insecta; order Trichoptera; family Phryganeidae; genus Agrypnia; species Agrypnia vestita. The sequence goes on along the minus strand of JADDOH010002004.1, from coordinate 181,178 downwards.
GACATGCGACACTTTCTTTTGCGCCGCACGATGCGCGTGGCCACTTCTGATTGGGATCTGGCGGCTGGCCACTGCGGAGAGCGGGGCCACAATTGGAGGCTTCCTTCCGAACTCATTCTCGCATCCGATCCACTTCTCCGCTCTATTACCGCCGCTATTATCTACCACTGCGCACCGCAACTAGCTGTCTAGCTGGCGTAATCCAAGATCATGGTCCCATTGTATGTATATACAATGAAAATGAGTATTTTACTATATTATTTAACGTCCTGATTGCAAAACGAAAGATCATTAACGCTTAAATATTGAATAAGATGTTACACTTTAAAGTTTCGAAAATTTTACCATACATTTTGAATGTCAGTCATGACTTTAAGAACCATGGAAAAGGGCATATAAAAGAATAAGCTATTCATCATATTTCTTTCGTCTATAAAAAATATAAATTTGTCATGTAAACTTACACATTGTCTATGATTTACACATTTTTCCTCCGATATTGTCTTATGAAATGTCAAAATATTTTGTACAGTACATTTGTCGAAACTTTAAAATGTAATATATTATTTAATACTTATTATTTAAATATAAATTTTCTTTCATTCTGTTATTAACGCATTCAATAATATAGTGCAAAACTCATTTTTATTATATATGCGATAGGACCATGAACTTGGATTTAGCCGTGTGTTATAACTTATTATTTTTTATTATTATTTACGTTTCGATAGGTCAACAAGCCCAATTGCAGAAGCGAAACACACATCACAAAAACATCCAGGCTTGAGTAAATCACATAGATTAATAGTGACCTCACCGGGAATCGAACCCGGAACCCACGGAAGTGAGAAGTGAGAAGCCAATGTCATACCCACTGGGCTACGAGGGTTTCTAATAGAAATATGCCTACCAAGGCAAGACTAGCGGGTGCACAATGGAATTCTGGTACCAACTCTGATGTACGGAAGTGGAGCCTGGAGTTGGCAGAAGAGGAACGAAAGCAGACTGAATGTAGTGGAGGCGAGATCCCTTAGAAGTTTATAATAGAGTAAATAATGACAACCGTCGAGCTTGCACGCGAAGATTAAGAGGTGAGAGTTGTGTGTGAAGACAAAAGAGTGTGACGCTCTGTCCTCTCTGCCTACCCCCACGGAGAAACGGCGTGATGGTAAGTAAATAAGTATGTAAGTAAGCAAAACCTGTCCTAGTACGTCGTTAAAGTCATTGACGTATTATAATATAGACACATTATTCCCTTACTAGCCGACTTTCATATGTAGCAAACATTGCATTGAAAGAGACAAAAAATCACGGCACACTTATTTCACAAACGCTCTGCGTGTAGACGGAAAATCAGGTAATCTGAAGTCACGGTGACTAAAATAACATACTCATTCTTACAATAGTGTACGATACTCTCTTCCTTTTTCCCCGGGACTTTTTTTTTCGGCGTAGCGTCACGTCCGTTCACAAAGAACGTCCGTTCGACAACGAATACGTAAGCAAGGCAATTACCTCACTTTTGAGTTGCCAAGATCTCGTGCTTGTAACGTATCTACAGTTTATTATTTCATCGGTTAAAGTGACTCTTTTTCTGACTGCACTGTCAACTGAACTCTTCAGTATTAATGAAACACTTGTTGTTCTAGTGCTTGTCCAATTATCGAAGGTCAGTGATCATTGTGTAGCTAGGAGCAGCTGCAAAGTAGTTGTACCCAGGACTTCGGGAACCGTTGCCATAGTTTTTTAACCAGGATTTTGCGGACCCTCTCTTCGCAATTCAGCCTTGAATAATTGGATGCAGGATCTGGTATTCTCTGGACGTTTTGTGACACGGCCAAAATATTGTCATTTTTTGGTTTTATCATTACAAGGATTAATTCGTTTCCGGATTGTCACATTGTCATTGGTAATTCTATTAATCCACCCGAAGTATTCGTTCAACATTGTTTTCAATTAAATTGTGTCAATTCAGCATTGTTTCATTGTCTCAAATGAAACACAAAAATATATAAAATAAAATATCTTGTGAAGCAAATCAAATGTCAAGAAAAATAAATTTTCAACTTTAATATAGTTAATGATCGATAAGGGGACACATCCAGCCATCAATATATCATCACGATTTTCAAAATTCACAATATTAAAATTAAATTTAAAACAAATATGTATTAGAAATACTACTTAACATAAAAAGATCTTCAAAGTACTATTTACTATTTACTAAAGTACTATTCCGTGGAGACAATCCGACAAAAATGTGTTTGAAAATATCAATGGACAAGGCTCATGAAATTGTGTTGAAAAAATTCGACAAATAGTATATGGTGTGATCAGATCCATTTGAAATAACCTATTTTATATTTTACTAGCTTACCCGGAGTTGCACGGGTTAAGAATTAAGTTGAAAATAAATTTGTGAGGGGAAACAATGTTTCGATTCAAACGGTGTAGATTTGCATCGAAAATATACAGGGGAGGGGAAGGGGTAAAAGAATAGGGGGGAAGATGTTGTCTATGTTAGCCGCTGGGTCCTAAATCATAAGTATGCAAAATTTGAATCGAATCGGATAAACGGTGTAGATTTGTATAGAGAACAGACAGACAGACATTGAGTTTTATAGGTATAGATTTACAACTTGCATTAAATTATTATACCAAAAAAAGCATTAGGGAAATTCACCTTACTAAGTTTTTGAAATGAACATTTTGTGGCGTATCTTTGAGTCGGTTTTCGAAAATGAATTTGGCGTAGGCGCTACAATATGATTTCTATACTTGGTGTAATAATACAAAGGTCTCGAAAATTAAAGGACACTTGGTGAGAACGCCCAGGAGGCAGAGGATTGCCAAATCCATGACCAACTGGGAGTACAGGAACACGGGAAGGCCGGGAAAAAAGACGGAGTGACAATGCCTCCAATTACAAAGCTGTAGCAGAAATCCAACAATTGAAAAAAATAAAAAGCCTCGTAAATGGGATCGCGAGAGTTAAATTGTCGAGGAGGCCGCGACCGAGGTGTTGTTAGCCCACGAGAAGTCATCGAGTAGGTACCCGTTCATTCTATTTTGTATTGATCCCGTCTGGTCACACTGACAGGTACATCCCACGTGGGGTTAGTTCGGGTTGAGTCTAGACATCCTCCTTTTCTGAGGATTACAACACTATTTACCGTAGTTGATGACTACTATTACTCGTACTTATTTATGTACACATGTAGACATCTGGCAAATATTAATACTTGTATTATTATAGCGGGAAATTGACTTTAATTTAGTATTTAGACACTGGATGAAAAAAATGGTAGATTTTTGTGAAATAAACTGATTTCTTTCAACTTTTAAATAATATTAATACTTATTTTATATAATATTCATCACGTCAAAAATTGACGAAGTTTACAATCCCAATGATAATCATTTCGTTGTCTGTCTATCCGGAACTTCCTGTAACGTTCGTAACTTTTTTTATGATTTTTTAAAATTATTAAAAATATATATTTTATTATTTGTTTGTATATTATTATTATAAAATAGGAATGAGCTGGGCTGCTTTTGGCAAACTCAAACATATCTTCGAAAACAAAGAGATCCCAATTAGCCTAAAAAGAAAAGCCTTTGAATCGTGCATACTGCCAGTGATGGAGTGGAGACTATGGCCCTTACAAAGAAAAGTGTAGAAAAGCTCAAATGCACGCAACGACCCATGGAGAGGTCCATGCTTGGAGTAAGCCTAAGAGATTGAATTAGAAATGACGAAATTAGGCGCAGAACTAGAGTAGTGGACATCATGGATCGTGTAGCGAAGCTAAAATGGCAATGGGCAGGACATGTTGCAAGGCAGGATGCTAGGAGATGGCCTCCCAGAATTCTGAAATGGAGACCTTGGGAGAATAAAAGAGGCATCGGAAGACTCAAAAGAGATGGGCCGATGATATAGCCGATGCGGGGGGGAAAGAAATGGCTACAATTAGCAAACAACAAGGAAAGATGAAAGGGTGTGGAAGAAGCCTATATCCAGCAGTGTAGAGATGCAGGTTGACGAAGAAGAAGAAGAAGATTATTATTTATTTATTAATTACACCCACATGTTACGGAAAAACCTTTCCATCGTCAGGGTGTTTCATAAGTGTCAAAATATCGAAACGAATGATGCCTTTTGTTTTTCTAAATGATTTGAAACTGTGAGTTGTAATTAATAAATAAATAATGGATATTCAAGAACACATTCGTATTTGTGGAGTTGTAATTTTTCAGAACAAAGTTCTGTGAAATATTTAATAATTAAATTAATTAATCAATTAGAAAGACATACAGAAAAATATAATTAACGAAAAAATATTTGGCTACTACCAATTAATTTTGGTTTTTAAAAAATTTCACGGAACTTTGTTCTGAAAAATTACAACTTCACAAATACGAATGGGTTCTTGAATATAATATCTGATGTATCAAATATGGGTCCAAATAAAATGAATTAATCGGTTAATTCTGGCGTCCATCTAGCGGTAGTATTGCGAAGTAATTTGAACTACCGTATCAAAAAAGCGGATGTATGTGGATAGATATATATATATAATATATATATATATATATATAATAGATATATATATATATATGTAACAAAGGAACTTCTGGACTCCCTCGCGTTTTCTGTAATGGTCTCCGTGAGAAGACCAAGGCCGACGTTTCGACACGGTATCACGTGCCATTGTCAAGGCTAAAAAGGCCTCAAAAGTTACGGACTAGTCGTACTTGTTCGCGGGTGACATGAAAGTCTCCCACCAATAAGGCCTTATTGGTGGGAGACTTTATATATATATATATATATATCCACATAACAATATATACGGCTCCTACGTATAATATCGTAACCCACAAATCGACGATTTTGAGTTTTTATGTATACACATGTATTTAATTATATCTTTAATTCCAAGAAAGAAAAAAAATATTATGCAATAAATAACGTTTAATTATTATAAAAAATTTTTTTCGTTCTTGGAATTAAATATATAATTAAATACATATGAAATACACAACAAACTCAAAATCGTCGATTTGTGGGTTACGATATTGTACGTAGGAGCCGTCGATATATATATATAAGGTCGATATATTCACGAAAACATACAGGGTTCATATAGCTCAGTGGTCAGAGCGCCGGCCCCGGAAAGGAGGTGACCCGGGTTCGAATCCCTGTAGTAGCCAAATATATTTTCGTGAATAAGATTTTTCTGTAAGTCTTTCTAATCGATTAATTGATTTGATTTTTAAAAAATAATGGATATTTGAAAGCACCGCGTCTCGCACGGAGCGGCGGGCGGCGCGGGAGACACTCTCTCCCGGGCGCGGCCGGCCGGAACAGGTTTGCAGTTTTGCTTTTGTTTGCAAACTCTCTTCTCCGTTTTTTCAGCGGCGCCATCGCAGCCTCCGGCGCGGTTCAGTCAACCCCAGCACCGGGCGCGGCCGCACTTTTGGCTATTCACCTTTGACGACGCTAATGATTTAGAGATTGAACGATTGCCGAGTGTGTTCCAGGTGGAAAAAAACTTCGCACAGGCGGAACTTACGAGAGCAATTCTGAAAAGAGCGCCAAAGTTCCCGAAATTAATCTCAAATAATTGTACCCCCAGAAATGAAGAGTCCAAAGCAGAAACAGCGAAAATATACTATTCAAATACTGCGAAGTTAAACAAATACGAGTATACCCCCATAAAATAATCACGAAGCACTGTGAAGAGGAAAGGGAACTAATAAATCGTAACCACGGAACTCGGCAAATCACAAACAGGCAGGCGCGTGCAGTGGGAACAAGAAACGTGACTTTTATTTAACCGTACCTATATTTGGGAAAAAAAAATATCTAAATTAAATATTTATCTGACAGAACATTATGAAATATTAAAATCTGAATAATAATCTATTAATTATTGCGATAGAAATACTACGAGATATTCTCTTATTTCGGTTTCTTTTCAAAATATCGATATGATTAGGAAAAAGTCACGCTTCTTGTTCCCACTGCACGCCCCTACGAAACAGGCAACGCAATATGAACAAAATCAACAACTCTACGGAGCAAGAACAGAGAACACAGTACCGCGACTCTTAAATAAAATACCGGAGCACGTCAAAAATATCACCGAATCTACAAGGAGAGGAAGGGGAATAAGGAAATTCCTACTAAATAACTTGACTCTGGAAATTTAATTTTTTTAAATTTAAATTTAAATTAAAGAAAAATTTAGACAAATCAAATGCCCACATTTTTAGCCTCAATGCCTTCTTATTTTTATTTTTATTCTTATTTTGAGCTGTTCCATGATTTTTTTATTTATCTTGACCTCAGTGATTCATATTTTTCATATATTTTTTAATTATTTCGACCGGTTACCTAGTCCCGTTACTAAGTTTATTTTTAAGTTTTGTTATGTTCATATGATATTATTATCTTTTATATACATTTTATCCTATAACTAAATATGCAATATACTTATACAAGAAAATGGAAAAGAAACGTGCCGACAAGCTGTACAAGGCTTAGCACGATCTATAATAATAGAAAATATGTATAAATTAAAAAATACAATAAAAAATAATTTAGTTACATCATTAGTAATGATATACCTAAATCGTACTGATTTATTACCTACTAATGTTCAATGATTGAAAATTTTCTTTCTGCAATTTAATTTTCGTTTTTAACTTGTTTTCCAAATGTTTGCAGGGCTTTTTTTGCTTACATTATTCTTTTTCCCGCGTGTAGTTTCATTTTCCTACATTTAGTTTCTCAATGTTGTAGCGATTACCGTGATTCTTATTACCGTATGAAGCGAGCGTGCACCCGGAAAGTCACATTTCAGTCACGGCGAAGGAGCTCCACGGGAATAGATTGCGTTTCTTTCCCAAAAACGAAATAGACAGGGCTATACAGCGAAACAAATTTAAAGGATGGCATAAACTTAGATGAATTCCATACGAAAGTGTACGAACACGGATGATAAGCCGAATTAGACAAATCATTCTCCATCGATTTGACCTTCACACCTCCAAGAAACATCGTGTATTTATAATTAGTACAACTGCGCGGTGAAATTCATAATTTCTCGCTACTTTTCGGTTGCATTAATAAATGAGATGTTTATTACGTGAGAAGCTGATTGCATTTCCCCGATGTTCGCCGCTCGCGAGCTGCGACGTGACCCGTGCCGCTGACCCCCAGGGGGGCAATTCGCCGATCTGCTAGAGAGATCTCTCGACGCTGCTGTTGCGTGGATGAAAATTTGCTCTCGCTGCAAATGCATATTTTTTTACGAAAAGTCGGTTTTTATTATTCATTTATACCAGAATTTATACTCTAGACTGCAATTTTTTTAGGGCGGTAACTTAGATACAATCTTTTTTATTATACAAAAATAATAAAGTGGACATTATTTACAATCGATAATCGACAGGCCGCGGTCAAAAAATCGTTTTTAGTGTCCTAGGCGGCGCTAATTTTTAATGAATATTTATGTGTACGCATAATATGTTTTTTTATACGTATTAAGTATACTTCATTATCTAGAATCCGTATTAAGGAAATAAAGAAATATTCAATATTAATAAAGTTAAAATGTTTTAAATTTGCAAGAATTTTTTACGTTTTTTCTTTGTTTTTAAAATGCTTTTTATTTATATTAAGATACGATTTTAAAGGTATATTCTATTTTTTCAATATTCTGATGCTTTACTCAGTCAATAAAAGTTAGTTTTTTTTTTTATTAAAAACACCTAAATTATTTATTTTTTTAAATTCTAAAGTATGAAATGTGTCAATAAATGACGTAATTATAAAACAAAATGCCGTCGGCGAATAATAAAAACCCACATTTTTGTAAAAAAAAACGCCGAAATATGCATTTGCGGTGAATGTCCAGCCTTAAGTCTCCGTTAGCCGGAGTCAGTACGGGGAGCTTCAGCTCACACAACAAACAGCTCCGTTTGACAAGAAGTGAACATTAATCAAAGGCCTATCTTTCACTGCACAAATGCGCTTGCCTACATATAATTGGTGTTTTTTCTTACTGACAATAAAGACAATGTACGCTACACGCACTAGGTACGTTTCTAGAATGATTGATGTACGGCGATATAAATTCATTTACTTTAATATCGTGTGAACATGCTACGGTTGAAAGTTGTTTCGAAAAACGCTTAGCTAAAAACAAGAATAGCGAGATGAAAGAATACTGTGTTGAAATATAAATTAAATATGAAAGAGTAATAGGTACGTATCCATCCCTTACTTAAAGTACAACCCTTGTACATCTGACACAAGACGTAGGTACGGATGTGCAGGAGAGGCCGGTGGAACAAGGCTGTGTTCCCGCGGAAGATCACCAACCAGACGGACGGAAATGGTGAATTCTGCAACCTGCAGCTCGCTTCAGGAAGACGTCAAGTTGCTACTGAATAATGCTGATGGCAGTGAATGATCTCAATTATCATAGCGACCTTTAGCGACAGAACTCGGAGACGATACCCTATACTTGGGCATGTATCATAAGTCAAAAAAAAATATTGGAAAGGAATGAGAGAGAGTTTGGTGTGGATAGTCGCAAGCGGAAAGTATTTTTTTTTAAATAACAACATGCCATGGAGACCGATTACTCAAGCGAAACACGTGACAAAAACACTCCAGGCTCGAGTTAATCACACAGATGTATTCTATTCTCGTCGAAAATCGAACCCAGAACCCTCAGAATGGAAAGTCAATGTCATGCCCACTGGACTACAAGGGCCACCCCTGTTTATTTCTTATTACGTCTTATGTCGATGTTTATTTCATGCCGGATAGATAATCCGGGAGCGAGTGAAAGTATAGAAGTAATTAGTGCAAGGAAAGTCTGTGAGCGCGGTGGAGGTCCGCCCGATCCGTGGCGGAGACACGATTAAAATGACATCGTGGCGTCGCCTGTTATCCCCAGACCTAGACTACTCCTTTTGTTCTTGCTCATCGCGTTCCGATATGTTGTAGAGCTTCCTTCGCTATATATCTGATATGTTTAAATTATCAATGTTCTGAACAATCACAATATGTGGTGGTTTCATTAAAATAAACAGGAATGTTTTATTCCTCCTACGGTGTGCAGTGAAGACTCTCTCCCGGAGTCGGGAGCGAGGAATGCAGCTCCAGCAGTACCTGGCGTGCACCGACAGATGCTGCGCGCAGCGCAGGATGCACTTTGTCTGGGAGTTTATCCATTTTTTTATTCGCCTTTTAATCGCCAGAGATCGGAGTCCGGCCAGTTCCGACTAACGGACGGCCAACTGCACCGAGGTTGGCGTTTAATTCCGAAACGTGGGAACTTAATTATAAAGCGAAAGCAGCGAAAAATCTCAAAACAACAATCTGGCGTCGTGATACAAGTTTATGAATTCCTAGATAAACGAAACTATTTTCAATTCGCAACGTCATTTTCATAGTGTTGTGTGAATGCAACGTATATTTTCATGTCTTTAATAATTGAATTAATCATTTTAGCACAATGGGGGTGTATACTGTTTACGTTTTCTTTGTGAAATTTGACGCCTATCCAAAAAATATCAGATGAATACAGCCTTTAGTGATTATACAATCTTACTTTCCGCAGCATAACCTAAGTCCCTGCCTAGATCGCGCACTGACAAATAGGTCTATACTACTGAGTATTTCTTCTTGTATAATTAAAACCCTTAGTATTTTAAACGTCATTTTGTAATAAAGCGCGACTTATATACTAAGACATTACAATTTTTAAAAGTACTTAGTTTGACCTTATCATAATTATTTCAAAATTTACCAGCTCGTAGTAATTTTTTTAAAGAAGCCAAACTTTGTGGGATCAAACGTAGAACCAAAATGCGAACCAGGAAATTTCCGTTGGTTCATGTCTAAATCGACGGTTCCTGTGTATACCTACTGTCGAATCTGCAAAATTTGATTTTCATTTTACTATCTATTATAAACTATCCGATTGAATCTTGCTTTTTCGGAAGTATTAAAAAAATGTGATTTTTTGTTTCGAAAAAACAGAAAATCGTATTTTTGCAGACTCGACGGTACGCGTAGGGACAGTCGACATATTCTGGCGATCTGTGATTCAGCGTTATGCATTTTTTAAAGTGTTTTGTGCTTTTAAAATGAATCCCTTAAAATTATACTGCAACAACGCAAATACAAAAGCTCCCCAGATGCGCCGGATATTTGGGACGGGTAACTGTAAAAATATATGTATACGAGGAGGAACTGCAGTACACCTGTTATCCTCCGATCTGATTTTTTGCCGCACACCTGCGCCCATAGAGGGTCGAGCAAATTTTAGGACCCTTACAAAAAAATTACAGGAACAAGACTGCCGATTGGCCAATCGATCACGTGACGCTGCCAAGGGACTCCCAGCGAAGGAGTCGATTAGTTAAATTTAACAGGACAAACTTCCTCCCTTTTTCAGAACACATTTTTAAATCTGGACAGAAGTTAACCAGAGAGATAAATTGCCCGAAATGGGGGAAAGGTTGAGGGGAGAAAACAGAGAGGATGATTAAGATATTCACCAAATTGAATTGAATTCAGACACATTCAGACACAAAGAAGATCAATAAAACTACGGTGTTGTCAAAAAACAAGAATCTTCAAAAAATTGTAATTTTGCACATTGAATTCAATAACACCGTTTTATGCATTACTTTTACGTTCCTGGATATTCTCACTTCTTTACTGTATTAATTAATTGTCTCCTTATTTATCAAATTCTCTATTTATTCATCAAATCTATCAAAAAAATTGTCAATTATAATAAACAGTCATTATCGTAAACATATCGGCAGAATTAATTTAAGAAAATGATGCAAATCCATAAGAGCGCGAATTTAATAAAAGAGGAAGAAATTCAAATGTCATAAATATTTGATGTATATAATATATTATATGGACCGAGCATAAATAAGGAATGAAGAGAAAATATCTAAATTTATAATAAAGATTAGAAAATACGCGTTGCGTATATTTTAGATTGGTTAAATTTTGATTATTATAATGGTGAAGGTTTATAAGGGTGTTTTTTAGAGGTATAGAACTTTAAAATGAAATAAAACACATCAAAATCGTGATAATAGCCATGGTATTGGTTTTGGAAAGGTAATTTTATATCAGCTGTCAAATTGACTGTCGCTCGAAAGAGTGTTGCCAATTCGAAAAACAAACAAAAGAGTAGCTTGCAGTGTAGTGGTTATGAATCTCGACTAGTGATCAGTTGTCTAGTTGTAGCTTAAATTAAAAATAGTAAGAATACGAATGCGACACGTACCTATTTCGTGTTCGTATCTATAGTTAAAAAAAAGACCTAGAAAAAAAACTAAATTTAGATACTACCGACATAAAATTATCTTTCCAATAAAGCCAATACGGCCATTACAACGATTTTTATATGATTTGTTTCATTTTAAAGTTGTATACCTCCAAAAAACGTCCTTTATTAGAGCAAACGCATGTATCACGTTGGGTCTATTTTCAAGGTACAAGCACTCGGCTTAGTTTGTAAATACGTAGTGAGAATATCGATGCGAAGCGTATTCCGCGTATTGACGAAGACGCGTATTAGAAGTGACAATTTTTTAGACATATTTGTACTCAGAAATCGTGTAGGTCGAACCCTACCGAAGCGAATGTCGGTTATCTGGCGCAGCAAAGAGACTCCCCTCGCAGAAGACTCCCCTCCCCACCTGTCGCCCCTGTGCGGATAAAAAAGCGTCGTCTCCCGGAGCAGATCTTCGCGCCGGGGCATTGTCAATTGTAAATAAATACTGCCGAGGGAGCCCGCGATAGTTTTTTATCTTTTCGCCATTTTTTTATTATTTTTTGTTCTTTTTCCTTTCTTCTCCGCTCTTCCTGCGGGATCTTCCGTGAGAAATCCGCAAATCAACGGTATTTTATCTGTTTTTTTAAGCGCTCGCTGAAAAGAACAAAAAATTCGTGTGAAATATTTATTGAATTTTTTTTTGATACGAGCGAAATTCGTGGGAATCTATTTATTTTTCCGGTGAACCGTTACGGATAAACGGTCGCGCGGATCGTCCGACAAGTCAAATTTTTGACTTTGTGACATCTCTCAATATTTTACCTCCATATATCCCCCTCTCTAGACCGATATCCGCGCCGAAGTGAGCTGTGAATTATTATTATACGTTTTTAATTTTAACCAGAGAACGGCCAGGCCTGAAATATTCACAAAGATGTATTTGGTCACCTTGTTATATAGCTTACAAAAATATGATAGAATCTGTACAGCAAAAATTTCTTCGCACGCTTACATTTCAGTGTAATCTGGGCGGCGCTTTAGTATCTTATCAAGAGGGCTTTGAATATTTTCATGTAGACAAATTGGAAGTTGGAAGACTAGTTACTGACCTAATATACCTATCTATATAATATAATTCACGGAATAGATTCGTTGATTCAGAATTTTGTGTCGAAAACTTAACTTTGAATGTTCCTAGTCGCCGACTTAGAACATATTTTTTTATTTTTTTTATTTATTTATTTAAATTTATGCATATTTTTATTATTACAGATCGTGTCAAGCCTTACACAGCTTGTCGGCACGTTTCTTTTTCATTTTCTTGCATAAGTACATAGCATATTTAGTTATAATTACAGTTTATAAAGGATAAAATATATATGGAAAAAAATTATATTACACGAACATAACAAGACTTAAAAGTAAACTTAGTAGTGAGACTAGGTTTTAGATAATATATAATAAAAAATAAAAAACACGAACATCAATATAATAAATGTAATATATATAATAAATATAATAAATACATTTTCTCTTTCAACTTTCAATAACAGCATGGCCCACTTCAACTCTATATCTAGAATGCTGAGGTCATACAACAAAATATAAAATAATCATAGCGTCCTCATTGACATATTTCATGACAGTTCCCACGAATACAAGAGAACTGTTACCAAACTTGCGAAATTGGCTGTTAAGTCTCTTTGTTCAATCTCACTTTGTTCAAGCCCAAAGGTCACAGTAACACGGCGTAATATCCCAGAAAACGCAAACCTGAAGTAGTAGAGCAGTATCGTAGAGTCGAAGGAATATCAAAAAATAAGTCTAAAATTGCATAAAAATCTCATCCGAGGCCATCAATATGGCCGACCGCAGAGTTGCATCTAAACACGCGCAGCCGGGCAAAAGTGCAGGTTCCTGGACCACATTCCGCGCGCGGGTCAGCGGCCGGGAAGTTATTCATGCAAAAGTTGAGCTCCGATAACAAACGGCACAAAAAGACCGACGATTCTCGGAAACGTGTCGTAATAGGCGAGCCGGCCGCTTCTGGGAACGGGCGGCCCGGCTCCTAGAAGTAGGCCGCCCGAGGAGGACGCGGCCGTGAGTCACTTGCCTGCGGGAACGCCGCTCTGGAGGGCGCTGAACCGTGTCTTAAGCCATGTATTCACTAGGGGACAAATCGCGAAACATTCCGCTCGACATGTCGCATCAACATCTACGCTCATGTTTCGGGGACAATGACGCGGTCATTTGACGTGTACACACCGGGACTCGCATATCTTGTCGCGTAAATGTCATCCGATGAGGTTATGGATGACAGCTGCGGTATCTCATTCGAAATGTTTTTTTGGGTCGCAATTTCAAATTAACGAGGGTTTACTGTAGTAAATGGGGGGGGAAGGGGGAGGGGGTGAATATTAATTAAAACACGGCCTTTTTGCAAATAATTATTGTTTTCCAGACTCCGAAATAATCTCCCTGATGAGTTATTATGAGCTCGTATCTGTTTATTTAATGAGTTTATCGAAAAGTAAGAGGAGAAAAGGACTGAGAATGCGAACTTATTTACTGCAAAAGGAGAAAGAAGACGGACTTCTTATCGGAATCTTCGATCGATACAGCCGATGAGTGTTTCGAGCACGATTTCGTTTCCCCGCATTGTCATCTTGACAGATACAGCGCATGCGTATTCACTTGTAAACATACCACGTGGTACTGACGCTCCGCGGAATGTTGCAGTGAGTACGCTCGGGTACCGTGCGCATGGCAACGTTGCCACGGCACGTAGAAATGCCGCGCTATGTTGTGCGCGAGGTCGCGGAACAGTGCACGACGTTGCAACGTCACGTAGACTCTATACCGCGCGTGCTGTTGAGGGACAATTTGTCCCCTAGTGAATACATGGCTTTAGTCAATCGATGTATATTATAGAGACGAAACTGTATTTTTATGCGAAAGTAGGTATAGAAGTCTCTGGGTGTACATAGGACTCACGACCTGTCGTACGGCTGGCTTAAGTGATCACTTTTACACAATGTAACGTTCGCCATTTCAACCCATGATAGAATACCATGTCTGTAGGGAATGTGTTATACAGTCGAGACAACACTGTTCTGTCGCAGTCTCGAGTGCCTCCTCCACATAGTGACTTGTAAGGGATCACATTTCTCACTGTGGACAATATGTCCCGAAGTATGTAGTTTTCCATCGTTTTTTAGGTACCAAGTCGCAGAAACTTGTTATCTCTTCTATTAATTTATTTATTAATTTAATTCAATTTATTATTGACATAGCTGACGAACCGCTTCAAGATGCGCTATTTATTCAATTCGATTTATTTCATAATATGTACATTACAAAAAAAATATTCGAGGCATACATATTATGAGAATATATTTATCAAAATAACAATATTAAATTAATTAAAAATAACATAAAATCTGGTCAGAGGTGTATGGGAATCCAACTTCGGAAAACCCCTTCAGACACATAGAATACATCAATACCCAAAATGATGTTTTTACCATAGCGGTAGCTCTTCCAACAGGCATAACCATCGGCATGTTGGTCCTATATATTGGAATGAGAAGCAATCTACGCTGACGTTGTCTTAGGCAATTATCGGGAACATACAAACCGATGCTCCGCATAATTTCAGGATTATCGAACATACCGCGCTACAATCGATAAAAATGTGTAATCAAATACACATTCCTTCTAGTCTCTAGACTAGTGTAGCCAAGCATACCTTGGAGAAACTCGGTTGGGTAAAGCCAAGGATAATGCCCGTACTCTCGACAAAAAAATGTATATACGTACGCGCGTTATAAGTTCTAACGAACTTTTAATGCGCGTACCTAAGTATAAGCACCCATTATTTGACGATATTGAGAGAACACTTTATATATTTTTTTTTATTATTTATTAGAGACACTAACAGGATAATAAGTACATGATACTCTGATAATAAAACATTATAAATGAAGTCTATGCCCATTATCCCAATTACAAGCGTCTTCGGCACGCTCTAGTAACATGTATATTAAGTATATTTTACATGTACATTTATGTTGTATATTTAGTGTTTGAATGTAGTGCGATTAGTATTTAATAAATAATTGATTTAATGGATCTATAGGTTCAGGTCATCGTTTAGAAAATGGATGTTGTGTATGAGTGAGTTTTTGAACGAAGATAAGGTATCTGCAAGAATATCAGCATCGATGTTAGGGTCAGCACAATACATATTATATGTGCGACACAACCTTGTGATGGGAGAAAAGTAACCGACATTATTAGTGTGCTGGCTTATTCTAAAGAACTCCGGGTTTCTTATACGGGGTTCACCATGCAAATTTATATCAGATAGAGAGAGAGAATCAATAGCTCCGCTGAGAATCTTGTGTAGCACAACGAGATCGGATATTTTCCATCGAGACTGAATCTTGAAAAAGGCAAGTCGATCTTCGTAGCTGCGAAGGTTATTGTGTTGACCAGCTTTGTATGACAAAATACGTTTTCAGTTCAACGTCTCCGCGGTTGCCTCGTGGAGCTCCGAGATGCCGCGTGGCTTGAGGAACTCCGAGACGGCAAAAAATCTCGGCAGAGTGACGACCTTCCCCGGAGAACAGCCCGAGAGGGAAGAGAGATTTCTCACGACCTACATAAATTAAAAAGGTGATCTCGCCATTTTTTACGCCGCGGGCAAAAAAGCCGAGACGTCCCTGTAAAAAGTGTAAACAAAGAAGGGAGTAGCGGAGACCCGAGCCCCGGCCAGGTATAAAGTGCACTTACAGTTATTTAGGCTTTTTTGTGCGGCCATCTGTCTTCCTGCGCGGGAGGACCTTTTGTTAAAGAACCAGACCGGGCCGCGCTATCGCCATGCGAGACTTATCCGCGGGCTGCCTGTGTGTTGGTGTGATCTGACGTGGAGCAGGACTTGGAGCTGCTATTTGGGGACGTCCTTATATTATCTACATTTAAAATTGCGAACAAGAACGATAAAAATACTAGTTGGCCAGTTTGGAATAAGTAAATGAGTGTGCATATTTGGGAAGTACGTTCGAGAGCAGGCTGGGAAAGATATCCAAAGGAAGGACATAATTTCTAATAGGAACGTGACAGGCAAGACTAGCGGTACACAGTGGAATTCTGGTACCAATACTGTTGGCTAGAAAAGAAGCAGGGGACGGCAGAAGGGAATGAATGCGGTGGAAATGAGATCGTTTCCATCAGAGAGAGTAGCTTGTTGGTGTATGGTCATGACGCTCGCCTAGTGATCTGGTGGTCGGTGGTTCGAGCCCCATTCCATAACGTCATCAGGTTAGTCCTATTCTCATAGCGCGAGCGTTTAGCTTATTTTGAGGATAGTAAGAATATTGATGCTGCGCGCATTCCGTATCCGCATCGTTATTTTTAAAAAAAAATTGACTTATGCACGTATGATACAGTAAAGAATGAACAAATTAGAAAAGAGTATAAAGCTAATCTGAGCATAGTGAATAGAATTAAAAGAGGGTCGCTCCGGTGGTTTGGGCGAGTTGAGCGAATGAATAAGGAGAGAATGGTAAGAAATATCCACGTCGCATGTGTTGACGGCGTCAGAAAGAGAGGGCGGCCGCGGAAGACGTGGCACGACCAGATTAACCCGTTTAGGTCCTGTTGGGAGGTTCAATAATCGCCGAGCTGCATGCGAAGATGTGGATGAGTCTCGTCTGTCTGAAAAGAAGAGTGTGACGCTCCATCCTCTCTGCCTACCTTCGCGAAAAAATGACGTGATGGTAAGTGATAAACCCGTCAAAAATTACGGAAAGTTATATTTGAATTTTAGCTCAACATTCATTTGTTATTTGTATGTTCTATTCCTATTACAAAATGGCAATAAACATTCCATTTTCAAAACAAAAATAAATAATGCGAAATCAATCTATAATATGAATAAACTCCCGTTTCTGTTAATCCAAATATACGATCTCTAATTGCCAAAAATATACTTAACTTGCTTCAGTTTTTTTACAAAACTCCACTTCAATTTTAACTTTCACAAGAATTAAAATTATCGCGAAATCGTAGTACGTTAGCGTGTAAACAGAGACAGCTTTAGTGAAGAACATTGTGATATAAAAAAATATTTATTTCGGCAAATAATAAGTAATTCCAAACATATTCAAGAAAATTAAAAGCACCATGATTAAAAAACTGCAATTTCTTATGATTTTATCAACAGCGGCATATGAGTAGGTATAGTGCGTCGATGTCCAACTTTTAATATAATGTATAGTTACCAATGATGCTAAATTTGTTATACTTCGCTGATAACTGCCATCTAGCGAAATGTAGCCGTATCCTCGGATTTGTAACATTTAATATTCAATTGACCGACTAACATTAGTCCGAAATGTAATAGTCAGTTAGTAAAAAATAAGCTTTGGTTTAACTTCTTACTCGTATTAAAAACAATAACGGTGGTGAAAAATAACTATAATCACTAAATTTACTTTACGAAACGGTCCTACTTTTTAACATTCATTATGTTTATTCAGCGCTTAGGTTCCCCAGTGAAACATAAAGAAAACAATTTTATGCTTAAGAAAAATAGAATTACAGTAGAACACGAAAATTGAGAATTACAAGCCGTACCTACACTGTGAAAAATCACGGGACATGATAATTCCGGGATTTTGAAGCTAAAAATTCTTGAATATATAAAACCATTTGTTTTTTTAAATTGACTATTTAAACATAGGAGTACATAAAATAATATAAAAATTGCGTGCCATAATTTAATTATTAACAAAAGTTTTAATTCCAGCAAGTTACGAATTTACGAACCGACAGACAGACGGAAAGATCGACAGACAACGAAATTATTATATTTACATTAGATAGATGCTATTAATTAAAACAAGTAAGACGGCTTGCAAAAATTACAGCACATATACAAAGTGCGTGGGTTTCGTGTGACCTTTTGCGGCATGCCCTTGTCATAGAATCTTGTTCAAAATGGAAACTTTGCAAACTGAAATAGAAAATTCAAGTGAACCAATAAATCAAAATAGTTCCCGAGTTTCCATCCACACATTTTTGATTTTAGTTTTTATAATTTTTATCGTAAGATTTGAATCATTCATTTCTTTTAACAAAGTTTCATAAACATTATTTCTTGCTGTATTATTTTTACATGGCGGTGACCGAGTATTCCACAGACATTAGTGATTCCTACAATAAGTCACGAAAAGTAATGTTTTGTCATCTCCCCAACGCGCCACATTTGTGTCACCTGCCGCAGACTGAGAAGATCGCATCGATAATCGATACCAGCCGCGAATGACATTAGCATGCTCACAAGCAAACCTGTTCACACACGCTCAAAAGATACCCCTTCTCGTGGTGAACGACATTAGCAGGCTCATAAATCAATCGGCGGTTGATTTTTGAGCGTGCCATTAATGAGCATGATCATTACTAGCATGTGTGCGTACACACATGCCACGAATAAGCAAGGGCTAAAGAAGCTCAATACTGCGCATGCTCACGTGCCACTGATAGGCGTGTGTTTACAGAAGAGGAAAAAATATTCTTCGAACAGTTTAAATTTTTGTTGCATTTTTTCCGAATCACAGAATGTAGCAGCCCCAGTGTAAGTTGATCAGTCCATCTTTGAGCCATCCGTGAAGAAAAGTTTCCATCCTAACCACTTTGATCCAATAGTATTAATGAAATCTTTTTTGGCTTGAGGATTATTTTGAACTCCAAGTGTGAATATTATTCTGGGGGAGAATGTAGGGGATTTGAAGGGAGAGGAATATAGGGGTAAGAGGTTTTGTCTCAAAATGTTGTTATCATATGTTTGGAAAATCTTGTAACTGTTTTAAGTAAGGGAGGGCTTTTATTTTTCCAGAACGAACTAATTATAAGTTGTTCTGCAAGGATTCTAAGTTTCGGGATTAGGGGATGGTCACTTTGACGAGCACATTTGATAAGAATATCCTTTTCCATTACTAATACAATTAATCATCCACACAGAATAATGTTTATCCTAAAACGAATCGTTTCCAATTCATATTTGTAAAATAAAAGAGAAAAAAAACGCAACCATCACACCCATTGCCAACGAAGAAGCACACTTGTTTTGTGGCAAGAACACCCCATAGGGGTGAAACGCCAGGAAAGAAGAAGAAGAAGAAGAAGAATTCATTTTGTCAGAATGACGCGCGGCTCGCAGGGCGCGGTGGTGGCGAGACTAGAAATAAATTAAAAACAAAGAATATACCTCAACGCGTCTGCGTGGCATTGACCCACTTGGGGCAGACGGCTAAACAATCTAAGCACCGTTGTACCTGCGCGGTGGTTTTTTTTTATTGTAAATTTTTTGCGCCGCCGACTTGTAGAGCGAGAATATTACAACGGCGTACAATAAGAGAAGTCTGGGATTTCGGCGGATCGAAGGCCGTCCCCGCCTGGTGAGTAGTACCATTAGCTCGTACGGTAAATTACTATCGACTGGCTTCCAATGTCCCATCAGCTCGGCTGATCCGCGGAAAGCCAATTCGTCGACGAGCTTGTATTTTTTTGTCCCATGACAATTAGGGCACTCAAATTTACCGGAAAATGGTGTAAAAAAGTTAATATTATGCCATTTTATCTACACTAATATATAATAAGGTGCTTGTGAGTTGGATGTACGAGGTAATCTTAGAAACTACTCATCCGATTTCAAAAATTCTTTCACCAATATTTAGAATGGACTTTCAGGATGGTTATAGCATTGACGTATTATAATATAGACACGTTATTCCCATACTAGCAGGCTGTCATATGTAGCAAATATTTCATTGAAAGAGACGACAAATCACGGCACACAAACTCTGCTTGTAGACAGAAAAATCAGGTAATTTGAAGTCACGGTGACTTAAATAACATACCTACTCAATCTAACAATAGTGTACGATACTCTGTTCCTTTTTCCGCGTAGCGTCGCGCCTGATGATTGTACTGTATCTGTAAAAATAGCTGTATAAATAAACAAATAAATAAAATAAACAATTTACTGATAACAGAGTGTTAGTTAAATTACTATCACTACCAGATTTTAGGTCTACCGGTTTTGAGACGTACCCGTCTCTTCGTCAGAACCAACACTACACTACTATGTTCACAACACTATACACCACAACCATAGTATTCCTAACTTTTCACCAATATTTATCACATGCACGTTAATCTTGTCAAGAACAAGCATGCACTAAGTTGCCTACATAACAATCAGGAATCTACGAGGAACAGAGAGTGAGAGGGGGTGGGGTCTAAAGTGGGTGCTACCAAATCTTTTGTGTAAATTAAATGTAAATGTAACATGAAAATAAGTTTTAAGTACTTACTAAAAGCTCTATAGACATGCACAATCAAACCCGATTATCTCGTCCGGTTTTTCGGTTCGGGATCGATCTCGTAAAATGCCTCGAGATCTCGCGGGATCGGGATTGCATTCCCTACTCACAATATAGCGAGTGTACACCTTTACCACCGGTAGTGGGGATTATGTGATTACACACTAAACACGAGGGAGAGTACAACACAACACAAGCGATACAGACCTGTTTCTAGAATGATTACGGAAACAAACCATAATGTGCATGTTCGTGTAGATACATATGCAAATGTGCTTGCTATCCAACTAACTAAATATAAAGATAATAAAAACATGTCGGTTGAACTTGGCAATATATTACCACCGAATGCGTTGAATATTTTAAAGCGCTTCTGACGGTACGCCGGTCATTTTGAGAGTACTGTTTTGATAAGTCATTCAGTTTTAACGCTTTATCTTGTTCCTTAGTAGTTAGTGATGGTCAAAACCGTTATTTTCGCGGGTTACGCAAAAATCGCTATTCGCGATTTGTATTTGGATCTGATTTTTCGCAAGTCAGTTACCAATAATCGATACAGTCACGTATAACGATTATTGTGTAATCGGTTAAAATAATCACTAGTAAGTAGAACAAACAGAGGAGAAGAATAATACTAAAGTTATTTTTGAAGAGAGGTTTTTGAAAAATTATTATCAACACGTGCGCGATCTCAATTCAAATAATTTGGTTGTCCGTCCGTCCGCATAACTTCTGTAACGTCATAACTATTTTATAGTAAAAAAATATTCGAAATTTTTTTACCATTTTTTCGAACTTTTTTCGAATTCTTTTTTTAATAAAATAAATAAATATTTTTTCCTTAGGAACCGACATGTAAAAGTACCGACATTTTTGACGAGTTTCAGCTAGTATTATAAATATTTTTAATATTTAATGCATCAACTTTACGGTCAGGTTTTCTAAAAAATGTTCTAAATATTTTAGGAAGTTGTTAGTGTGTGAATAATACTATGGTTGTGGTGTGTAGTGGTTTTTACGTGCTAGTTTAGTTTTGTCCTGGCGAAGAGACGGGTACGTCTCGAAACCGGTAGACTAAAAATCTCCGCAAGTTGTTATATACTAACATAACTAACAATTGTGCATGTTGTTAAAATGCACAATTGTGTGCTTTATTAAATAGCCAGCACAGTATTACCTGTTTGTAAAAAAATATGTACGGTTATCAGTTCAAGTAAAATCTTAATTGACATTAATCTTATCTTAGTTTCTGTCTTAATTTTCTTATCTTAATTTCTTAATTTCTTAATTAAAATCTTAATTTCTGACATTAGCGGAATGGGAAGACGACATTAATATGAAATAATTTTCAAGGCAGAGTGGAGATTTTAAAATAAATATGCATTTAATTCAATCAATTCTTTTGACTAAAAAACACAAACATATATGTACCCAATTCAGTTATCGGTTATTGTGAGATTTACACTTTGCCAGGTAATCCTACTCATAATTCAAGTGCAGACATTAAGAAAAATTTTGAGTGCAGAATTTTTTTCTGCTTACTAATTAAGTCTCTTTTTCTCTTGTTTAAATTTTTTTATTCTTTCCCGTTGTATTATTCTTAACATGCCTAAATGTTTTTGCTTACTAATTAAGTCTCTTTTTCTCTTGTTTAAAATTTTTGTATTCTTTCCCGTTGTATTATTCTTAACATGCCTAAATGTTTTTGCTTACTAATTAAGTCTCTTTTTCTCTTGTTTAAAATTTTTGTATTCTTTCCCGTTGTATTATTCTTAACATGCCTAAATGTTTTTGCTTACTAATTAAGTCTCTTTTTCTCTTGTTTAAAATTTTTGTATTCTTTCCCGTTGTATTATTCTTAACATGCCTAAATGTTTTTGCTTACTAATTAAGTCTCTTTTTCTCTTGTTTAATTTTTTTTATTCTTTCTTGTTGTTTTATACTTAACATGCCCAAGTTTACTTCATAACATATTTATTATTATTAACATATTTCTAAAAGTGGAGACCTATAATTGGCCATCTATATTATATTAATGTTTTCTATGCTTCGTTGTTGCGCTGTTATGGAGATATGCGACATCAAAGTTTGCATTTTTTTCAATATTTCTGACTTATTTTTTGTAAAACGTTGGACTATAATTACAGTAACTTAAATCAAATATGAAAATTTCATTCCCTTTAATACGAGTCAAATAAAATAATAAAAACCTTCGAATTCCAATTGGAAATCATTCTATTTGGAAATTTGTCAGTCTTTTTATCATTTTATTTACCTTGTATTGAAACGAATAAATTATTCGTAATCGATACAAGTTACTGTAATGATAGTGCAACGTTTTACAAAAAATAAGTGAGAAATATTGAAAAAAAATACATACTTTGATGTCGCATATCTCCATAACTATTAGGTCATGATGGCTCGAACATTTCGGACTCACAATCAAGGCAGGAATGTAGTCCTACGAGGTTATTAATGTTTTCCAAATAACCCTGTGTACAACACAAATGATTAATTTTATTCTCGAATTCGGCTACAGTTACAATGAGCGCTTGTACAGTTTGCGCACGCGCAGAGGAATTTCGCTTTCTACACTGCGCAGCGCACCGCCAGACACAACACCCCCTCCCCACCCGCGGCGACTTGCGACACGGCCGCGTTACGACGCGGCGACGTTGCGGCACGCCGCGGCCGGCCGCACAAAAGGTGAATAATTATTTGCGGACGCATCACAATACAACTGCCGCCAATGTATTGTCGTTTCAAACCTCATTGCGATACCGCACCGGCACTGTGAACATTTTTAATATTATAATTATTGCATGAATAAAAATATGTTCATATTGATTATCAAACAAGTGACGGGTAACGAAGCTAAAATATAAATTAAATAAAAAAAACGCAAATATTAATATCGAAGAAATTTAACTATGTTTTATTTACTTGAGTTCAATTGGTCTCTATTATTCATTTATATCAAAATGTGTATGCTAGACTTCAGTTTTTAAGACGATAGCTTATGTAGAACCTTTGTTCAATAATGACGTAGTTTTAAAATCATCTGTTTTTAAAACTGCGGCATTTGTTGACATACTCGTGGAAAAAAAATTGTTACAAATTTAAAAATTAATAACTTTATTAATATTGAACATTTCTTAATAATTTAGTACAGTTTTATCATCATAATGCTAGTAATATGTTCGTAAGAAAACATAATCCGCGTCCATATACAGATATTCAGCATCTATTGATTTTTTCTAAGACACTGAAAACGTATTTTCTGGCCGCGGCCTATCGATTAATGCATATATTTTAAATAATATTCAGTTTATTACTTTTATACAAGAAAAAAATAAATTGAGGTCACGTCATGTAACCCAACATCGACATATTTCACATGACACAACTTCAGTTTAAGAGAGAAATTATATCGCTCCTAACCGAAAATAGTTTGAGCGTGTAAGACGGACGGAAATCATCCTAAACAAAAATTTTATAGCCACAAAGCGCGGGTACACATTTTCTGACTTAGTTGACCTGGGGGCCTACATGCCTATTATGTCGCGCGGAGAATGTGAACTTCGTTCATCTTGTAATCGCTCATTGTACTATACTTATATTGTATAATGTATTAATGTTTTATTGTAACTTGTAACTGTACTAATTCACATTGTCCTAAATGACTATCCATTAGGGTCATTCTGACTTGTCGATAGTCTTTAAATTTAAAAATTTAAATTTAAAATTAAATATACGTTCTGATATAAATGAATAACAAAAAGACACCTTCAAAAACCCAGGAAAAAAAGTCGAAATGTGCATTTGCAGTCTAGCCTTAATTTAAAAGAAACCTATTTCCGTCAATTTGAAAAGGATTTTAAAAATATATTTTTTGCCGCGCGGCCAGTCCGGGCCCGGCGCAACAAAACGGAAAGTGAATGTACCTCGTGGCGTCTAGCCGGCCGCCAGACGGATTGCGCGCCGGTTTGGCAACACTCCCGGCGTCAATGGACCTCCGCGGCCCTGCTCTGCACCACCGGTCCAATTGGGTAATTTCACTTTTTTTTGAGGGGAATACCTGCATAGACATTTTGAAAAATCGATTTTTAAATTTTTTGCATTTTCTGAAAGGTTGAGGTCTTAAGAATATCTGGTGAAAATTTCAAGCTAAAATCAAAAAAAATAACTATGTTATAGCTGACAACAGTGGCATCATAATCATGAGATGCCACTGTTGTCAATTTTCAAACGCGTTTTACTAGAAACCATGTTTTGAAAATCGGTGACCAAAATATCTCGGCAACCACTGAACCGATCAACTTGAAATTTCTAGTGGTTATTCTATACATAGTTATCTAGTCTTCGTCTTGGGATTTTTTTTTGCGCAACTTAGTTTCTTTTTATCGGCATAATAAACCGGATTTTTCCCTAAAAAACGTTATTTTAAATTCAAACGCCCGCCATCTTGTCAAAAATTTATATTTTCAAAAACTCCTACGTCAAAGACTAAATTATAGTATTAATTTTGATACTTTTTTTGTTTTTTTTTTTTTATTCTGATGATTACAGGTGAAATGGGAGTGGTCACCGCGGAGGACCTTTTTTTCGGCAGTCGATAAAACCCAAGAATTTTCCGCCAATTTTGAATATTTTTATATATTTTTTCTTTACATATTCTTAAAAGTATGTACTTTTACATAGAAGTGATACAAATACCATAATATATACAGGCCTTCTTTAAAAAAAATCACAAAAATTGCCCTTTTTCGCGCTTCGTGTGTATGTATTCCCCCTGGATAGAAAAATCTTAACTTTGGTTTAAAAAATAGGTTTATGAAAAAGATTACCTTTTAATATGTGTATTAACATTAAAAAACGATTTTGAAAATCACGATTTTAAACTCTCGCCAAAACGCTTACTTTCGCAAGTGACGTTTGGCATGACTTTTTACGTCATCTGACGTATAACACGTAACAGCAAATTCGCGCACTTAGAAGCTCATTCGTTTTTTACAAAGCAAACCGGCTTTTTCATATAGTGTGCCCATAATGTCAGAGAAAAAGTTTTGTAGACATTCTATGGTACCCAAATGTAGAAATTCATTCCTGAAAACTGAAAAGCGAATCCAGCATTTAAGCATCAATTTTCGTTAAGTCATCGGATTTTCCTTGTGAAAATGCGTCCTCCATTATTTTAAATGTGTTCATAGCTAGTGATTTTATTAAAATAGGTCACAAACACGGCAAAATCTATATAAAAATGCAAACACCAGTAAAAAAAAAAAGCGAAGAAACGAAACAAATTACACTGACAAACACCATAGATCGCGTATGTTTATTTATAAGTTGTAGCTAATCGCAGTGTTTACTTTTTGCCTTTTGGCATACAATTTAAATAATTCAACTTGAAATATGTCCGTTTGTTGTGTTGATCGTTGTAATACTTCATCACATAATAAAGAAAAGGATATAACCTTTCATAGATGAGTTTTATTTCAATAATTTGTAGAGAAATTCAAACCGACTTCAGAGTACGGGGATTTCTGAATTTCTGCGTTGGTAGTAAGTCTATGATATTTTTTCTTTCTTTCTTATAGCGCAGCTAACCAACTCCAGTGATATGCGTCTACGTTCACAGTAATTTTCAATTTCAATTTAGTTTATTTATTTTTAATATAAAATTTACATTACAAACATATGTTTAATTCGTAAATATTATTAACAAGTGAGATAATATACAAACAACAAAATATCAAAGGTATATAAATTCATTCATATCAAAGGTGTAGGAGAATCCTGCTTCGGAAAACCCCTTCAGACACATGGAGTATATCAATTACCCAAAGCGATTTTGTTCAGCATAGCTGTAGCTCTCCCAACATGCATAACCATCGGCAGGTTGGTCCTGTATATTGGAATGTAAAACAATCTATGCTGACGATGTCTAAGGTATTTATCGGGAAAATACAAACCAATCCTCTGCATAATTTCAGTATTATCGATCATACCGCGCAACAATCGATAAAAATGTGTAATCAAATACACATTCCTTCTAGTCTCTAGACTAGTGTAGCCAAGCATACCCTGGAGAAACTCGGTTGGGTAAAGCCAAGGATAATGCCCGTACTCTCTCACGTAGAGATATCTCAGAAACTTATTTTGGACTTTCTCCACCATGAGAGAGTACTCGCTCTCATGTGGCGCCCACATCATCGAGCCACTCTCGAGTCTACTTTGCACCAAGGAGTTGTAAAGAGTTCTCGGTAAGCGGGTATTCTCGAAAACCCTGGCAGTACGCAGAACAAATCCTAACATTCTCATAGCGTTACCACTGATCGTCTCTATGTGATGTGTTAGGTTGCTTACAAAAATATAACACCCAGACCTTTATCAATCGTTGTTCTTGTCAGATTTTGGCCGTTCATTTCGTTAATTCGTGTTATAGTTCTGTGTGGCGGATATTTTGGTTTGTAACTAGTCTTTTATAGAATGCGACCACTATAAATTGGCGTGCGATGGAGGGCGCCCCTGTCGCGTAACAGAAGTTGCCAGGGTGTAAATTTATTACACAATACATAATGTACAGAATGTCCGGTGACCGGTGTCGTAGCCTTTAACAGAAATTTGGTCGAGTAGCACTAAAGAAACAGAGCAGTGATGGCGGCCGTTCTATCTGTCAAACCGTCAGACGGTAATATCACCTTCGCAAAACTTTAACACTTCATTGGCAATCGTTCTTGCACCATCCCGGACTGTTTAGGACGTTTTGGACATAATAATTCAGTGTACATTGGTAATCAAGATGTCACAGCTCCCGAGCAAATACGAGAATGAGCTGAATGACAGGGCGAGGGGTTGCCGCCGGGTGCGGGCGGGGCGGGTTTTAGTTCCAAATTCGCCTCACGCCAATTCACGTTGGGCAAGCAGTAGCGCGTCTGTCACCCCACCTGTCGGTGGTTGTGAAAGCGCGCGCACGCAATACCGTCTGGCGGGCGGCTAGACGGATTGCGCCCGCCCGAAGTCGGGTCATGTTTTGGTCGCCATCTTGAGGCCACTCTCCATCCGACGCGACAATAGTCAAACGGATCATATGAATCACTCGGAAAGATGCGTAGAAAAAATCTATCCAACGAAAAAATATGCATGTGTATACAGGTATACCAGAGCTAGCAGCAGAAACTTGGCAGGTAAATTCCTGACTATGTTACGAGTCTAAAATTGTTATGGGGATATGCAATGTCAAAGTTTGCATTTTTTTCAATATTTCTGAATTATTTTTTGTCGATTATGAAAAATTCATTCGCTTTAATGCAAGTCGAATAAAATGATAAAAACCTTGTAAAAATCTAAAAAAGTAATTTTTACAAGATTTTTATCATTTTATTTAAGTTGCGTAGAAGCAAATGAATTTTTCATAATCGATGTACGTTACTGTAGTGACAGTTCAACTTTTTGCAAAAATAATTCAGAAATATTGAAAAAAAAATCAAACTTTGATATTGCGTATTAGGCCATGGTTGCTTTAACATTTTAGACTCGTAACATAGTCAGGAATCTACCGGCCAAGTTTCTGCTGTTAGCTCTGGTACACCCTGTATAATGCAATGTAATGTAATAGGAACACGTCTACCGAGGAAAGACTAGCGCTTATAACTCGGACATATTTATGTATAAGCGTAGCTATTCACTGTAGAATGAAGAGTACAAAAAATTAAGAAACAATGTAAAATTGAGTTAAAGCAATAGAATTAAAATCGGATCACTCAGATGGTTTGGGCATGTTCAGCGAATGAATGGGGAAGATTTGCAATAATCTACCGAAAGACGATCCTGCTAGGAGCCTTAAATATCGAAGATGTATCAATGTGCACGAAGAAAGAGTTGAGTGACAGGACAGAATAGTGTGGCGCTTTCATCAACTCCGCTTACCCCCTCGACGAAACGGCGTAATGGTAAGTTAGTTAGTGTTATTTCATGGTAAATTATCATGTCACACTAAAAAATAATATAAAAATGTGTGGGCCAAAATTTGAAGTGATATTGTATTTAATTTTATTTTTAACACACAGATTACCGAGATATAAAACTACCGCACATGTACAGAGTGCGTGGATTCCAAGATCGCATTAATCTAATCCCACTCATTTTACTGCACATATACGTTTCCGTACAAAAACATTGTATATTTTGTATATTTTCGAGCAGATCAAATCATTTTAGAAGTTTTTGGAAAACTCTGTAAGTCTGTCGAATGCACGACTGTGTACGAAAATATTCCGAAAAAAGTTTAACAGATTTTGAATGCTTCATTTATCTTCAAGTTTGTGTTTACTGGGGTATTATGCCGTGTTGGTACGACCTTTCGGGCCGACGTGATCGCATTGCAGGGTCCATCATCAGGGCTGATGTGACGATGGACCCTGCAATGGGATCCGAAACGTCAGCCCGAAAGGTCGTAACAACACAGCATAGTACCCCAGTAAACACTTGAAGATTCTGAGTGGCCGTGAAAACCTAAGAACGCGCTTCATTTAGTCTCCCACAGCCGCGAGTCGGTGACAATGTTTTGTCAGTCTATATTAGTGTTGGCACCAGGACTCTATTCCGCACCGATGGTCCGCTTCTCTAGTCAAAAGACTAAAATGACCCAAATCTCTTACATAGCAAGAAATACAAAAAACACTCGAAAGAGTGTAGCCCTAATGACACCTGATAAATAAATAATAGTCTCTGATAAAAATTAAAAATCGCTCCGTCCGACCTTCGAGATCTCCACCTCGATTTCGCAGCAGCGCCGTTTACTTCTCGCAGGAAGAGCGACCTGGTCAATTTAAAGTTTCCTAATTATTCAATTTGAATATCGCGGTCCGCCCGCTGATTTGGGCAATAAAATTCGCACCGTCGCTGTCGTTAAAAAGTGTGTGGCAATAACCAATAACAATTTCCCGTGCAATAACCGCGCGTAGTAACCGAGTTTGAGCAATACACAACGCGTCCGCGACGCCGACCGAAACACGGCGGCCGGAAATAAATACGAGAACGATCAACTTGTTCTTCAAATACGGCAAAATTATTTTGTGGTGACATTATAATTATGATTTATAGAAATAAACTTTGTTTACACCAATTTTTTATTGAAAATATAATAATATATGTAAAATATATTATATTAAAATATATATACAAACAGTTTGATAAATTAGAAATTTTGGAAATGAGAAAAAGTGTTGATAGTAAATTGAATATTATAAATAACCAGGTCCTTTTTACAAATAGTTATCTATTAAATTTATTTTCATGTTAAGTATGGTCATTTTTAGAATCCTTTCCAAATATTTTCTTCTCTAAAATCACTTATTCTTTAATTCTTTAATACTGTCATCATGCCTATTTTGAACACCATTAAAAACTTCAAAGGATGTATATTTATACACAATATTTAATTTTCATTTCTTTTAGCTGTATTTTCGTGTTTATAAATGTAGAATATGTCTGTTTGTTCAGCGGGTACCCCAAAAAAATTTATTACAAAAATGCGTTAGCAATAGGACAACATTTTTTCATAAGTAAGAAAAGTATGAAAAATAAAACACAATATGAGCAATTAATACTTTTTGAAATTAAAATAATTCAACCTTTCCCGAGCTGAGCATGCGCGCCATTATCTCGCTAGTTCCCTAAAAGACAATAGTGTAAAGTTGTGAATTTAACCCATTGATATACACTTCTGAAATACTTAACATTTTACATATTTTTAACGTCAAATTTTAATACATTTCGAATATGTTTTTCATTGATTTCTATATAACCAGCGTAATGGTTAGTATCTCCGCCTGTCACAGGGGAGACCGGGGCTTGGTTCTTCTCCAGGGACATTTTTATTTTATTTATTCAAATGAATCAATTAATTTTTTTAATCAAAACAGTATACACAATGATGAGACGTGTAACGATCTTTTAAATTGTTTTTTTATTATTAAAAATAAAGTAAGTACCCCCAGACCATCTGATAACGAATAGGTACATTAAGTTTGCGGAGCGGCGAGCGATGATGAAATATCTCCCGGCACTACATTTAGAACTTTCTCTTAAACACCGTTCTCTGTCATTAGCGTGGTGATTACTCGTGGTCGTGCGAACTTTCAGAACACAGACTCGAATCAAGGATTAGAAAAACGATGATAACGGTTACTTAGTATAGCCACGAGCGCTTATCCACCAGATATCCATTCTTTTTAAAAAATGCATCAGGTTAATCAGGAATCACCTGTGTGAGAAAGTACGAGTACCTACTATTTAAAATCTCTACAAGTAAACCACTTATTACTATATATTCAACTAGTTTCGGTTGGCCTCAACCTTCATTACGACAATATAATCAATATATATATATATGGGTGGTTGTGGCTGGTTGTGGAGAAAACTTGGCGGATTGGGAAACACGGGTTTCTTTATATATATATATATATATATATATTCTATATATAGCTATACTATCATACTCTCTATATCTATATATGCGATTATATATTATCTTTACTGTCTATATATATATATCATGTATATATATATATATATATATATTAATATCATCTAAAACTTCCCTTTAATATATCTATATATATATAAAGAAACCCGTGTTTCCCAATCCGCCAAGTTTTCTCCACAACCAGCCACAACCACCCACCGGTGGTTATGGTGGTGGATAGCTCTTGGTGTCACATCGAAAATATGCGAGTTTGGTGGGGGTGGCTGTGCGTGGGTGGGAGTGGGTGACGAAAATATGCTTTCTAGCACATTGTTTTGTTATGGTAAGGCCGCAAATGCTTCAGATTGTTCCAAAATAGGCGCGCCGACTGTGTCGGTGAGTCTAGAAGGTTCCGGAAAAACCTGCTCTAGAAAGTTCTGGAAGGAGAAGGTACTAGAAAATTCCCGAAAATTCTATAAGGTTCTTAACTGAGTGTCGGAATGTGTCGGTGTGTCTAGAAAGTTCTTACATTCGAATTTCCTGAAAGTTCTCGAAGGAGAATGGTTCGCGAAAGTTCTATGACGATCCAAACAGTGTTCTAAAAATCTACGCGTGCGAAGCCGCGCGGATACAGCTAGTATAGACTAATCTAAGAACAGACATTTAAATACGGAAAAAAATCGGGGAGGGACAGAATATCAACTAGGTGGGGGGAGAAGGAGAAAAGGGGACGGGTTAAGCGAAGAGAGAGGGAACAACATTAAAATCTGACTATTAGATAAATTTATTTGTTTATTTATTATTTGGTTATTATTCATTTCTAATGCTTCTAGATTGTTAGTCGCACCTAACCTATTCCGTTTTTGTGTAATATTGGTGGCCCAGTATTATGATCAAAAGTGTATATAGTAATAAGTGGTTTAAAACTAAATATTTTATTTTATTTTTAAATTTTAGTATAATGTCAAGACACAAAGTTTTTTTTTTTACTTCCTTTCTTTTAACTCGTGGCGTCTGCTTGCTTGTTTTCTTGACGAAAAAACTTTGGATCGATTTTTAACCCTTTTCCCGTGATCCAATCGAGCTGAAACTTTGCAAGCAGGCTCGTGGCGACGATCAAGAAGATCTATCAAAGTTTTGTTAAAAAAAAAAAATTATTGTATAATTTTGAATTTTTCAAATTTTTAATGGTTTTTTACTCAGTTGTGCTCAGTTATACTTACTCAGTTGTATGAAGAGACTGCGACGCATATGGTGGACACTAAACCTGATTATAGTATAATTTTTTATTTTGTAAATTTTTTATTACTCCCTTTCGTAGCGTCGCCCGACCGAAGCCCAACGTTAAGCGCCAAACCAGTTTCCATTAGTAAATGAGAAAGGGAGTATAATAAAAACTTGGTTTTTATGGGTCAGTTTTTTTGCTTTGAAAATTTAATATCAAAGGAGTTTTGTATTTTTCAAGTTCCTTTGATAAGACGTCATTTTGAAACAAGATTGCGGATCAGGTTCAAAACAAGTGTAATTCTTCAGTCATGTCTTCAACCCACTACGAATGAGGCTACGCTCCACCCGACGATGGATTATTTTACATATTTTTACTCCCTTTATATTAACTCGTGGCGTCTGCTTTAAACTTTGGATCGATTTGACCATTTTCCCGTGATCCAATCGAGCTGAAACTTTGCAAACAGACTCGTGGCGACGATCAAGAAGATATTTCAAATTTTCGTTAAAAATTATTAATAATTATAGTATAATTTCGGATTTTTAGAAATTTTATTGGTTTTCTCATTAGAAAAAGTTGATTGCTAGCAACGGCGGCCCGATAACGTCGCGGAATATTTTCTAAATTTGAATTACTCCGTCAGTATACATAATAGGTACTTCACTACGAATGTCGAAAATCTGAATTGACTGACAAATGTTTTTAGAATTTAATCTTCAAAGCATGAAGTATCTTATCAAAGCTCAAAACATCAGACATTTTAGAAATATATTAAATTACTGTAAGTTTAACGTTATGTTATGTGTTTTAATTTGTCTTTAATTGTTGTTATACTTTACAAAGAAAGGGAGTATAATAAAAAATTGTTTTTTATGGGTTACTTTTTCAATTTATGGAACGATTATTGTGCGAAGGTACAGCGGTATCGAAACCTATAGTTAAAAATAGTCAATATGGTATATACAAAGTTTGAAATAATAAAAAATTGTAATTAGTGACGAGGCATATGTTTAACTCAGTGGACAATTAATAAAAAAAAATCTCCATTTTGGATAAGTAAGAACCGACAAATCATTAATGAAATTAATAATTAACTTACATCGAATTATATCAAAGAGAATGAATTTTTAATATTTGATGTAACTTTCTAATACTTCACCGTGCTACAGAAGATAGGTCAAACATATTTTTAAGTTCACCTCCATAACTAGTGATACTAGGACATCATTAACTTTTCGGCTCACAATGGTATTTTAACCGGTGACACACTAACAGTTATTTGAGATCTGTACCTGATTGCGTCGATGATCGGTAACTTATATTTTGCATTTCGACGGACAACCATCGCCACTTGACGACAATTAGTTACGAATCCCAAATAATCGTAGCGAAAATAACCGGTTAAAATAACAGCTTAGTCGTCACTATAATTCAGGCGGGAATCGTGGACTAGCTCTGTCGCGCACTGTACAGGGTTATTTGTAAAACATTAATAACCTCGCAGGACTATACTCCTGCCTCGATTATGAGTCGAAAATGTTCAAGCTATCATGACCTAATATCAATAGTTATGGATATATGTGACATCAAAGTTTCCATTTTTTTTCAATATTTCTGACTTATTTTTTTGTAAAAAATTGGACTATCGTTACAGTAACTCATATCAATTACGAAAAATTCATTTGTTTCAATATAAGTTAAATAAAATGATTAAAACCCTGAAAAAAAATACAATTGGCATGTTTTCCAATTGGAATTCGAAGGTTTTTATTTTTTTATTTGACTTGAATTAAAGGGAATGAATTTTTCACACTCGATAAAGTTACCGTAATGTTTGTCCAACGATTTACAAAAAGTGAGTCGGAAATATTGAAAAAAAATGCAAGCTTTGACGTATCTCCTTATCTATCGATATTAGGTCATGATAGCTTGAACATTTTGAACTTATAATCAAGGCAGGAGTATAGTCCTGCGAGGTTATTAATATTTTCCAAATAACCCTGTACACGCCGACTGATTTTTTAAAGGCACTTCATTTGGAAACGTGAACATTTGTTTGCGGCGACAATGGAACAAAAAACACTCCAACGCCGGCGCATTACGTATTCCGGCGGGCACGGTTGTCTAGCCGTCTCGCGCAGACAGATGTGTGCGCGGGTCTCGCGGATCACAATGGTCCTCGCCGCTATCGCGCCGCGATAACTGTACCCGGCGGGGTCCCCCAAGGCCGCGGAGCGGGACCTCCGGGCTGACCCAGTAACGACTCTACCGCAACACCCGCGGCAGAAAAAAATTAACGTCGATTCTTAATTGAACCCAACGCCGCTGTTTTCGTGTTAATATCATCGGGTTGGTGCGTGATTATCTGCCGTTTTGTAAACACAACTCTTCGCCGCTTCTAAAATCTAAACCTTCCCAGAGAAGGGATGGAAGATGTATTGCCGGCGCCCTCGAGATGTGGTGTGTCAGGGCTAGGAATGTAAAAACCGAACGAACTAGAAGGTCGATATATCTGAAAATACGCGGCAAAAGATATACCTACAACTACCGCAGTCTCGTGTCGCGCAAACGGGAGGGCCTACTCATGTAGGGGGTTAAAATTTTAAGAAATAAAATTGATGCCCCGAACCTGATAGAAAATTATGCCTTGTTTCTACCAAACAATTATTTGCAAAATCGGGGTCACGCGCATTTTCATGTCCCAGAGCGGATATAATGAATAAGCACACCATAACGCGTAGTGTGCAACTCCTAAATGAACTGAGCGATCATGTCGATGTATTTAATGATAGCGTTGAATGCATCAAGCAGCGGATCGCCTCCATTTAGGTACTCCAAGATATACTTGCATTGTAAATGGAGCGGTCTCTGATGCAAAAAAAAAAAAAAAACAATTAGAAGGAGATCGATCGCATTTTAACAATTAATATCGTAAAACTGTAAATTTTATCTACTCGGCTCTCATTTTTATTAAATCCAAAATAAATAATAGTAAACAGAATAAAATAAATATGTTAGAATTGAAATTGAAAGGCAGACAGACAGGAGTTATAAATTATTATTTTCCAATTGAAATTGAAAGCAGAGAGACCTAGTATGGAGTGGGTGTTGAGGGTGCTGACTTTAAGTGTATTACAAAAGCTGGAAACTGATACCAATTTTAATGCAAGGAAGTGAAGACACTGGAATTGGAAAAAATAATGAAAGCAGACTGAATGCGGTCGATTAGGCGCACGTTTGAAAAGCTGTGTTTGATAGAGTGAGGCATGAACAAATTAGAAGTGAATGTAATGATAGCTGTTATAATAAAGTATCGCTGAAATGGATGGTAGAACATATTATGAGCGTGGAGAGAATGATAAAGAAAATATGGGTCGTTGAGTATCAAAATATATCAAATCATCATTTCTGTTTTTTTTTTAGATTTGAATGTCAATATATTCGCTGGGCTGATTCCTATATTTTAAATATTACTTAACTATCATTTAAATTACCAATCTGAAATTATCGCTTGTTAAATATAAGATTACTCAGGTTATAAACAAGATGTGAAACTGTTTTCCACGTTTTACCAAAAAAATAGTTCATGGCGTTAGGTTGGTTTTGTTTTACATCTACTTATATATGAGGCGAATGTTGAAGGCAGTAGAAACAGAGGGCATCCCCGACCTGACCTGACACCATTAGATAAACCAAATATCGGAGGATGGTCCTGTTAACAGCTTCAATTATCGAAATGCGCGCACGAGATGGAGTATTAATGTGGTTGAATCAAAAGTAGTATGCCAGTTTAGAAGAACGTGGCGTTCTATCCTCTCTGTCTACCCCCGCAATGGTTATTGCTCGCCGTGACAGGGAAAGTCTCGCGTGTAATCTCGCGCATGGTTTAAAGTGACGCACGTGAGGAGCAAATTTTGTCGTGTTAACACGCTCATGACGTAGAACGTATTGGAAAAATTCCAGAAACATAAGCAGCGTTCACTTTTGGCCTGATCCATTCCGTGTCCTGGGATTGCTGAGTGTAGCATGGATTAAAAGACGAACCAATTTCTCAGTTCTCCAAACCAAGAAATGACCGCAAGAGTGGAGACAGACAGCTCGAAGTCGCGGTGTTTGAGCACACCGACTGATTGGCGAGGGAGATTGGTGAATTATTGCACGTACATCGATAATATGGTGCCACAGAGAATGTAATATTTCCAAGTCAATTGTGAGCTAATCAACATTCTCTCAGAAATTATGTGCAATTGTTACGATTTAAACCGCACGAGAAATATTTTAATTTTAGTAATGAAATTCAACGGCAAAGTTTATAATATTTATATAGCTCAGTCGGACAATCCTAAAGGACTTTAGGGATAAGTGGAGAAGTGACAGTATGTAACCCTAGCTAATTGCTATTTTATTCTACTGAATATTTAAAAATCTCCAAAAGTATTGAATTGCTTATTAGTGTTGAGATCAGGACACTCCCGGTCATCTACTTGGTCGAGGATTCGAGCCACTTAGTTCTGTTTCACAGTTTGTAAAATTTTACAATATAGACATGACAACGTTTTTCGTGTACCCACTTCTTTAATGGTGTAAGTGCTTTGTTTATGGTTTATGCTGTACTTGATACATTACATTGATTGATTATTTTGTACGTATCACTACTATAAATTGGCGTGCGAGGGAGGGCGTCCCTGTCGCGTAACAGAAGTTGTCAGGGTGTAAATTTATTACACAATAGATAATGTACAGAATATCCGGTGACCGGTGTCAGAGTCTTTGATAGAAATTTGGTCGGGCAACACTAAAGAAACGAAACAATAATGGCGGCCGCTCTATCTGTCAATATGTCAAACGGTAATATCGGTCCATCGGCTTTTTCAGCTTCGCAAAACTTTAATACTTCATTGACAATTGTTCTTGCACCACCCCGGACTGTTTTGGATGTTTTGGACATAATAATTCAGTGTATATTGATAATCAAGATGTCACAGCTCCCGAGCAAATACGAAATTAAACTGAATAACAGGGCGAGGGGTTACCACCGGGTGCGGGCGGGGCGGGTTTTAGTTCCAAAGTCGCCGCACGCCAATTTACGTTGGGCAAGCAATAGTAATCACTGTGATACATGTGCACATGCATTCCATAATTGCACCTCCTTCTTATTGTTCTCATTACAAGGACACGGTGACAGAGCTGCAGCCAAATTCCATTTCGTCTTCCATCGCCGTGAACTCATGATTATACAATACGACTTGACTTATTTCCGTTCTAGGAGAATGACTGATTTATGACTCAAAGAAGAACTACTATTATACGCTTTATGCATTTATCGGAACATAATGACTTGTGAACTAAGAGGATATTTTGATCTGGACAGATCATAAACATGTAAGTAAATGTATTGCTTGCGCAACGTAAATTGGCGTGCGGCGACTTTAGAACTAAAACCCGCCCCGCCCGCACCCGGCAGTAACCCCTCGCCCTGTCATTTAGTTCAATTTCGTATTTGTTCGGGAGCTGTAACATTTTGATTACCAGTATACACCGAATTATTATGTCCAAAACATCCAAAGCAGTCCGAGATGGTGCAAGAACAATTGCCAATGAAGTATTAAAGTTTTGCGAAAAAGCAAAAATGGACAGATATTACCGTTTGACAGGTTGACGGATAGAGCGGCCGCCATTACTGGGCCGTTTCTTTAGTGTTGCCCGACGAAATTTCTATTAAAGGCTCTGACACCGGTTACTGTACATTCTGTACATAATGTATTGTGTAATAAATTTACACCCTGGCAACTTCTGTTACGCGACAGGGACGCCCTCCCTCGCACGCCGATTTATACTGTTAATTATACTGTTAATTTGTACCGATTTAAACGTCTATAGACAAGCGTTAATATACGGATTGAGGATTCGACGATCAAATCGAGCGAGGCCGATAAACAAACCCGGCACACCGACAGTGACAGGACAGTGTCCCCCGGCGCAGAAAGCGCTGAACCGCATTTCGGATGGTCACGATTGCGCAAAAAGCGGTCCACTATTCCGAGACCTCCAGACGGCGCGCGGCCCTGACACCTAAAGCCCGCGGCAGAACGCTCGCTCCGCGCAACCTCGGCGGGGCGGGGAGGGCTTGCGCAACGCGCGCATGTCGCCAGCGCACCGCAGCCGCCACAGCGAGCAAGGGACAACGTGCCGCTCTTGCAGAAGACAACCACCGTCATTCTTCAGCAACCAGAAAGACCGCTTCAAACCACCGCGGCGACCTGCCGCCTACGCAACACGCGTGGTGGTTTTAGCCGTATCTCTAAAGCGAGTTCCAGAACGTGTCGGAAGGAGCAAAAGGAGTTCTAGGAATGGATGAGAGGCGAGGCCGCGGTTGCGTAAATCGCGTCTTCGTCGTAGGATACATCGGACAGAGACTGCGACTGAGATCATTTGTATATTTTCACTCGCTCCCGGAGCTGCTCTCCGGCAAGGAATAAATCTCAATACGCAAAGACTCTTTCATTCCACGAATTTGCAAACATTCTCTAAACTATAAAGAGCCAACACTGTTGTAGCTAAAATGAAGCGTCGTTAGTCGCGATGTATATTTTATTCCGTTAATTTTAGACGAACGCTTAAGGATGAGAAACCGGTCAGCAAAATTGTTAAAAAAAAAAAATGCAAACTATTTTCATTAATGAGTTTCGGACGTAAGCGTAACAACCACAACTAGCAAGTAACCATAAAATCCGAGATGAAAAGATACGGCGCTATCGTAACCGGTGGACGTTCGATAACAAATGTGGTTTATACTAAATTTATATATTTTAGTAATTAATTATAGAATACTTAGCAGATCAGAATGTGAATTGGTTAAAACTTGGATGAAGAATGTAAAGCCAACTCTGTAACATGAAAAGGGATAGGTGACGACAGACCACCCACGCTCGGTCCAACAGCAGGACCACGAACACGTTTAATTTCATTAAGAGTAAAACAAAGAAGAAGAAGAAGGCAACGCGATAAACATCAAAAATATGTCTTCATATATTAATCCGAACCGCTTTAAAAACAATCAGTTAGTCTGAGCTGGTAAAAAACTGTTTTTCAGTATAAAATCATGTATAATACATGTGTGTTCATAGACAGAATACAAAAAGGAGTGCTGAGATGGTTTGGTCATGTAGAACGTACGAGCGAGGAAAGGATGCTTAAGAAAATATATGGGACGAGTGTTGAAGACAACAGGAACAGAGAGCGAACGCGAAAGACCCGGCATGATCAGATACTATAAATATTGGAAGCCTAAAAAACCGTAGAGCTTGCATGAGAAGATGTGTAAATGTAGCCGAAGCAAAAGTGGTGTGCTAGAAGTATATGGCGTTGTATTCTCTCTGCCTACCCCTTCGGAGAAACGGCGTGAGTTAGTTAGTTAGTTACATTGGAAGACTCTCGGCTTTGCTGATCACTCTCGTCAAAATTAATGGTTTTATTTAATCAACCCAAGTCTCTTTCTATAAGGGCGCTCTCGCCTCCAATCCTCTAGTAGGTACCATCCACAATCTATCTGTTACCCTCCAGTCTACCGAACCACGTTTTAATACAAACAAAATGATCGCTGTAACCTTAAAGTCTTTCATTTCGAGTACATCTATCCAATATTTAAAAGGCAAGCTTAAAAAATTGACACCTGTAGTATTACTTGGAACATGACTCTCTTTGGAATATATTCCTTTTGTGGTATGCTGCTTTATACAATTCTTTTCACGCAAAAGTGTGTGTGCTTTCATTCCTAATTAACGGACTATTACGAACACGTGACAATGATGTAATGTGTGTGCTCGTAACTCGTAACTTGTAGCGGTCTATAAAACAAACAGCTTTATCACACTTGCTGTATTGTCACACGATGCCGTCAATCTTAATTGAGTTAGGTTGATATATGTATTAAAGACCACGTACATAATCAGTCAGTAGGTACTATATTAGACTTTGGCAGACATCAGTCAGTTTTATAGGTCAGGCTTTGGCAGACAGTTAAGTCTGTTAGTTAGGTTAAGTTAGTTAGTAAGTTAAGAAATAGTTAAAAACAAATTTTAATTTTTTACTTCAATGGCGCACCTCGGACCTTATTAACACAAATAATTTATTTATTTATTTTTATTAAGGAATCTTAAGAGTTTTTTTTAACACATAATGTAAAAGCATAGTGTTCATTTCATAGACCAATTAAAAAGATTCACAGATGTTAAGAACAAAGTTAGATGAGATATTTTTAAGTCAATTATTTTAAATTAATTAATGAATAGTGGTAAGCAACAATCAATGTTAAGACTGAATAATGGTAAGTGATTGAATGTGAAAAAATAAAAATTATATCAAGAAATGAGTTAAATAATGGGTGAAAAAGGATGAGGAGGCAGGAGTCAGGATAGGGGTGGATGAAGAGAAGATTAGACATAGTGAGTGAATGGTCAAAGTCGATTAAGTTAAATAATTAAAATTCAAGCGTCATCATTATTTATATCAACCTCGGCTTATTATTTCCTGATCATTATATCATCAGTACTGGATCCAGGATCCCCGGTGAGCCTTGGCGTCCTCGGAACCTTTCCCAACGTAGTCCTTCCTATTTTAATAAATCTCGAGACGCTCATCTTATCGTACAAAGTATAGAACTCACTTTTGTAGGGTCAACTTATTTTTTAAATGGAATCATTTTACATTTTAGTTTTCATTACATGTGTTTCAAGAAACAATAACTGATCCTTTTACAAAACGCAGATTGTGTTGTGTACAGTTATTGTGCCCTTCTATTTGGACCACCTTCACTTGTCCTTCTATTCTGAGGTGATCTTATCTTTAAATATTAATGTTCTTACAGAATCTCCACCTCAGTATTATTCGGGTAAATAATTTAGTAATTGGGATTATTTAGAATGATATAGTTTTGCTATCGGAATCAAATATTGGCGGTACACTATAAATAAATAAATAAAACTTTATTCCAGTATGTAGAAATACATACATTAAATTATCATACATGCGATATATAGAAATATAAGATGATTCAAATGTATTTACAGAAATTATCACATGCAGGTACATAAAAGGTAAGATGTAACAAGAAATAAGGTATACAGCAAGAACTATTCAAATAAATACAAACAAAGAAAGACATGGTGCAAAGCGAAAGAGTAAGTATTACAGCGATAATTATTAACATAAAAAAGTGAGCATTAGTAAATAAATAGGATGTATAAAAGAAAAGAAAAACAAGTAAAAACATTAAAAAAAAATAAAGAAAGAAAGAAAAACATGGACGGAAACTGAATGCACATGAGCAGAAATCGAATACTTAAACTTTGTGGAACGAATAATATATTCAAAAAATATTGATTGTATATATCTACTTCTTTTATTTGATTATTTACACCAACATGTTTCAGAAAAACCTTTCCAACGTCGGGGTGTTGTATACCTGTCAAAATATCAAAATAAAATGTCTTTTGTTTCTTGTTTTTCTAAATTACTTGAAATATTATTTTTAAATATTATTACTGAAGTTCTTGATTATTCGCAATTATTGGAAAATAATAATATTTAGAAATAATTTTTCAAATAATTTAGTATAGTAGTAAAAAATAAAAAATAAAATAGTAACAAAAAATAGTAAAATAAAAAAATTCAAATAATCAAATAATTTAGAAAAACAAGAAACAAAAGATATTCCATTTTGATATTTTAACAGTTATACATGGAAAGTTGTACGACCTGACGATGGAAAGTTTTTTCTGAAACATGTTGGTATTAATTAATCAAATAAAATAAGTAGATTTATACAATTAATACAATCAACATTTTTTTTAAATCTCAATCTATAATGTTGCAGAATCAATTGAAAAAATAATAATATATTCCACTATTGCTGGCTATGAATGTTGAGAATGCATATATATATTTTGACTCGCACATGCGCGCGCCGTGTGGTAGTGTGTTATGACAGGACAGATAACGTTATCTCTAAAGGACAGGACGAATTTAATAAAGCGCTATTTACGGTTAGAAACAAACTGTGCCATTCTGAAAATAGCAACACATATTAAGATGTCAGATCTTTATCGCAACACTTGATAGACGAAAATTAAAATAAAAAATAAAAGAGTCGTAGGTACACTGCGGTGGTATGGTCAGGGGGAGAAAGAAGTACATGACGGTTATCTGTCAAACGTCAAAACAAATAGAGTCCAACAATATATCTCTTTTCTATGGTCCAACTCGACAATCACAATTTTGTCATAATTTTACATCAGGACGCTGTGGGCGAAGAAATTAATAAGTGCATATGGAATAATATTTTTCTATAAGCTTTAAATACAGCATTACTACGTATTTGATGTAATTTTAGTCGAAACATGAGAATTGTGAAGTTACGTTTGCGACAGCTTTGAAGCTCTGCAAGACCAGACCGCCTGGATAAGAAGGCACCGGAGAAATCACTTTTCTAAAGGCATTGCAGACATCGGACACCGTAAATAAAGGTATTTAATTTGAGCTGTCAAATCAGACTTCTCAAATAAAGTCATTTACTTTGAGAGAGATACGTTAAAATATACAAATCTTCTTATTCAGGTAGGACGGACACCGAATACCGACGTATACCTACGCTTCGTTTATTCTTTATTTTAATTTTCGTGTATTAAGTGTTGGGATAAAGATCTGACATCCCAATATGGCTATTTTCAGAATAGCGCAGAAAGTGTAAAGTTTTCGACTCTAGAACACAGGGGATGCTGCTAGTGACATCTTCTCGATAGGGTCCAGCGCGGAGAGTGCCGCACCGACAATGCAGACCTACACCGCATCGAGGATCGAGCGCACGGAGCGCAGAGCGCAGAGCGCAGAGCGCAGAGCCGCACCTGCCGACAGCAGATATTTGGGCCATGCGCCTTGCGACACCGAGCGACAGTAGCGATCAATGGGTGCGCGGGGGGGGAGGCCGGCTAGACGGCGTCTAGACAGCGGGGTCGCCGACCCGCGAGCCCGCCGCTTCTCCAACTGTCCGCTCGCGCGGTTCTTATGTCGCTTTCACATCACTTCATATTGTACACGTTACTTTAGCGTGGATTCCTGGCCATCGCGGAATC
Source organism: Agrypnia vestita (assembly GCA_016648135.1). Taxonomy (NCBI): domain Eukaryota; kingdom Metazoa; phylum Arthropoda; class Insecta; order Trichoptera; family Phryganeidae; genus Agrypnia; species Agrypnia vestita. The sequence continues at coordinate 137,640 of JADDOH010002004.1, read as the reverse complement.
CCAGGAAATGAGAAAAGGGCGACACTTTAGCTAAGGAAGCTTCCACTTTAGGAGTAATCGCGTGAGTTGCGCTTAACGGACATTGGCTATCATGTTGGTTATAAGCTTTTTATTTACTGTGGCCCTTAATAGCTTTACAGTAAAGGCATACTTATTTTTGAGCATGCTCATGTACACTGTACACACTTGCTCGTTATTAGTATGCTTAATAATGGCATGCTCTTGTCAATTCAAGTGAACCGATAAATCAAAACGGTTCCCGAGTTTCCATCCGCGCACTTTGATTTTAGTTTTCTAAGATTTGAATAATTCATGTATTTTAATAAAGTTTCATAAGCATTATTTCTCGCTATATTATTTTTACATAGAGGTGACCGAGTATTCCACAGACATTCGTAATAATAATACGTCACGAAAAGTAATGTTTTCTCATCTCCCCATGCGCCATATTTATTTCATATGTCGCGAACTGAGAAGATTTGAACTGAGAACCAGCGTTTGATTTTTGAGCATGCTAGTAATGAGCACGCTCGCGTGCACACATGCTACTAAATAGCGATGGCTCAAGAAGCTCAATACTGCGCATGCTCACGCGTCACTAATGAGCATGAGTACCTTAAACTGTAAACGATGTTCTCTTTCTTCCAACGCCCCGACTTCCATTAATCTTTCCCTGCATCACAAGTTGCAACATCTCCTACTTCTCTGGACGTCTCATCACATGGCCGAGATATTCGATATTTCTGATTATTATTGTTTTAATTACTTATTTTTCTTTATTAATCCGAACCATAACATTTTCATTCGTAACTCGTTCACCCAGATTATTTCGAGTATTCTTCTGTAGATCCACATTTCGAATGCTTTATCGGTAATTAATTTTTATTCGGTAAGCGTCGAATACTTCCGTTCCACAAAATAATATTGATAACCATTCGCACTCGTAATCGAAAGTTGAGATCATGATCGCAGAGCGTTTTTTTATACAGATAAAGGTTGCACGAGCTTGCTCAAAGTGGAATTTGATTTCAATAATCATATCACAATTAAGATATTATACATGAGACAAAGCCATTTTATATGGGAAAGTGAGAATGGAAGTCTGGGTATTTATTGTTTTTTTTTTTTAAACTATAGGTATATATATGTACATGGTATTTATGTGACTTGCTTCCCTTCATTCACCATCCACGTTTGAAATTAGTCACTGCATGATCGTTTGAAATTAGTCACACATAATTATACCTACAGGTGTCACCGCATATTTCAATATTTTGAATAGAGTATGAAGCAATAATATTTTTATGTATGGCATTCATCCTAATTATTGATATATATAAACTAGAATACTCCCGAAAAATATTTAAATTTTTTTACTCCTTATTAGGCCGGTTTTTATATTTTTTATCTTGAGTTATGACGACTCCTTCTGGGGACATAAATCCAGTAATTGTGTTTTTGAAAAAAAATTGATTATATTCAAAAAATATTGTGCGTATCACAGTTGCAGAATTACTACTGCTATGTAAATAACGAAACCTATGCGAGAAAGAAACGCAGTTACATGACCGCTTCAAGCAAGACAGTATTGCAGCAACGCGATTGAGGTGCTAGTGGAAACCGCGCGCAGTGTGCTTTTGTTTTAAATTTTATGTAAATTTAACGGATTGTTTTTGATTGGATTTTTTTCTAGACAATCCTAGTGATTGATATAAGCGATAAATAACGTTAGAAATATCAACCAAATTAAATTGGGTTGCGAGAGAAAATGGAACAAAAGCGAACTAATGCCGGGTCCTTAAAAGGCGATCCAGAAATGAAATACATGCGAAAAGTAGGGGTACCTGCATTGTTCCTCCGACTATCATATTTCTGAAATTACGAACGCATTTTGGAAAGCAGATTCGGAAAATAGCATGAAAAATTGTATAACAATCACCTTCATGAAACATTCAAAAAGTTTATTTATTTATTTTGTTTTGGGGAAAATTAACAACAAAACAACAATCTTAAAAATATGAAATAATGATGTTTACAATTATGCCAATTACAAATTTTCCACTGAATAATAATAATTAATTCTGTAGATCAGTGTAGTTATTATTAAATCATTTTTCAAATTTTCCCATTTTATTATGGCTATCCGTATTATAAAAGATACTGTTCAATTTTAACCAAAATTTATTTTCTACACCTACTAGCTTTTGCTAATGACTATGATGGGAGTGTAATATATAATAAACACACGGGGGTTTGTTATGATTTTAGATGCTTACAAATATTTTCGATGTGCGATAATATATTTATATTCTTTACAAACCAAATTAACATCATCTGGACCAAATTCAATGATTTGTAAACGAGGTGCGGTGATGCGAAATAGAAAAAATGCAAAGGAGATTTAATACAAGTATCTTTGATATGTGACGCTTTTTTTGTCCAAAATTCTTAAAACATAGCCAGAATTATCGATCTGAATTCCAATTAAAAACGGAACATTTATTAATTTAGCTAACAAGATCCCATTCATCACAGAAATAATAATTTGAAGAACTGTAGGAATATAAGTTGTATTACAAATTTACATTTTCATTTTTTTATTGAAATTTTATTTTATTTAACTGAAATTACTCATTAGAAAGATATATCAAAATAAGCGAGTTTCTTACACCACTAGCGAAAATAATCTAATGGGCATTGCATTTAAATAAACATAAAAGCAATTTAATCAAAAATTAACAATTAATTAACTATTATTAACTTTAAGGGAAAAGCCGAGTAATTTTGAACAACTTACCAATTCCAAAATATTTATTTGCGAGAGATTATCCATTTGACTCGGCCGCGGGTCTTCAGGAAATTTCTGGAACAAAATAAAAAAAAATAGATTATTTAATTGAAAGAATATTTTTTAATTAATATCTTTTTTAAAAAATTTTCTTTACTACGTATTTAATAAACAATTTAATAGGAAATAGATTTTAATAGACATAATGGGGGACGTTAATAACAAAATCGGATAACACCATCCCACCCGCTCTATCTGATAATTTGGTCAAAATTAACTTTTTTAAAGAGGAATTCTAAAAATTTAAATTATCATTTTAATCTGCGTTTAAAAAAATTTGAGAGTCAACAAGAATAAGCAGTGATATTTTAGTAGGTACCTATAATATATTTTTTAGAAAAACTGTGTAATAATTAAATAAAAAAAGTATATGTAATAATTTCAAAACACGGGCAATAAAACAAATTTAGTCAAAGAAATCAAAAAAATTATATATCGAGCTTTGAAGCTGAACATCCGAATTTGATAATAAATGTCACAATTTTGTTGCCAGGGCACATTATTTTTTTTACAGGTTATCAACAGATCGGACGATCCTTACAGATAAACATATAAGACATAATTAATTGTACATTTACGGTATTTAAAAATATATTACTAAATAATCAACTAATGTTATTATATCTAATTATGTTTTTTTAAGTGTCGCTATTTTTTCAAACATGGTATATTGATTACCAATAATACAGTTAACGCAACATTTTAACTTTGAAAAACGATCTTAATGTCTACAATGACGAAAAAATAAAGTTTTAAATAATTTAGATATTACAAATGAGATGGGAATATAATATATTCGCATCTCATTTGTACTGCAGTTGGCTCCAGGTAAAAGAAGAACACAGATAATAATAGACTAAGATGATCATAGCTAAGTTAATCCCGGTTATATACTATAGGTATCTTCCAATATTCGTATCTAAATTTATGAAAATTGAAAAGGATTAAAATCGAATGGGACTAGGGCACCAACACTGGTGCCTTGTTTAAAAAAACGATCTTGTAAATTATGTAATAATTATGAAAAGGTCAAACTAAATACTCTTAAATTATATAATGCCTTAGTAAATAAGTCTAACTTTATTATATTACTAAAAGACTTTTTACTGAAGAGACTCGGTTTTGAACAACAAAAAATACGTCTTGATTATCAGAGGATTTAATCATGTAAAAAATAAATACTTTAACCGCAATATAAATCCAGCTCTAACCCATTCCCCTCTCCCAAAGAACTAGTTTGGTTAATTTCTGTAGATATTTTACACTCTATGGAATTCACCTAATTCGCAGAAAGAAAACATTGAATAATTTTTATATCGATGATATTTTCGATCAATTTGACACGAAATATTCAGGTTGACGGGCCGCGACCGGCGGGGAGGTCGGGTCCCGCAGTCGGAGGAGCGGCGGCCGAGGAAGTTTGCATAACACGGAGAAGTGGTTGCATCACGGCGCGCGGCGGGCCGGCCGCGGAGGCTTGCGCAACTCCTCGCCCGCGGGGGGCGGTGGTGGTACACCGCCGCGGGCCGGCTCGGTACTCTCGGTGACTCGCCACCGCGAAGCGAAAAGCGGTTCGTGCCGAAAGGAAATTTTCGGAAAAAAAAATGACGAGAAAAAAGAAAAGCAAAGGAAAACATTATTAGCGCGACGCTCATTCTTGAGCCCGTCGACCGATAAAGAGAGAACGCGCCTTTTGTTGTTCTTTTGTATTTAATAATTCTTGTCGGCACGTGACCTGCCGTACATCTCTGCCTTAGACCGCATCCAGAAGTCACGAGGTTGATGCGTAGTTACCCAGTTTTAAAAAAATACATTGTAACGTAAAAAAAAACGAAAAATAATACAACAGTAACTTGCTTGGAAGACGATCAATTCCGCAGGGTCCAGACTCCAGGGTCTGGTCATCAAAATTTTTTAATTGACCCTTTTCCAACTCGTCGTCAGAGCTATACCACCAACTTTGAAGCGAACAAAGCACTATCGGCATGCCCTTTCGTTAATCGTTTCCTCGTCGAAAAAATCGATGAAATCGCTTTCTCCAAGTGGCACAGCATAATGTTGCGTGGTTTTCGATGCCCATTTTGTGTTCCTAACCCTATGAAAGAATTTAAATACGACAAATGTCAATTAAACGACAAATTACAATAACAAAACTACGTATCGTATGATTAACAAGAAAACTCGGTATCCGGCGATCCTCTCCAGCTCCGTGTAGGAGGCACAATTCATATCTTGGCACACTTGCTCGAGATATTCACGGCGAGAGCGCCCTCTGGCAATGTTTCCCTCTACCATTCCCTTCAGTATAGTTTTGAGCAAATTTTCATGTCGTAAAATATGCCCCATCCATTTTGCACGTCTTTTCGATATGGTATTCATCATGTGCCTGGTTTTATAGATCCTGCTGAGAACCTCTTCACTCCTAATGTGGTCTCTCCAGGAAATTCCTCTTATATATATATATATTACAGCGTATACTTAATACAAATTAATAATCGGTGTATAGACAAAATCAAAAAATAAATATACGGGAGATAAAGAGCTAATTAATATAAAATAAAGAAATTATTCTAGTTATTGAAGAAATTATGCATCCACCTAATATATGATAATGTTTATATTTGCCTTGCTTATTATTTGATGAAGTCTTTTTCACGTACGTAGGGACACTATATCGAAAGAGATACACATTTTTGTCTAACTATAGAGAATGAACCTTTTTCAGTCGTATGCATTTGTATTACGAGATATATTTTTATCACCCTTAACACCTAGTTCCGCCCCTAATATCACTTAGCTATTAATCGAATATCGATTACGTCTGGTTACACAGGTAGATTGGACATTATATCTTGATTCATCTATGATTAAAATACACTGAGAAGATAAAATGGTTTAATGAAGTTCGTTTACAATTTTATACGACGGAGTGAAGAATGAACAGAAAATTATAACACTGTTTGAAAGTAAACAGTGTTATTATTTTTAATATAACGTAACGAGTTTCTAAAAATAATTAACGCACTGTCCGAATCCCTGGTGACGTCTCACTTGTCACAACGGCCTAGGGTGATCTACGGACTTCGGGAGGCACCTGAAACATTCGAGGAACACCTAGAAAAGCCTAAAAGTCACGAGGATCTTCTCCTAAATACTATAATGGTCCGTAAAATACAAAGTACCAGCGTTTTCGGGTATAAATACAGCGCCGGCCGCAGCGCAGGTTCTTGACAAGCAAAAACAGTGCGAAGTCGGAGCGATAAATCGAGCGAATAATCGAGCGAAGTTCTAACCTAAGTAGCGAAATAAATCGAAGCTATTAATAAATGCGGAATCGCATGGAATGTTCCAGCGATAATAAAGTCTTTACTAACGAGTGATTTACTGCGAAGTAGTTTAATTTAAAGAATAGCGTTGAGCTTTATAGTGTTAAGTAAATTTGTACATTCCATAGTTAATTAATTTGTAATTAATAAATCCCTAATTAATTTCCAGTGTTTTCGTTCATTCTTCCCGCAGCCACACACGTAATGTGGATTGTAGCGTAGTAGATAGAATAAAGACTCGGTTTGGTCAAGCGTTGAACGAATAAGAACAGAGGGCGTTTGCGAAAGATCTGACATGATTAGATAAACTGAAATTTGATAAAGTTTCAACGACGAAATTTTATATGATGTGTGGTTGTGCCAAGGCAGAAGAAAATGGCGTTCTAAACATGCAGAAAAACGGCGTGATAGTATGTACGTAAGCAGTGGAATGCATGATATGTTGGAAATAAATTTGCTAATATATGAGAATTCATTCAAACTCAATCACCAATTCCATCGTAAGAAGATTCACACATTATCAAAAAAAAACTGATGGTTCTATATACCTGTGTGTTCGAAATCAAGAACCATTCATATATTTCTATGTTCTCTGCTAGAGACATCTTTTTTTTTAATTTTTGTATTTAATAGATAAATACTTTTTTTACAATAAAGATAGTGGACAGTTTTTACAATGGTATTTCTCTTCTACATGAGTAATACAACTCGTGAGTAGGAGAGGAGTATTGTTATATTTTAAATAGTAAGTAGTACATAGTATATCTGTTGTTTTTTCTCATTAACAAGTTAGTTATACATAGTTTTCATAACTGGTAATGATACCTCTATATATTTTGTAAGTGGAGTTTTTTTAGCAAAATTCCTTATAACGTTTATACGATATTCTTTCGAATTATTAAACATATCTACTAGAATACACCTAAAATCACTTAAGCCGGCTCATACAGGTTGTAAGCCCTGAGCCGTCGTATAAGCCGTTCCATCCATTTTTCTCATATATTAATTAGCTTCGTCTCTGTAAGACTTGTATAATTTATCAATATAGTCGGTGTATTGCCAGTTGGCAATTTCTGCCGATTTAGTACAACAATTAAAATATTTTTTCGGCTTACAATCTCAGGCTCCATGATAAAGACTTAAGGGTCATCCATAAAGTACGTCACACTAATTTCGTGATTTTTTGACCCCTCCCCCGTCCTTGTCACAGTTGGTCACATTTGTGAGACCCCCCTCCCTAGTGTGACGTCACATATTTAGCAATTTTACATTTAGAAATTGACGAATAGACGAAACACTTAGCATTCGATGGATTCACCGCGCGGGTGCCGGCTCCACCGCACTGCAGAGAGGGGAGCCGAGAACAGGGCCTGGGACTTGTGACCCAGGTGTAGGTTTAAGGGGCCCCCTTATGATGCATCAGCACTCACCTCCACTGTTTCGGTCTCCCTCCCTGCCTAACCAAATCCGACAAGACTCCGTTAGTGCCGTTTTCGATACGCATTCTAATATGGAACTAACGGAAGATCTGGATAAGCCAAGATCTTTCAGTAAGACGCATAGGACTTTTGACGATAAACCTCTCGCGTACAATTGAACTATATAATCTGCTTCTTCATGTGCTCTGTCGGGCCCCCCCGATCATCTGGGAGAAAGTTTCCCTGTCCAGGGCAGCGCGGAACAGCTCTTCCACGCTTCTTATCCCGGTTCACTCTCGGATGTTTCCAAGCCAGGAATGCCGCCTCCTTCCGACCCCTCTGTGACCCTCAATCTTCCCCTTCATGACGAACTGAAGGATGGAGTATTTTTCGCCTCTCATTATATGACCAAAATATGAAATTTTACGGAGCTTTACTACGTTGAGTAACTGTCTGTTTATATTTGCTCTACGTAAAACTTCAACATTACCAGTCCAAGATATCCTTAACATTTTACGATGTATCCACATTTCGAACGCCTCTAGGCGATTTAAAGTAGTCACCTTCAGCGTCCATGCTTCAACACCGTAAAGTAGAACTGACCATACACAGCATCTGATCAACCTATGTCTGAGCTTCAAGTTTAAGTCGTCATTACAGAGTAGACTTTTCATCTTATTAAAAGATGCACGGGCTGTCTCTATATAACCGTTTTTATTAAATTGTATTAGATTTTGAAATGTGACGTCACGAAACTTAGGACCCCTCCCACCCCTTGTCACACAATGTCCCCCCCCTTAAAGTTTGACGTACTTTATGGATGGCCCGTAAATTGGCAATTTTTCATTTCGCAGACAGGTTAGCTGGCGCAGAGAGATACGGTTGACCAACCTGACGGCGGTCATCTGTAAAATATTGAAACACAAACACGCCACCAGCGCCGCCGCCGCCGCCCACGTCACGGCGGCCACTTTCTCCGCGACCCAGATCTGCTCGGCCATCTCTGGGTTAAATGTCCGTTGACCTCGCGAGCGCCGAAACCGCCGGCGGACCGAGAGTGCCCAGATGTCACGGGACAGCTGAAATATTCGAAAAGTCGCGGTGGAACCGACCAGCCCCCGGGCGACCGGTGTGAAGGGTGGGGGCGCGGTATTAAGGGGTTAAACCACCCTGGGAGAAGAAAATTTAGGTACAAATTGGCTCATTTTTTTATAAAGAGATTAGTATTTGTTTATTGGCACTTGTTAGGGTACATATTATTGTCTACGACGAACAACAAATGAACACACTAATGTCAGGAGCTGCAATTAAGAACGAAGAAGAGTTTATCTATCTTGGGAGTAAAATCACGTGGGATGGTCGTACAAAAAGAGAGGTTGACAGTCGCAACCACCGAGCAAAACTTGCGTTTAACAAAAACTCAAAGATTTTAGAATCCAATAATATAAACCTAAAGCTTCGCGAGCAATTAATAAAAACTTATGTGTGGAGTATTTTGCTGCATGGATGTGAGACATGGTGCATTGGCGACAGAGATAAAAACGATTAGTAGTCTTCGAGATATGGACCTACAGACGCGCCCTAGGAATTTCCTGGAGAGACCACATTACGAATGAAGAGGCTCTCAACAGGATCGATGAAACCAGGCACATGATGAATACCATCTCGAAAAGGCGTGCAAAATGGATGGGGCATATTTTACGCCATGAAAATCTTCTCAAAACTATAATGGAGGGAATGGTAGAGAATAAAGATTGCCAGAGGGCGCCCTCGCCGTGAATATCTTAAACAAGTGCGCCAAGATATGAATTGTGCCTCCTACACAGAGCTGAAGAGTATCGCCGGAGACCGAGCAGAATGGAGAAGATGTGCTTAGCTGCAAGCCAATCCCACGGATTGAAACCCAGGAAGGAAGGATTATTGTCTGCAAATCTGATATTATGCTTCGTTGAGGAGGAGAACTCCGCGGAAATTGACATGACGCAGCCATTTTTTTTTAATAAAACAACAGTTTTATATATATGTACTTAAATAAGTAGGTATCAAAAAAAAAATCACCCAATTTCTAACAAAATTTTACTCTGCCAGGGTGGTGGTGGAACTCTTAAGGAATGAAAATCGAGCGCGGAATACAAAAATCAAATCCAAAATTAATATTACGAGTACCGTCTAAAATAAATAGAAAACTTCAATTTCTCAAAATTGTGCTAAAACCAGACTATAAATATTTATAAAATAAACTAAACTCGTTCTTTAGGAAAGGGGGTTGGGTCACAGTGAAAGAATGTCTCCCCTCGGGTACATTTAAGATTCATTTATACCGTTGTACTTACTCTTGCATAATTAATTCTCTAGCAAACAAAACGTATTTTTTAAATTTTTTTTTTATAAAATAGAGATGCGAACACGAAATCGTGTCACATCAATATTTTTACTATTTTTAAATTAAGCCAAACGCTTGTGCTATGAAAATAGGACTAACTTGCTTGTCTGGAGTGAGATTCGAATTTGCGACCTTTGGATCACGAGGCGAGAGTCCTAACCACAAGACCAACAAGCTACTAATTGGACGTTGTTTTTTTTTTTAATTTCGTTCCAAACCGATAACGTAAAAACGTCTTCTTGTAAAAATATAAGATTTTTTAGAAATTATACTTTTTAAGAGTACTCAGCCTGACATTTTCATAAATGTTTCAAAATTTACTAGCTCGGGTAACCAGCAAGGGCACCATGTTGTGTACCAAGTAATTTACGTTAATTCTTGTCCATATATTTAGGTGATCTATGGCAAAAACCATGCGATGAAAAAATATGTAAATATTAATAAGCAAAGCTCATAAAATTAAGTTGTAAAAATTCTGCAAACGGCGGTAGAATTGCATTTATATCCCGGAAGGAAATGACCCGGATCATAAAACAATGCATTTTCAAATGACAACGATTTAAACACCAAATGTATATATTGTAAAGAGGCTAAAAAAAGAATCACGCACTTCTGTCAAAGTGACAGTTGTTTGAAGTTGGCACAATACTACCGAAGGATCTGGAATCACCTCTGACTTTCGAGAGACATCTCCAAAAGTCTGGAAAACGCGAGGAACTTCTCGAAAACGCGTGAAATGTCTCGAAATTTCGATAACAATGTTGGCCAGTATAAATACGACACACGGGAGTAACCGGAGAGTTATTTTCCGTGTGCGTTCACAGCGATAATACAAGCGAAGGTAGTCGCGGGAGGCGGGTCAGTCCGGCCAAGCGAGCAGTAGCGGCGAGAAGCCAGCGGTGCCAAGCGAGCGGAGATTCGACAGCGATTCTAGAAAATTCTTACGTGGCGAGATAAACCGAAGCAAAATTAATAAGTGCGGAAATTGATGGAATATTCTAGTGAGCAGTGAAAATAGTGTTAAAGAGAATATAAAGTGTATATTTACGAGTGACAAATTGCGAAACAGTTTAATTTAAGGAATAGCGTTACATTTAATAGGGATAAGCGACTTTAAACATTATAATAATTAATTAATCGGTATTCAATAAATCCTGTATTAAATCCCAGCGTTTTCATTAATTCCTCTTGCAGCCACGAGACGTGACAATATTTATGTTGTTTACAAATTCATCCAACAAAATGACAGAACTCGACAGCGATAAATATTTCAGGGTTTTTCAACGACACTTAGTCCAGGTTCAAACCGTAGCGAAGCAGGAACTTAAGCTCAATACTTGAGTAAATCATTCACTCACTGAACCGTTCAGCTAATTGCCCGAATAGACGTTACTTTAAACTAATTGAAAAATAGCACGTGCGGGGCACGTGATCTTCCGCTCGAGCGCGTGGTCAACCATCTTTAATGAGAGCAGAATGTAGATCGGGCCGGTGATGAACCCGGCAATGGGATTCCAAACGTTGGTCAGAAAGGTCCGTAAAATAGTCCAGAAAACTCTACAGAGAAGATTGTGTGAACTAGCGTGAAAACACTTTGATGAAAACTGCGTAGAATTATAGATTCCAAGAAGCTACAATATATGTAAAATGTAATGATTATTTTTAATAATAATAAAAATATTTAAAATAAAGCTTAGAAAAAGTGTTATATGAATTTAGATAGGTTATAAATGATTGATATTACATTATCTATACCGCGTGTCTTGTAGCTACTCGATCTTTATGAGCAGGACCAGACGTTATTGAACACATCCACCTTTTTCCTACACCTTTCCATAGTGCACGCTCTACTTAAATCTTGTTTCTATGACTTCGACACAATATTGCTTGATTTTGGAACATTTGTAAGAAAATATATGAGGCGAGTGTTGTGGTACCGTGAGGCAACAGAAATAGAGGGCGTCCGCGAAAGACCTGGCACGATCAGATACTACAAGTATTTGAGGATGGCCCTGATAAAAGCCGCAACAACCGTAGAACTTGTATGAGAAGATGTATGAATGTGGCCGAAGCAAAAGCGGTGTGCCAGGATAGAAGGGTGTGGCGTTCAATCCTCTCTGCCTACCCCTGCGGGGAAACGGCATGATGGTTAGTTGGTTAGTTAGTTAGTTAGTTGAATTATGTGCTTGACTGTGCTGACCTGTGAGGATCTTTGTGTGTACGTGACCGGACTAATCCGTCAGACGAGAAACAGAGTGAACCAGAAGAACAGAGTGAGACGTAGCGCCCTTCTGATGAGGGAGGAACCACTCCATCTACCTGGATCCGGAGGGAAACGTGCTTCCTTTCATTGCTCATTGACCTCCACACAAACCGATACCAAATCCATTTCCCAATAACTTCCATTCTATAATCCGTGTTCAATCAGTAGCTACTAGCAAAATCTTCATTCAGTTTTGAATAGAAAATATTCTCTACGGTAATAAGCAACATCAAAATTTTCTTCCGATCATGGACCCTGCAATGGGATCCGAAACGTCAGAACGTTGTAAAAACTCGGCGAAATATTCCAGAGAATTCTAAACGGCCGTGAAAATCTAAGAACAGCAAACTTTGCATTTTTTTTTAAATATTTCTCGCCTTTCTTTTGTAAGCTTAACGTTTTACAGGATAACTCAGAAATATTGATAAAAAATGCAAACTCTGATGTCGCTTGTCGACATTTCACCCAAAATCCTAACTACAATTTTAATGTAATTTTATTTATTAGACAATTCTAACTATATTTTTATTTCACCTATCACAGATATTATATTTACTCATGTTTTTATATGTGTGTACTCAAGTATATGTATTGTATTTTTTATATGTATATGTAACCATGTACGTTTTCTTACTTGCATTAAGTTAATTATTTATCAAACTTTGTTGACTGTTTTTATTTTATTTTCAAATATTTACTCATGTTGTAAAAGCCCCTTGGGCGTGAATAAATAAATAAATAAAATATAAAGAATATTTTCCATTCAAAATAGAATTAAGGAGGCTCCCGTGAAGTTTTTGATACCTACTACGGGACACCCTATACATTCTGTTTAAAGTTTGCGCTGTTTTAAGAATAATAAAGTTTTTCAATTAACCCCGAGGTCTCTTCCTTTGCAAGCGTAGATAGAAGACGATCAATGCGCGTATGAGAACAATGGGAGTCAGTCATATGGGTCAACTTCATCCGAAAACGTCTAAAACTTGTACATCTTTCAAGTGTAAATCAGCAGTTGAAGAAGAAGACAGTCTATAAAGTATCCGGATACATATCCATTTTTGATAGGAGCATGTCAGACAAACGTACTCGGCCGTGAAATGGATAAAACGAAAGAAGAGATAAGATGTGTGTCAGCCTCGGAGTGCGCGCCCAGGAGCCAGCGCCTGTGTGAGATCTGGACCAGCGTTATTACGCTCGCCACGCCCTCGCGTGACGTCACCGCTCTGATTACACTTCACCACTCCCCGAGCGCCTGATCGAGTTCCTCATTCTGTGTCATCTGCTCACTAGTGTGCTGCTAAACCTCCCGAGCAGAGCTTGGGCTTGGGCCAGCCCTGTGACAGCCGCGCGACGTGTTGTGGAACAGCGATTATTTTTGCAGTGCACGAGGATCTGATGCTGCTCTTGCAGATAGGGAATGCAATCCCGATCCCGCGAGATTTCGAGGCATTTTACGAGATCAATCCCGAACCGAAAAATCGGACGGGATTATCGGGATTGATCAGCATTTTTTATGTCGTATTTGTTTAATTGCATGAGTCTGTAGAGCTTTTAGTAAGTACTTAAAACTTGTGTTCGTGTCACATTCAAATAATTAAAATAGCTTTGAATAATATTTGCTGTATTGTATCAACCTATCATAGCAATAAAAACTACTTAGTAATTTTTACTCTACTGCATTGACTGATTGATGCTTGTAAAAATGCCTACAGAAACTTTAATGCAATGATTAATAATGAACATTTTATTAAAATTGCTGACATAAAAATGCAAGGCATTGTCATTAATTGCTATTCAGCTAAATAAACAAAAAAAAAACAACAAAAGTATTCGGGATCCCGATCCGTAGGGATCCCGCGGGATCGGAAATTCTAATCTTGAGGGATCTCAAAAAGATTGCATTCCCTACTTGCAGATGATGCTCTTACAGTAAATATTTTTCGGGATATTTGGCGAAGGACGGCGTCCTCAGCGCTAGCCTAAGAACCTAGTACAATTTCGTCCTAATCCATATTTTATACAGAGTGTAACAGAGCTAGTCCACAATACTTTACAGGTAGATTCCTACCTAAATTAATAAATTATTGCAAACCTGATCTTAGCATGTGGCGTAGAGATGAAGACTCCTCGGTGAGAAGAGCAGTGAATATCCCAGCTAAACCTAGAGGTAGAGACAGACCCCCAGCAACACGGTGGACAATATTGAGCGGGAGCTGGCAGCGCAAGATGTTCCCATTGTGACAACCCAGGACAGAAGATCCTGGCGCCTTCGTACAAGGAGGCCCGACCCTGGATGAACCGGGATAGAGAGAGGGGCAGGGAGGAGAAACCTGATCTTAGCAAATTGTATAAGATTAAAAAACTATGGCATATTTTTTTGACATTCTTGAACGAGGAGAGAGTAGTAAGAAAGATACATGTAGCCATGACTCAAGTGTTGATAGCACCAAAAAAATGACAGCCACGGAAGACCAGCATTTTAATGACCAGGCAAAACCATCTCGGCAGTATACTAACTTTTTTTTGCTAAGCTACATACAGGCCGTGGGGTCATACAACTGTAGCGAAACACGTCACAAAAACACTCCAGGTATGAGTAAATCACGCAGATGTATTGTGACCTCACCGGGAACCGAACCCGGCACCCCCGGTATGAGAAGGCAGTTTGTGCCCGGTGGGCTGCAAAGGCCGCCTACAAGATGGTCCTGGTAGAATGATTTGACCGATGAGAAGACGGGAGGGAGATGAACGTCAGACAGAAGAATAAAGGTACTGATACACACGCTTATTTTTGAGCACGCTCATAACTAGCATGCTCTAACAACTGTACACACTTGCTCGTTATTATCATGCTCAAAACTAACAATCAAACAGACATGCTTATTACTGACACGCTCTATAGAATAGAGAAGCTCTTGTTCTAAATGGAAACTTTGCAAACTGAAACAGGAAATTAAAGTGAACCAACAAATCAAAACAGTTCCCGAGTTTCCATCGGCACATTTTTGATTATAGTTTTAATAATTTTCATCGTAAGATTTGAATCATTCATGTCTTTTAATAAAGTTTCATAAACATTATTTCTCGCTGTATTATTTTTACATAGCGGTGACCGAGTACTCCACAGATATTCGTGATTCCTATAATAAGTCACGAAAGGTAATGTTTTGTCATCTCCCCAACGCGCCATATTTGACTGACAAGATCGCATTGATAATCGATACTAACCGCGAATGACATTAGCACGCTCGTAAGCAAGCCTGTTCACACATGCTCAAAAGATACCCCTTCCTCCCGCAAATCAAATGAGCATGCACGTTTGAAAAATGTAATCAAATATATTTACGATCCTAATGCTTACAGAGAAAACGTGATTTTTTATATATTCGCTAAATTTCACCGATCGTTTTATGAAAATTTTCCTCTTTAGCTTACGACACGGAATGGAAATTCATACAGACCGGGAGACGCGAAGGAAACGGGGTCACGGCGGGCACCGGGTACGAAGGGCGAAACCGCGAAGTCTGAGAATTCGTTCACTTTTCGCACGGGGTCACCGGCGGGCCGGGTCGACGACCCGGCGGAGCGAAGAGATCGCGGCAGGCTGGTGGCTGGTACCCAGACCTGCAGAGAGCCGCCACACTCTGCTGGTCCGTAGCCTGACCTCCTGACTAGGGGATCCCGCGAGATCTCGAGACATTTTACGAGATCAATCCCGAACCGAAAATCGGACGAGATTATCGGGATTGATCAACATTTTTTATGTTTTGTATGTTTACTTGTTTACGTCTACAGAGCTTTTAGTAAGTACTTAAAACTTATGTTCATGTCACATTCAAATAATGAAAATAGCTTTGAATAATATTTGCTGTATTTTATCAACTTAACATAGTAATAAAAACTACTACTAACTCTACTACATTGACTGATTGATGCTTGTAAAAATGCCTACAAAAACTTGAAAGCGATGATAAATATTAAATATGCTGATATAAAAATGTAAGGCGATGTCGTTAAATGCTATTCAGCTCTATAAACAACAAAAAAACACAAAAATATTCGGGATTCCGATTCGCGGGATTGAAAATTTTAATCTCGAGGGATTCCGAAAGGGCAATCTCGACTCGGGATTGCATTCCCTACTCCTGACGTTATCAGCTGTCGTAAAATTCAAAAAGCACATACATTAAACAATATCAGTTATAAGTAGCAAAATATAAAAAGTATCAGGTATAGCACCAAAACTAAAATATTGTTAAAAAAATATTTTTGCATATCATACAGACCCTCTCGTCGGTTGACCTGTAGACAGACTTAACTATGTTTATATATGTAGACTCCAATAGAGTATATTTTTAAATCACTTTTATCAACTTCTCCGCCGGTCTGTGAAATTTATATATAAATTAATCAAAATTGAAAGTGAAAATGAATTTTCTGAGCGATGTGCAAATTATGCACATCGACTTGATGTCGATGACAAAGCATTCTAACATACTTTGAGGGTCATACAATCACACATGCACACCAAAAAATGCAGTTCGGGCGAATACCCACTTTCTGATACTATTATAAAATTATTTGAATTTATCTCTTTATAAAAAATTCTACAAAAAAATCTGATTGTTATTCTGTAAAAACTTCGGCGTATCAAAATGCCAATGATAATTAATACAATAATACAAATACCGAAGAAACAATTTTCCTAATTATCTTTAATTTTTTACCATGCGTTACAAATGAATCCTTTGGTCAAGAAAACTAAAATACATTAAAATGGAAACCCGAACCTCGCATATAAAGGATTTATTATGAAAACTATGTTTTTATGGGTATTTTTTTTAACACTTGATTTAGCGTCTGCTTTATATAAATGCTAAAATATAGAAAGAAATTTCCAAAATATATATTCTGAGATAATGGGGTTTAAATTCTTTTGCTCTTGTAATTCTTACAATACTGTAAGCATTAAAAATTATTCTTTTGTAAATCAACATGGCAAAGTATGATTATTTTTTTAAATATTTGTTACAAAAACATGCATGCAATATGCAGATGTATTGATCAGATATCTTTATGCTTTATATCTTTTGCACTTTTTTTTCTTCATATCTCTTCCCCTTTTTACTAAGTAGATCTGTCCTTTCCTGTCCACTCATGATTCCCCTTTTACTTTTAATTCTTTGACTTTCATAGTTTGTTCGTAACAAAACTTAACTTTTTTGTTTTTTGTATAACTTAAGTAATTGTTGCTATATGTTAATACACAACATGTTAATTCTGTGGAAACTTGTAAGATGGTCTCTATAGGTACTATTTAATAATCATGTGTAATCTGACTTTTATATGTAAATTGTTAGTTTCCCATGAAAATAAAATAAAATAAAATATAAGGGATATTCCTGTATTCAGTTTAAACAAATTAAATTTCCCTTGTCATTGTCAAACAATATTGGAAAGTCACACAAGGATGTATCTATCTAAAATGATCGTAGTAGAACCTAACTACATGACATTTATTGACAAAAATGACATTTATTGTAAAAACAACACGTACTTAGTTTAAACTAGCTGTTCATACCCGGCGTTGCACGGTTTAAGGATTGAGTTGAAAATAAATTTGTGGGGGGAAACAAGGTTTGATTCGAACGGCATAGATTTGCTTCGAAAATATATCAGGGGGAGAAGAAAAGGCAAAAAGGGGGGCGAGGAAATGTCACCTTTGTTACCCGCCGGGTCCTAAAGAACAAGTTTACAAATTTTGAGTCCGATCCGTCAAACGGTACAGATTTGCATCGAAAATATATCAGCGGAGGGGAAGGGTTAAAAGAATACGGGGGAAATGTCGTATATGTTACCCGCCGGGTTCTAAAGCATAAGTATGCAAAATTTGAATTGATCAGATAAACGGTATAGATTTGTATAGAGAACAAACAGACAGACAGACATATTGAGTTTGAGATGTACGAGATATTAATTTACCGCACAAGTGTAGGGCGCGTGGGTTACAAGGTCATCGACCATAAAGATGCAAAACAGTCATTTAAATATTTCATATCAGACAGCGAGGTACCTAGTATAGAACCGATTCAGGACCGCGACATTATGACAGATTCTAATGGGAGACTTGTCCACCAACTTCGCAGGACATCAAGTCCTCCCTTTTACAACCCGTCTCTCGTACCTTCCCCATTAAGGCGTTTAAGTCCACCAGCTAAAAGTTAGTGTGTCAGACGATACAAGTTTTGGCAGCGCCCGCTCCTACGCGTGCTGTGACGGAGAAAAAAACACACTTGTGTCGGTGTTATGTACAAACTAGTATATTAACACATGCGTGATAGCACACTATTATACGTATATATATAATATACAGAAAGTCGCGGAAACTTGCATGTATTTAAGTTGAGACAGGGTTGCTTAAAACAGGCGTATTCTAATTTTTAGCATTCAAACAAACATTTTTAGCAGAGTGTTAGTAATATAAATTAGTATAAACCACTACCAGATTTTTAGGTCTACCGGTTTCGAGACGTCTCTTCGTCAGGACCAACAACACTCCACTACTATGTTCACAACACTGTACACCACAACCATAGTCATTAACTTTTCACCAATATCTATCTATCTATCTAGTGTAGTGTTGGTCCTGACGAAGAGACGAGTGCGTCTCGAAACCGGTAGACCTAAAATCTGGTAGTGGCGTATACTAATTAAACTAACACTTTGTTGTAGTGTCTAACCACAAAGTTGATGCTTTAAATATTAAAAATATTAATAATAAAACATTTTTAAAATAGTAAGAATGTGGAAGTGGCATTTTTAGGTCTTGAATCATCACCGTGGCCACCATTAGAGTCTACGTAAAAAACATTATCTGTAGCAGGGACGTGCAGTGAGAACGTTGAAGCGTGACTTTTATTTAAAAATATATTTAGGAAAAAAAATCGAAATTAAATATTTGTCTGGCAGAATATTATGAAACATTAAAATCTGAACAATAGGTTAATTATTGTGGTAGGAACATTACGAGATATATGTACCTCTTATTTCGAAAAATTCATGCTTACTGTTCTCACTGCACGCCCCTGATCTAAAGTAATGTCATACTTTAGCTTGTTGGTTGTTGGTCTTGTGGTTAGGACACTGGCCTCGTGATCCAAAGGTTGCGGGTTCGATCCTCACTCCAGACTAGCAAGTTAGTCCTATTTTCATAGTACAAGCGCTTAGCTTAGTTTGAAAATAGTAAGAATATTGATGTGACACGTATTCCGTGTTCACATCTCTATTTTTTTAAAAAAAAAAAAAAATATATATATATATCGAGGTAATAGACCTGCGAATCAAAAAAATTGGTACATCTTCAAGAAAATTAAAAATATATATTAACTCAGTTTTGAAGCACAAACGTTTCAAACATACATTTTTGACTATTTAATTTGTGACTATTTTTGACCCAATATCGCAAAATTGATAATAATTGACATAATTCTGATATCTAATACTGAACTTTTGATATCTAACCATTACCAACGCTGCCACGTCGCTACTAGATGGCGCTATCGAAGCTTCGAAGGAAGTTTTTTTAAATTAAATTTCGAAGAAAAAAAATTCTCTACACTTTGAGAGAAATGTAGACAGTTAGAGAGATAAGCCACATCAATGTTTGCATTTCTTTTTAATAGTTCTGACTTATTTTCTGTAAGACGTTGAATAACCATGAACTTAATTTATTATAGAATATTTAAATTACTCAATACGTCTTATGAAACTTTCGGTTAGGCGAGGAACGATGGACTAATGTTAGTAAATATACTTACGCCGCAGTATACGAACCATGCACGGATTTTATTTCTATTTTTACATTTCATTTTGTTTAAGAAACTCCATACGGATTGTGTCAACCCTGTTTGCCGACACGCACGCACAGTCTGCGCACACCCACGCGCAGATCGCACGCACACACGCGAACACGACGGACGCACACACGAGCGCACGGTACGAAAATTTGATCGGTTTCGCGAGTCGGCCATGACGCTTCACTAGCACCAGGGTTGGCACAAAATATTATACGAAGGGAAAACCAGCATTCTTGCGCCATTTTATTTTATTTTATTTATTTGTTTGGAAATATTAACAGATATGAGAAAATGTTATGTGCCTATAAATGTATGAGAGTTTAAATAGATAGTAATGAACTTATTAACTTATATCCTAACATATTTCGCATAAAAATAATTTTGAAGTAGGTAATACATGATAATAAATATACGTAAATTAAAATAAGAAGCATAAGTAGTAGCAATACCTAGTGAATGAAACATAATAAATGAAATAACAATGTTAAATGTAACATATTAAGGTAGCTCTAGCATCGTAGCATTGAATCTATATTTAATTATTTATTAATCAAGTATTAATTCAATGTTGCGACGCATAATTATGTTCACTTCTGATCTTAGGTTGTATAAACATAGAGACACGTGATAGATGTCAATATCGGTGAACAAATCGTTGTAGACCCGGCACATTCCTATGGGTGAGCGTAATCCGGAGTTGGTACGAGCAACAAGAACGTGGAAGAGGCATTGTGTTCTAGTAGCTCTTGCTGGGACGTGGATGTATATAAGAACAATTATATTGGTTTCGACAGATCTAATACAAATTTAAAAAAAAAAAACTTTTATCAGTAATGTAGTTTTTTTTATATTCAATGTTGCAATTGTTAAAAGTGAATTGTTTTTTTTCGCTAGTTATATTTTTTCGTTGGCGTTAATGACGGACATTGTTACACACAGAATTTATATATTTTGATTATTCAGATTTTAGTAAATCGTAATATTCTGTCAAACAATTATTCGATTTTTTCCAAAATACATGTTTACGTACAAGCTATGCTCCAATGCTAGTCTGTACATATATTTTTAAATAATCTTATTAGTATAATCAGGTGAGAGTACATTATTCTTTCGGTCACATTAAGAACCTGACCAATGGAGGTTTGTTTTTCCAAAATCTTTAGAGTTGGCCATGGCATTGTCAACGAAAAAGTTTACAACGGTTGGTTCAATAATCGAGCTCTTTTTCTACAACAGTTACACAAACTTAACTCAATAAATATGAAAAACTATATTTTCCCCTTTTTTTTCAATTGAGCAACATTGTAGATTGGCATTTAAAAAAAAATAATCATGAAAATAATAAATGAATAATCATGGTTTTTCGCAATTTTCGAATCATTAATAGAAAGTGATCACGGTTTTGATAAAAATTTAGGATTTTCTATTTTACACATAAATAAGTTTGATCTAAAATTGAATAATTTAGAATCATTAGAAATTAGTAAAGCATCTAAAAGTTAATAATATATTATTAGCAATTAATAAAATTCAACAAGTAAATAGTCCAATTCTAAAAAAATTTCAAATAATTTTGTGTAATCGAGAACTTCAGCAATAATATTTAAATATATTTTTTTAATAATTTAGAAAACAAAAGACATCATTCATTTTGATATTTATAAAACACCCTGAAGATGGAAAGGTTTTTCCGAAACAATGTAGGTGTAATTTGTTTGTAACTTGGTGGATATTCATTTTTTTAAATATTACTAATCAATGAATATAAATAGATTAAAACAAACAATAAAAAAAAATATTTTTCCCAATAATTTTATTCAATATTCGCAGCTGTTAGATTCTGGATGAAGATTGTGGCAGCCCTCCACGTAAAAAAACCAACATACATATATGTACGATAAATGTACGTTTATGTAAATATTTATAAATAAATGTGTGGAGGTGGGTAGGTAGGTTAGGTTGCGGTAGACAGGAATACACACACCGCCGTTATCCTTGTATATATTTACTAATTCCACTAACGGCAGGCCTACTAGACTAAATTTAATTTAACACACACACACACATTACTACGAAAAGTGATGTCCATAATAATTAATGATATACCGTAACGTTACACCGAAGACCATTAACGCTAAATTTATTTCGAATATTCTTTTTTTTTTAATATGTGTTTTAAAATATTTCATACTCACTCTACGGCTATATTATGTACTAGCAGTACCCGCAGCTTCGCTCGTTTAGAATTCAGTTTGAGACTATAAGAGTGCGAGTGAAAACTACTCGTAAAATTAAATTAAAATTCAAGTAAAAATAACAAAATTAAAAGTGGAATTCGCGATAAGCAAATTTATTATGATAAAAATTTAATATTATCTACTTAAATTACCGCCGATATGTTTCATCAATTTGTGAATTAACCTTAACATATAGATATGTGTCGTCGCAGACTTTTTATAGGCCTTTTTGAGTTCTACAACTTCTCTGCAGAAAGCATTCGTTTATCTCTTACTGTTAAGGCAGCGTTCGCAAGAAACGCATTCGCTCGGCCATTTTTTCAACGACTTAGTTGTATAAAAGGTCACCACGAAAAGCCCTTTTATATTAACTGGATAAAATATACAGCCTTTAACAACCCTTAAAGTCCATTTTAAATATTGCTGAAAGAATTTTTGAAATCGGATTAGTCGTTTCTGAGATCACCTCCTACATCCAAACTTACAAACTCGCAAACTTTACCTCTTTATATTACATTAGTGTAGATAATAATTGTATGTAGAACTTAATTTTTTTTTTGTTACTATAGTCCACGGGCAACGTTCCCTTTATTTTGTTTATTATTTGCGATGATCAGTGAATTTCGTTAAGAGAAAACATTTGCACCCGGGACATCAAAACACATAGACATGAAGTAACGGAAACTTACTGGTACACGGTCGGGTTTCACGGCTGGTTCCAATAAATTTAACTCGATTAAAAAATACTACGAGCTTGTACATTTTGGAACAGTTATGAAAAGGCCAAACTTTAAAAACGTAGATATGTCTTAGTAAATAAATCGCGCTTTATTACAAAAATACTTTTTCACTTGAACAAACTCGGCTTGGAACGAACTTTTTTGTTAAAAAAACGTCCATTGTAAAAAATACGTTTTGTTCCCAATCTCCTCAACTAATGAATGGGTTTAGAACATCTCTGTACAATTTTATACTCTGTGATGTGTACCTAATTTTCAGGGGCGTGCAGTGAGAACAAGAAGTATGAC
The DNA here is from genome assembly GCA_016648135.1 of Agrypnia vestita. NCBI lineage: Eukaryota > Metazoa > Arthropoda > Insecta > Trichoptera > Phryganeidae > Agrypnia > Agrypnia vestita. The sequence continues at coordinate 114,281 of JADDOH010002004.1, read as the reverse complement.
TTTTTCCTAAGCATATATTTTGAAAAGACAAGCCTCCAAAATTGGTCCCGAAACAAATTACATAAAATGCATGAAAACTGCAAACAATCAAATGCCAATGCGAAAAGTCAATTTTTACTCCCTTTCTTTTAACTCGTAGCGTCTGCTTGCTTGTCTGTCGAAAAAACTTTGGATCGATTTTTAACCCTTTTACCGTGATACAATCGAGCTGAAACTTTGCAGGTAGACTCGTTGCGACGATAAAAACGATCTAACAAATTTTCGTTTAAAAAATTGATAATTATAGTATAATTTTGGATTTTTCGAAAATTTCATTACTCCCTTTCGTAGCGTCGCCCGACAAAAGCCCAACGGGTAAGCGCCAAAGCTGTTTCATCTAGTAAATGAGAAAGGGAGTGTAATTTTATGGGTTAGTTTTTTACGAATAAAAACATATTTACGAAGCGCCATTGTCTCGCTAATGTCAGTAACAGTGAAATGTTAATGTGAAAATTGATTTTGATGTAGGTACATACCTAGTAATAAATGATTCTGCTAACAAAAAAGCAATAAGAATCATACATTTTTTAAATTAACACTTTTTTGAATACGTGGTTGCTTTGGTAACACAAATTTTTTCAGAGACCTCCCCAATAAAAAACTTGATAGGAAATTTGCGGGTGGGCTTTGATGAATAAGAGCATTGTTAAAGATACCTATGTTGAATCAACGAAGACACTGACGAGGAGAAATATTTCCACAGAACAAAACACAATGATGTACGTCCGTGACACTCGGTAAATTTTATTTATTTATTAATTAACGCCCTATAGGACTTTTACAACAGATAGGTAGAGTGTACATTAACAGAATATATTGTCTAAAGAGAAAAAATAATAATAACATGTAAACATAATAATGACATAGAGCGGAAAGAAAATACTTAAAATACAGATACAAATATATAAAGATAAATATAATATAAAGAAAAAAGCAAGTATATAAAAAGCAGAAGCATAAGAAAAACATAATATTATAGAAATTTAAAAACAAAAAAAGTAATAATGTAGAGTGAAAAGATATAGCACAAACTTTGAAAGTCATAATATAATAATAAATACGCATACAAATACAAATCAATTATTTACGTCCAATTCGACAAATACTATTAATCTGTCAATACGCCTTGTTGAAAAATATACAGTTGGCAAAGACGTCCCGTTGCTCGTATCTGTTTGTTAATCTAGGAAGCCTTTGCAGCGGGGAATTAAATTCAGAAATTCCGGAGACTGTCGGTAAATAACACGAAGTGCGGTTCGAAATAAATAAATTTTACGAGTGAAGTTCCCCCTGTCGGGAGATACTTGACTGCATTAATCTCGAACTGAAGGTGTCCCCCCACAAGAGATAAAATCGGAGAATAAATTATGCAAAAATGTCTAAATCCGAAACTGCGCGCGGCCGAGTACAGTGCGGGCACCTGTCCCCACCTCGGGAACAGTCTGCAGGATCAGGAATCAGGACGAGGAGAAAATATACAGGGTTATTTGGAAAACATTAATAACCTCGCAGGACTATATTCCTGCCTTGATTAAGAGTCGAAAATGTTCAAGCTATTATGACCTAATATCAATAGTTAAGGAGATATGCGATATCAAAGTTTGCTTTTTTTTTTCAATATTTCTGTCTTATTTTTTGTAAAACGTCGGACTATCATTACAGTGACTCATATCGATTACGATAAATTTATTCGTTTCAATATAAGTTAAATAAAATGATAAAAACCCTGAAAAAAATCCAATTGGAATGTTTTCCAATTGGAATTCGAAGGTTTTTATTTTTTTATTTGGCTTGTATTAAAGGGAATGAATTTTTCACATTCGATATAAGTTACTGTAATGATAGTCCAACGTTTTACAAAAAATAAGTCAGAAATATTGAAAAAAAAATGCAAACTTTGATGTCGAATATCTCCTAAACTATTGATATTAGGTCATAATAGCTCGAACATTTTCGACTCATAATCAAGGCAGGAATATAGCCCTGCGAGGTTATTAATGTTTTACAAATAACCCTGTATAAATACATCAATTAATTAATGTACACTAACGTGCAATAGTTTGGAAACGCATCAATTTTTTTGGATTCTTCGCAACTGTTGAATGACTAAGGCTTAAGTTTCGTATACATAAGAGTTTAAACCACCTTGAGGCATCAAAAATTACACGAATTTTTTTTTAAATGCCGTAATTATTGCACACACACAATTCGTTGTATTATTATTGTTTGCGGCATACAGTGGTTAACATTTTCCATTAACAAATTTAGTTACGCGGTGTTCCGCAAAGATGCTTCTCCGTGACACTTGCAGCTGATGGAAATAATCATGTCACCGAGTGAAATGAAATACTTAGTTATTTTCTTGTTAAATTGTGTTAAGTCTATAATGTAGCACTTGAGACCAGTTTGAATACAATTTTTATTTTTTTTCCTAAAAAATCAAAATTATAAATTCATAATGCGCGAACAACGCATTTTGCAAAAAAAAAAACTTGTTTCTTGATTGTAGGTATTAGTTAGAGTTTCAAGAAAAACGCAATAGTCCAGGAGCCAGAGGTACTTGAGTATGCAAAACGGAGGACCGCATTCTGACAGTTGATTCTAGTTCAGAAAAGCCTATAGATTAACAATCTGAATGTTGCCAGAAGCCCAGGTGGTCCAATTTTTTTTATACCCCCCCCCCCCCTCTACGCTCAAGTAAATCGATTGAGTACAAGCTATTGAGCTATTTTAGTGATTATGCAAGTGTCATTAGTTGTCTTTTTTTAATAATTAAAGGTATTAATAGGTTGTCAAATAAAATTAAAATAGAAATTATTGATTAAAAATCATAAATTATTGTTAAAAAAAGTATTTAGTGATAAAAAGAAATTTAATGATATAGTCCAGGCGCCAGAGATAATTGAGCTATTTTAATGATTATATTAGTGTCATTAGTTGGTTTTTTAATAATTAAAGTATTAATAGGTTGTCAAATAAACTTAAAATAGAAATTATTGATTAGAAATCATAAATTATTGTTAAAAAAAATTATTTAATGATAAAAACAAATTTAATGATACAGTCCAGGTGCCAGAATATTGAGCTATTTATTTAATGATTATATTAGTGTCATTAGTTGTTTTTTTAAAATAATTTAAGTTATAAATAGGTTGTCAATAAAATAAAAATTATCAATAAAAAACCATAAATTGTTCTTAAAAAATATTGAATGAGAAAAAGCAAATTTAAAGATACATACATGAAAAAATGCAAATTTGTTAGATCATTTCTATCGGCGCCTAGAATCTGCCTGCAAAGTTTTAGTTCGATTGGATCACGGGAAAAAGGTTAAAAGTCGATCCAAAGTTTTTTCGACAGACAAGCAGACAAGCCGACAAGTAGACGCTATGAGTTAAAAGAAAGGGAGTAAAAATATACACATTAAATTTATATTTTTATTATATATGTACCTTTTACTTACTTATTATCATTACTTATGAACTTTTATTACATACTTATTACTTTAATTATTACACACTTTCTAATATATATATGTACCTATTACTTACTTTTTTTTTTTCAATTCAATTCAATTTATTTATTGATAATATGTATATTACAAACAAAATGTTTAAGGCATACATATTAGGAAGTATATATCAAAATAAAATAATAAATTAAAAATAACATATAATCTGGTCAAAGGTGTAGGAGAATCCCGCTTCGGAAAACCCTCTCAGACACATGGAATATATCAATACCCAAAGCGATTTTGTTCAGCATAGCTGTGGCTCTTCCAACAGGCATAACCATCGGCAGGTTGATCCTGTATATTGGAATGTGAAACAATCTATGCTGACGATGTCTAATGTAATTATCAGGAACATGCAAACCAATGCTCTGCATAATTTCAGGATTATCGATCATACCGCGCAACAATCGATAAAAATGTGTAATCAAATTCACATTCCTTCTAGTCTCTAGACTATTATAGCCAAGCATACCCTGGAGAAACTCGGTTGGGTAAAGCCAAGGATAATGCTCGTACTCTCTCACGTAGAGATATCTCAGAAACTTATTTTGGACTTTCTCCACCATAAGAGAGTATTTGCCCTCATGTGGCCCCCAGATCATCGAGCCACTCTCGAGTCTACTCCGCACCAAGGAGTTGTAAAGAGTTCTCAGTACGCGGGTATTCTCGAAAACCCTGGCAGTACGCAGAACAAATCCTAACATTCTCAAAGCATTACCACTGATCGTCTCTATGTGAAGGTGAAATGTTAGGTTGCTTACAAATCTAACACCTAGATCTTTAACATTTGATGTTCTTGTCAGATTTTGGTCGTTCATTTTGTAACGATAAAATAGAGTTTTTTGGGCCCTAGTGAAGGATGTAACCGAACACTTGGAAACATTAAACAAAAGTTTATTTCGTCTTCCCCATTCACATATATTTGATATATCTGCTTGGAGAAGACGAAAATCGTCCAAAGTTGACACCTTTAAGAAAAGCTTTAAGTCATCCGCAAATAACAGAAAGCGCGAGTTTAAAATTACATTTTTTATATTATTAATACAAATCGAAAACAACAATGGACCCAGGTTAGATCCTTGTGGGACACCCGAGAAGGTAAAGAAGCACTCTGACGCGAATAGGCTGTAGGAGACGTATTGGTTCCTATTTTGGAGGTAGCTCGCTATTAATTTTAGCATACCACCCGAGAAACCAATCTCATACAACCTTTTCAAAAAGACATCATGGTTGACTGTATCAAAGGCTTTGGCGAAGTCATTATATGAACAGTCTACCTGATGTCCCGCGTCCAGAGCTTCCGTGACGTAATTTGTGAAGACCATCAGATTTGTCTCAACCGAGCGGCCTTTCCTAAATCCATGTTGTTCATCAATTATAAATGGCTCTACTCGGGAAGCGACGGTTCTACTTATTATGATTTCAAATACCTTAGCTGGGGCAGAGAGAACAGCTACAGGTCTATAATTTTCTACGGACGACTTAGAGCCACTCTTATGTATGGGAGTAACTTTTGAAGTCTTCCATGTTTCCTGGAAGATCCCTGTATTAATATATTATTACTTGATTGTCTATACATATACTTATTACCTGATGAATATGTACATTTTATCACATAATTCTTTGTAAATGTATAATGTAATGATATTCCTCTACTACACACGAGTTTATGACACTCATGTAGTAGGGAAACATACATTCATAAGTAACCGTCATTACCTTGTAAAAAAAATAATTTAAATAAAAATTTTAAAAATATATATATATGAATTTGAACATATAAATGTATATGTACCTATATGCATGTAACATACAATCAATTGGTCAGACGAATGATTTAGATTTAGAGATTTAAGATTCGATTTCGCGAGTTGTACGGTGCTGGGCACGTGTTCGTCGAGTCTAATTATTGTAACCCGAAAATGGGTCATTGTAGCTGTGCGAATTGTATCCAGGAATATTGCACACATATGCCATTGAAAAAAATAACTACTCAATATAATATATAACGATACAAGAGATTCTTGCAGATACCTTATCATCGTTCAAAAACTCACTCGTACACAACATCCATTTTCTAAACGACGACCTGAACCTATAGATCCATTAAATAAATTATTTATTAAATAGGTACTAATCGCACTACATTCAAACACCAAATATACAATACACATAAATGCACGTGCAAAATATACTTAAATGCAAAAATACATAAAAAAAAAATATATATATATATTGTTAGTTCTAACTTCTTTGGGGGTAAAACGCGTCAAAACGGTATATATATATATATATTACTAGAGCGTGCCGAAGACACTTGTAATTGGGATAATGGGCATAGTCTTCATTTATAATGTTTTATTATTAGAGTATCATGTACCTATTATCCTGTTAGTGTCTCTAATAAAAAATAAAAAAATAAAGATGAATCTTTTTTGTTCTTCGCTGAGGAAGTCAGCGCACATCACAAGGTGTGGCGGTGTACCTACGATTTGGCAAGCATTTTGCGAACACGCTTTCCCGTCGGCGTGCGACCGCCACATTGCGCTATTTCGCGCTTACCTAGTGCTAAACCACCAGCACCTTATTTACTAACCCTCGAAAAATTTAAAGACTAATTTTTTTTATCTTTAGAATCGACCATTGTAAAAACGGAAATATTTAATTAAACAGGTCATTTTATCACATTATATAATTTTAACCAGCGCATCCGGAATCTATGTTTCATGTAGGTACATAATAATTATTAATCAAGTGTTTGAGGGTCTTATACTTACATTCTAAGCTTTTACATTATTACTATTTTTTCTGCCTCTGACTTAAGTATGTGTTAAGTATGTTCTATTCACAAATTTACAATATTTAATTTTGTATTAACGTTAAAAATTTTAAATATGTGATGCACAATTATCTTTCCTGTGACTATCTTCTTCCACGGCACCTAAAAAGATAGTGACAGATCCCATTTTCACGACGAATTAAAACAGATCAAGACGTCCCATCACCGTAGCGTAGCACAAAAACACTCGAGCCTAAAAAAATCGCGCTTCGCGATGTGACAATTTTTTCAACATAAATAATATATCATTTGTAATAGGTAAAAATGACCTATTTGATAACATAACGCCGCGCTGAAATATTTGAAATCGCGCGAAATCATTCAAAACGAGAAAAAATAAACGCCTCGCTGTGTCGCGAAATTTTTAATTGTGTCTACAGCCTACCTACCTACCTAACGATGTGCAAACACAATATTCTTACATAAAAGCTAGACTTACCTGACGTTTAGCAACACCAAAAATAATTATTTAGCACAACCACAATTTTTCTACACATTAAAACACACACACGTTTTTCGGTACCGATTTAGGCAGGGATAGATTCGAAGCCCACGTTGAGAGGTGAGAGTGTCACCACCCGGCGGCGCCCGGGCCGGCGCGCGACTGGGCCCGGGGCCGGGAGCCCATCCCCTCCTCCCGCCCCCCGACAGATCTCTCCCCTCTCCCCTCTCCCCGCCGCTGCACCGAGATGCATTTCGAAACGCGCGACCGCAAATCGCTTTCTGTTCTATCGATCGATCTTTCCCTTATAATTTTTATATTTTCATTTCGTTTCATTGCCGATTAATCGCCATTTATTGTCCGCTTTTAATAAACTAACAATTTAACAATACATTTTATAACAAGAATTAAAGGTGACAGTTTCTTGTACGTTTTCCTTCTTACACTAGGTACCTACTCCTTCTAGTACAGCTCTCCTGTAATTTTTTTTGTAGGTGTGTTGATACCTACTTGGGCTAAATCCGAGTTCATGGTCCTATCGCGTATGTAAAAAAAAAGAGTATAAATTACACTATATTATTGAATGTGTTAATAACAGAATGAAAGATAATTTATGTTTAAATAATAAGTATTAAATAATATGATATTACATTTTAAAGTTTCGAAAAATGTACTGTATATTTTGACATTTCACAGGCGATAAATATCTGAGGAAAAATGTGTAAATAGACTAAATGTGTAGACAATGTATAAGTTTACATGACAAATTTATATCTTTTATAAACGAAAGAAATATGATGAATAGCTTTTTCTTTTATATACACTTTTACACGGTTCTCAAAGTAATGACTGACATTCAAAATGTATGGTAAAATTTTCGAAACTTTAAAGTGCAATATGTTATTTAATACTTATTATTTAAGCGTTAATAATCTTTCATTTTGTATTCGGGACATTCAATTATATAGTGAAATAATCATTTTCATTATATATACAATGGGACCATGATCTTGGATTATTTTTAGAACTGTAATTTGGTGATTTTTTTCTTGAGAAGTGGGATCGATGATTTTTATTTTAAATTATGCTTTTTTATTCAGTAGAATAATCTACATACATATAACGTTAGCACATTCACGATCAAATGTCTGTTTTTTTTTTATAGATAAGTTATTTTTTATTTAAAGTGTCTTTGCATTCTATAATATAATACAAAGCATCAGCAATATTTGTCCTATTACGGAAATTACATATAAAAAACTTATTTTATTTTAGTTTACTTAATACTTATTTGTTACTTAAGTATATTATACAAATTCGCTACCGATTTTCGTGACATTTACAAGAGTGTGTCTAAACTAACTTAAAATATACAAGTATAGTAATTAGGTTGCGAATTTTGTAGCAGTGGCGGAGATTTTGGGGAGGGTGAAGGTGGTAGGGATCAAAACAAGGGAACATCATTAATAAACAAATAATACGCTACCTACCCCCACCCAACAATACCTGAGTACTGTATTTTAAGTTGGTTTGAAAAACGCCTGTAAATAAGAGTAGCTTGTTGGTGTAATGGTCACGATGTTCGCCTAGTGTTCCGGTGGTCAGTGGTTCGAGCCCCATTTCAGGACACCAGCAAGTTAGTCTTATTTTAACAGCGCAAGCGTTTAGCTTACTTTTAAAATAGTAATACTAATAATAATATTAATGCGACACTTCTTCCAAGTTCGTACATCTATTTTTTTTTAAATCACAAGGGAATATCTAGAAATTGTTACATAATTTAAATCGAAGCAATACAATACTTTTTACCGATTTTTATTTATTTTTTATTTTACTAATACACACATAATAATAAATACACGAATTGCTACTGACTTAGATTTCGTATTAAGAGTTGAGGAAGTCCTACCTACATACTTTGTCGGTAAAATTAAATTTTCACTAATCGAGAAATAAAATAAAAATAAAAACTAACTAACTAACCATCACGCCGTTTCCCCGCAGGGGTAGGCAGAGAGGATTGAACGCCACACTCTTCTATCCTGGCACACCGCTTTTGCTTCGGCCACATTCATACATCTTCTCATACATGTTCTACGGTTGTTGCGGCTTTTAACAAATAATTTATTTTTTTTAAATATACATGTTAATAAAAAAAACCTGTATATTTTTTTATGAAGACATGGTAAATAAAAAATAAAACTTTCAAATTATTTTCAGATACCTAACCACAAAAAAAAACATTTTGAATTTTTTTTCTCTTTTTATAGACGTACGATTCCATTATATACAGATAGATATTCAATAGAAACGCTACGTGGACATGTTTTCTTGTCCTATACACACATTTTTTCCATATGATGATATTTTATTATACTTCACTGTAGGCACATATTACGTGTAATATGAAATGGTCACATCACTCGGCAGACGGACAATCGTTGGACAAATATGTGGTAACACAATTGACAGATAAAAGTGGTAGACATTTAGGGGGGCCTTCATCCAGCAGAGGATAGGAAGCGACTGATAGTGTTGATAGATTTATTATAACGCTTCTATTCTAATGATCCTATTTTAATTTTTAAAATACCAATTAGGTTATTTATTTTTATCAGACTTTTTAATTAGATTCGAATCGGATTATAGTCGGAAATTGGCCGTCTCATTTATTGGAATCCCTTCGCTTATTTTTATCCAACACTAGAATGAAACGTACTCATTTCAGTTTTTCGTTAAATTATGGAAGGGTATGGAAGAGGCCTGTATCCAGCAGTGGAGAGATGTAAGCTGAAGAAGAAGAAGAATATTAAATTATTGTAACATTATAGCTTGCGCCTCATTTAATTTACAAAGATTGGAAATAATGCGAAATCTGATATAATTAGAAATTAGAACTAGGTATCTAGCTTATTAAAAATATTTCATTATATTCACTATGTTATTTGTACCTACTTGAGTTTTTTTAAAATTATTTTATTTCTATCAGTTTCGAGAAAATCTGAATTTCTCATCTACAGGTGAAGTATCTTTGAGAAATTCTGATTTTCTCAAAACTAGTAGTGAAAAAATAAAATAAATTAATAACTCAAGTAGAGGTTGCATAGTAAATATAATTAAATATTTTTAATAATCTATCGTTACGATTCTCTATAATATAAACGCCAAATCCATCAATAACATAGAACTACCGTTAGAAGCCTCTAAAACCGTCGAGCTTGCATGCGAAGATATATGAATGTAGATGAGGCGAGAGTTGTCAGAACAGAAAAGTGTGGCGCTCTATCATCTCGGCTTACCCCCACGGGAAAACGGCGTGATGGTAAGTAAATAATCTAAATTATTATCGACGGTAAGGCTCTTTTGTGGCGACATCTGTTTTTTCTTTTTTACATTTTTTAATACTACTTTTCAAATTCGATTTTTTTAATCAAGCTGGTAGTGTTTAAGTTATATATTTACAATTTATGATGTTACACATAATTTCTATAATTAGGTATGTACCTAATGTTTTTTTGTGGATTAAATCTAAGACAAAATGACACATCTAAAAAATGCAAATGAAAACCATTTTCTAAAATAATGTCAATTATGTCAATGCAGAGAAAATTTAAATACAACTGTCCCGGAAGCAAATATATTTCTAAAAAAAATCGAAGCGTGGTATATTTATAAAAAAAATCTTCTGTGTTTATGTTACTATGTCCTACTTTGAATTAGGCCACACTAGAGTTTCAATCAAATTTAAAATTAATTTTGTTTTAAACCCCATGAGTTATTTATTAAAACCAATCGGTTTACAAAAATATTATTTCCTTCATCTGGGACATCTTGGTGATAAAAAAACTAATCATAAACTTCGTTTTTCAGTATAATTCTAGCACCTGACTGTATAAATATAATAAAATTAGTACGATGAAAGTTATGGGAAAATTAATACTAATCAAATTTAAATATCAATAATATCCTCTTGTACCATTTGCTAGTGATGTTCAAACCGATATTTTAACCGGTTATTTTCGGTACAGTTATTTGGTATTTGTATCTAATTGTACCGATAATTAGATACAATTCTGAAATAACAGTTATTGTGTCACCGGTTAAAATAGTATCACTACCATTTTCTGTCTCGGTTGCTGACTTGACATTCGTTTCTTATTTCTTAGTAAATTTGTAATTACTGTGTTTTTGTGTGTTTAGAATAATAGTAGAAACAAATTAATAAATAAGTTCAAGATTATTAAAATTTGAAAAAAAATTAAAGATAGAAATGGTCAAAGATTGATTATTTAGCAAATTGATAATAATAAATAATACTTTGCAGTACATAAATAACATTTTTACAAAAATAATGAAGAAATACAAATATGCTAGCTTAACTGAATCGTCTGTGTTTTACATGTCCTGATAGGAATATACAATAGTCTTCTGGCAAATGAAACAGATTGAAGTAAGGCGTATAACACTACTATGTGTCTATGTATATTTTCTTACCATAATCTCGTTAGAATCCAATAAAATATCTTTCGTACTGCAAATAATATATTTTTTTTACATACATGTAGGTCAGTTCCAGGTTACGTCACTTTTTACTTTTTTTAAATTTATTTGCGTTTTTATAGGTTAATTATTTTTAATAAATTATATTTTCAGAAACAAATTGGTTTTACGAAAACGCCGGCCATGGAGGCAAAGCGGCCGCTAGCTACAAATTAAAATTTTTGAGTAGGTTAGTTCGAAATTAGTTAATTTTTTAATTAGTTATAACGTTATTGCTAATTCATCATAATTATCATTTTGCGATTTTTTTAATTTAATATCCAATAAAATAATCAGTTTTACTCAAAGATTGCAAAATTCTATAGCACGATATATTTAGCTTTATCAATAAGTAGGTTATCTGAGTAGGTAGGCACGCACGCAACATATTAAAAATAAATAAAAGATATGATGTTAGGTACACTAAAAGATAAATGTATTCTTTTTTGATAAAAATTTTATTAAAAAATGTTGACAAGTAAAAAAAACTCAAATATTAAAAGGACTTATTACGGAAGCTAACAGAAAATAAGTGTATAAGTATCGGTAAACATAATCAAAGTTAAGATAAATTATGGAAGTCTCACAGACACGAAGCTATTTATGAGAAACGTGGTCTTGTACGATGGTCCAGGGCTTACGAGCATCCACACATTACCAAATTTTTGTAAGTTTAATATATATTACGTTCCAAATCTCAAAAGGGTCAAAAGGAAAAAAAAAAGCCTAGATGGGCATGTCGAGCGAATGTATGAGGAAAGAACGGTAAGAAAGATATATGACGCAAGTGTTGACGGCACCAGAAAGAGGGGGCCGACCGCGGAAGACGCGGAATGACCAAATTAACCAGATACTTGAAGGTGGTCCCGTTAGAAGCCTCGACAACCGGCGAGCTTGCATGCGAAGATGTATGAATGTGGACGAGGCGAGAGTTGTATGTCAGGACAGAAGAGTATGGCGCTCTGTCCTCTCTGCCTACTCCCACTGGAAAACGGCGTGATGGTAAGTAAATCTTAGAACCTTCCTTTCATTTGATTGGACTTGTGCTAGAGACATCTATAGTCTTTTCTCATGATCTAGTATACATAGATTTTGTAATATTTACCCATACTAATAATGACACCTACATATATATTATGTTTTAAAGTGGAGTGTTATTAAGCAATTTCATTTTATTTCATCACTATATTTACCGCGACTCGGAATGGATCTACAGCAGACTGGCCAAACCACTATCCCGAGTTTTTCAATCATTATGTTCTTCTTCCGTAATCCTTTCCTACATTGCGAGGTGCAAGGTCTCGTCGTAGATGTCTCATCACTGTTCGATGTATTGAAGTTTTCGGATATTTATTGTTCTAATCACTTCCTTTTCTTTAAAGCGGCACATTATGCACATTATCCATATTATGCGTACATATAAATATTCATTAAAACATCGCGCCGCCGAGGACGCTAAAAACGATTTTTTTGGCCGCGGCCTGTCGATTAATGCTTATATTTTCTTAATATGTTTAGTTTATTACTTTTATGTAATAATAACAAAGGTTTTATCTAAGTTATTCCCCTAAAATTGCGGTCTAGAGTATACATTCTAATATAAATGAGTAATAAAAACCCACATTTTTCGTAAAAAGAAAAACGCCGAAATATGTATTTTCAGTGAATGTCCAGCCTTAACACCTTTATTTGTAACTCTATCTATCCATCTTATTTTGAGTATTGTTCTATATATGCCTGGACTTTGTATAATACTAGATTTAACCCGTCTAAAATGACGGAACATTGGTTCGCGTCTTCGCTAAGCCCTAGTGTATATTTATAGCATATTTTTGGCGGTCTACGGAGAGGCGGCCGTAGGTAGTCACATGCGTTAATCGACCGGTTCGGGTCTAGTGGCCCGGGGTTTAAGCCCCATCTCCGACCGTTTTTTTAGCCGTGAATTCAAACGAAATTGCGGACGTTACGCGAAGTTGCTGGGACAGACAGACTGACGGACGGTCAGACACCGAAATTATTATGTTTGATATCACATAAACAACACTTTTTCAAACTACAGGCTCTTCAAAAGTAGTTCAAATAGGCATAATGACGATATTAAAGAATTAAAGAATAAGTGATTTTAGAGATGAAAATATTTTGAAAGGATTTAATGTACACAGTGAGATGAATAAGATTTTAAATTAAATAAAAGTATAAAACACATTGAGATGAATAAGATTTTAAGTAAAATAAAAGTATAAAACTATCCAATCTGCCATTTTAACTGAAACACCGGTCAGAGCGAATGATGTCACGCCTCAGTAACCGCAACAGTGTCTTTGAACTGTTGTCATAGACACAATGCAATGTTTACTTAGGCTTGACGTCACGTATACGCCATGACACCTGCGGGCGTTTTCACGCGAAATTAGAAATAGGCAGATGAAAATGCAATTATTTTCGTATTTTTTTTGTTTATTACTGAAATAATGTTATATTCAGTAATAGTAGATGTGTAGGTATGTTATACATTATAGAAGGTTATTTGAAAATCTGTCGTCATGCCTATTGAATCTGCTAACACGCGCCCTGGGCGACCAGGAGCGATAATAGAGTAAAATAAAGATAATTAAACCAATATATCAGATAAATAAGATAAGAAGATAAAATAAGCCAAAAAAAGAAATATAAAATCGAAACATATTTAAAAAGGAAATGAACAATAATTAGGAATCTTTAAAATAAATAATTATACATAATTCACGAGGAACAAAACATAAGCAAAAATTTAGTCCATTAAACTGTAATTAATGCTATTGGTATATTCTAAGTCTAAATAATCCTTTATTTCGGGTAAGCTCCTACAACGAAAAAAGTCTACGAATTCCGAAAATTTGTTTCCAAGGCGATGCACGCATGGTGAAATTAATGCATAGTTATTCCTGTGGGTCCTTACAAAAGAACACTTCGTGATGTCTCGTTTGTCTCGGTATACTATACGAGACCATCCGAATCAGTTCGGGGCAGTCCAACATACCTTTGATAATTTGAAATAGGAACACCATGTCGCTGGCAAGATTATCGGCGAGTGAAAGTGGAGTCGTGTAATATGTAACGCCGTTGCAGGAAAAAAAACTCACCGCCTCCGGAAGGCGCCGGGCGGAGTGGCGCCTGCTGCCATAATTTTAGAAATAATTTTAGAAATTCCGAGACACCTGCCTATAAATACCGGCCGCAAATATGGTCAATTGCCCAATGCGTATTATAAATCAACAAAATCTAAAAGTTCATCGCTCGCGCGCTGGCCGCTGACCGTAGAATATTCAAGCGTCGGCGTAACTACGCCCGCGCTAGACAGGGGACGTATCCAAGTAGAATGGTAAAAAAATACAGGACGAAATGTACGACATCCGCGGAAGACTTGGCATAACCAGTTCAACTGAATACCGGAAGACGGTCTTGTTAGAATGGTCGACAATCGCAACAAACATAATGAGAGAAAAGCAAGGCGCTCTGTCCTCTCGGCCTAACCACCTAATCGACTAACTCGTCCACAATAGTCACAGGCAGTCCAAATTACCAGTCAAAAATATTGCAAAATCAATGACATAATATCAATAGTTTTGGATATAAACTACGTCACACGACGCATTTATTTTCAAATATTTGTAACTTATCTGCGGTAAAACGTTGGACTACCGATAAAGTAACTCATCTAGCCTCTCCCCCAGATGTATTTTCTGTACAAATCTATATCGTTTGACAGATTTTATACAAATTTTTGCATACTTATTCTTTTGGACCTTCCCCCTCCTCTTTAGCCCACCCACCTCCTTTATATTCTCTATAGGTATTATTCTCTATAGATTCTGTAACGTTTGACAGAGCTGACCCAAATTTTGAAAACTTATTTCTTAAAAATTGGCGGAAAACAAAGGTCACATTTCCCCCTTCACACATTCCCTCACCCTGTATATTTTCTGTAACAATCTATACCGTTTGACAACAGGTCTCTCACAAATTTTGAATTCTCATTCTTAAAGACCTTTCAGAAAAGATAGAAACTTAGATTTCTTTTTTCACCATGTTGACGTGTGATCAAAAATAAAATAAAATCGCTTTCAAAAATATTTAAGCAAAGTTTTAAACCATGGATACGTTGACACATTTAATTAAAACCTAAAATAAATAATACTATTGACACGTGGTTGACCACTATATAATATGTAGGTAGGTAGGTGGGTAAATATGGTATGAAAAAAAAATAATGACAAGAAAAAAAAAAAAGCACATAACTTACCAGCACGCCATTCGCGAGAGAATAGTGCGCCGAGCCCTTCTGACCTGACATTCTACGACTCTCGCCTCACCCACATTCATACATGTTCAGATTCCAGTTGAGGCTTGCCTTTTGAGGCTTCTATGACCAACTATGACCAACTACCAGTACACGAGTCTTGGAGAGCCATAAACACTCGCCTCTCACGTACGAGGTATATCTGTATTTCCATTCTCCCCTCTTCGATCAAAATCCACCCGAGCGACCCTCTTTTAATGATTTTCACCGTGCTAACATCAGCTTCACATACCCTTCTAATTTGTTCAATGTTTACCCTATCATAAATGAGATTACCACATACAGGGTGTCTCGTAGCTAGTAGCAAAAACTTCGGATGAGAATATTACATACATTTTACATTGAATACATTTTTTTAATACATGTTTAACTGTCCCCAGTAAAGTGATACTTGTGTTTGGGGACAGGAGTATATTACATAAGAGTATGAATGGATAAGTACAGTAGCCGGCAAACATCTTGAAATTTTACGTCATAGTGGGGGGAAGTTTGCGCATGTACCATTCCACCAAAGAGACCCAAATTTTGCCTTCTGCGCATTCCCCCACTACGCCAAAGAATTTCAAGAAGTTTGCCAGCAACTGTATGTATAAGATAATAATGGAACAGATAAGATAAATATTAATGACTCAAGTATACTAATTATTTCGGAGTATCGTTATTTTTTATAATTCCAACTATTTTTTTTTTAATTATGTATATTCTATTTGTTTTATGTGTTTCTTGAATTTTGTATAGTGTTCTTCAGTTCTAATATTCATTGGTAAGTTATTGAAATAATTGACACTTTTTTTTGACAAATTTTTCGGAATGTTTAATTTTTCTTTAACATATTGCTTTGTTTAAAACGAAAATTCAATTTTTTTAACATCGTCCAAAAACATAGCGTAAATTGGACGATTTAAGATATTAAAACGAAAAAATAATTTTTGCACAATTGCAGGTATCTGTATGCAGGAAAAGACGATTTACACTTGGGTAAAATTTTGACGGGGATAAGCGACATAAAATATTTGAGTAATTACAGACTTTATTTTCTAAGTTTTCATTTTTTTCAATATTTTTTACTTATTTTCAGTAAGACGCTGCCCTATCACGTCTGGAAATTATTTATATGGAATATTAAAAAAAATATATATTATTTTTTCAAGATACAATTCAAATAAAATTATTAAAACCTTGCAGAAATTTGAAAAAAGTTTCCTTTTGTAAGGTTTCTGTCATTTTATTTGACTTGTATTAAAGCGAATGAATTTTAGATATTCCATACCTACTTGTACGTTACTGTAGGTGCCTACTATAAATCAGAAATATTAAAAGAAAAATGATAACTTTGATTTCGATTATCTACGTAACGGTCGACATTTCACTAAAAGTATAAAGAGCAGTTTATTTTCAAAATTGAACGAAGGAGACTCCCTCGAAGTTTTCGCTACGTGCTACGAGACACCCGAGTGGTCCGACCGAAGAAAAGACTCGGAGCGAGCATGTAAACCGGATACTGGACGAAGCTATCTATCGACGAAAGCCTCAAAATCGACAAACGCGCACGAGAAGGCGTACAAGGCGAGAGTTGTGCGACGTTCAATCCTCGCGGCGAGTCTCATCTCGAAAGAAGTGTCTCATCTCGAAAGAAGTGTCCCTCGCAGAGTGAGAGTGTTTAGACTAGGAAAGTTTTCTCCACGCGGGTACCAAGCTGAAGAAGCGAAAAGGCCCGGAGTAGAGTCCTCTCGCGGCGACTGCCGTGTAATCCGCACTCGGCTTCCGATAGACGCAATTATCGCTCTCTCCCCCTCTGACGCTATGCAATTTTTCGAGTGCACTCGTTTCCTCTTCAATTTTAAAACGCGCCACCGATTAAAGTGACGCGGGGCGCTGGTGCCGTCCCTGTCCGGCGCAGGAGGAGTCCGTCGTCTCTCTCTGAGGAATTTCGTATGTATGCACATCCTACGGCACGGCGGTAATGCTGACAGACTGACATTTTCAACGCAAATCGGGAAAATATTAACATTTCCTAAAAATTAAATAAATCGAAAATGTTTAACATTCATGTTTAACATAAAAATGTACAGAGATGAACTAAACTCGTTCTTTAACAAAGGTAGTTGGGTCGCAATGAAAGAATTCCCAAGTTTGTGACACATTTATTCTACAGTTAAAGTATTTAACTCTTTCATAATTAAATCCCCCAGTAAACAAAATTTTTTCTACATTTACTTTTAATATACAGTTTTTTTTCATTTTAAAATTTCGTTTCAAACCGAATCTCTTAAATAAAAACTTATTGTTATAAAGCACGACGTATTTCTTAAGACATTATACTTTTTGGCCATTTCACATATTTTTATAAATTTACAAGCCCGTTGTAATATTTTCAAACAAGTCGAAAGCATTTGAACCAGCTGTGGCTCCGGGTTGCAAACCAAGTAATTAACATATTTTAATTTTTTGCTGACGTTATTAATTTTAAAGAACTCCATTTTATTTTTTTTAAATAAAACACGATTTATAGAGTTCAATATTTTTAAAAATTAAATAGTGTTTGATTTTTTAATTTTTAAAAACAAGTAATTTACAGTTTTTTTTTAAATAAAACACGATTTATAGAGTTCAATATTTTTAAAAATTAAATCGTGTTTGATTTTTTAATTTTTAAAAACAAGTAATTTACGTTCATGTATATTTTAATGGTCTATAATTTTACATGAAAAAATAAATAGTCTCTGCAAAATACTGCGATTTCATACAATTATTTAAAAAAAAACATAAAACATTTAACATCAAAAGATTTGGCATCCTAGAACAATATAATACACGAAATATTTTACTGTTTATAACTCAACTATCACAAGTAAGGACGCATAGTACATACTTTTTCGCCTAGTGATTCAATGTTAAGTGGTTCGAGCCCTATAAGCAAGTTGGTCCTATTTTCGTAGAAAAAGCATTTAGGTTAGTTTGAAAATAGTAGGAATATTGATGTGACACGAATTGCCTGGTCTTTGTTTCACGTTCTCTCCACTTCTTCACAAAATGCAAGATTCATCAGACGGATCGATGTACCAACGCATCCATCCTGCAAGAACTGAAAATCAATGACAAATTATCAACTATGAACTATAACGTCTCCTCCATTGTGAGAAGAAATAACAGCTAACATGAATAGTCGCAAAAAACATAGAAACTTGCGAGGAATATAGAACAAGACAAAATCCTACAATCCAACGGACGGACCAGGTCAAGACAGCAACAGACATTTATGCAGTAATCAAGAATCACAGGGATCAAGCAAAAAGATATAAAAGAATTTTCCATTTAGCCTTTTGTTCAATTTATTGACCAAAGGGCTGAATGGAAAATTCCACACATCCACTTTTACCCCGCCCCCTCTCACTCTCTCTCCCTCGAAGATTCCTGATTGTTAGGTAGTGCAAGCTTGTCCTTGACATGATTTAGGCTTGTTAGTGCATGCTTGTCCTTGACAAGATGCGACAAGAACACGCATGTGATAAATATTGATGAAAAGTTAACAATACTATGGTTGCGGTGTATACTGTTGTGAACATAGTAGTGTAGTGGTCCTGACGAAGAGGTGGTCCTAAAATCTGGTAATGGTTTATACAAATTTAACAAACACTGTTAGATATAGAAGAATTTCGTCGAGATAGTGAAAAAAAAATATTTCCCCATATTACTTGTCGGTACAAGTGTCGGACCCTAGACCTTAGGGTACGTAGTACAAGTCCAGCTCACCTAGTCATATCAACGATGCTTAGTTAAAAGTAGCCAAGCATTCAAGATAGGAAGCTACAAGATGGACTCCCAGAGTTCTGAAGTGTAGATCTTGGGGGAATAATAGAGGCGTTGAAATACTTATCAAAGATTAATCGACGATATAGCCGCTGTGGGGATGAAGAAATGGTTACAACTTGCAAACAACAATGAAGGACGGAAGGGAATGGAAGAGACCTACATCCAGCGGTGGAGAAATGAAGGCTGAAGAAGAAGAAGCATTCACTCCCATCACATCTACAGTTCGAATCGTAATAATATTAAGAATAAGCCAAAGAAAGTAGATACCACAGCGCCTCTTAAGGATAATCATTCAAACTTGATTATAAACGTGTCATTATCAATGTACCCTTTAACGTGTGCGGGTGTGTAGCTGCACCCTCATAAATATTTGTCCACACACATGTCTGCCAACCCCTGCCCACAGAAATAAATATGAAAAACCAAATGATTGGTTTGCCCTAATAGATTGAACACTGATCAAAAATTTATTAATGATTGATCTATTGGGTTTAATGACCAAATATTGCCCAATTTACTGATAGATAGTTACATCTTAATTAGATCATAATAATCTGAGTGCAAAAATGGTGGAAATGTTATGAGTGTACTCAATAATGGAACAAGGATATAAAAAAGATCATTTTCATCATCATTCGTGATCGGTATTTAAAAACACATTAATCCTTTGAAGTTATCGAAAATAAAGGTATTAGCGATTTGATATCTAAACTACTTCAAGGAAATGAGATTGCGGGGAACAAAGAGAGTTCGACGAACCGCCAAGAGATATTGGCTATTATTTACTATCGCCGCTATCTCGCTGATAGCCGTGACAAGGTCGGTGACATCGACAAGTTTGTTCTTTGTTCTGAATTATACTTTATTACTTTTATCTACCTTACGTCATATCAATGCCATCCCAAGTTGTTAACTTCACACAATTGTGATAAAAATATGTAGGTTTGTTAATTTTGTACAAATTTGAGATTATGTCATATGAGGGGATTAGAAGCACCACTACCAATAATAATAAATAAACGTTTTTTTAGGAGATTTTAAAAACACAGCGGAAATTTTAAAATTAATATTATTTTTATGAAATGCTTCTAAAAAACACAAACAAACATTTAGTCGTCAATTGTAAAAATGATACTTTTTGCAATTTAATCACATTCAAACTTTCCCTGCCGCCCTGTATTATCGAAGTGATTTTGTGACAAGATATTGTATTGCCTGCGCTTCTGTCATTGATCATGGCTAAATTGGATGAGGTTGAGCTAGAGACAATACAATGACTTTCTTCTCAGAGGCTCCCGTTATTATGATAACGAATACAATTCTTCCAGAATGTTTGTTTCTCCGTAGCTGTTTGGAAAAGATCAAAGCATAAGGAAAACTGTTTTTGTATATTTGGACAGCCTTACAAGCGATATTTTTATTTAGTTTTACGTGTTAATTTTGATTGAATTGTCCAGATTATCAATTTGGCAACACAGCGATACAAAGCATATTCATTAATTGCATGCAAGCACATAATTGCAGTAGGCGTGAAAACATGCTAATTGCACTGGCCAGGCAATTACGTGGCACGAAAGACCGGGAACCCGTAAAGACGACTTTTTCAGTGATCTGCAGGGGCGCAGTAGAGCGGAGAAGCCGAAGTTGAGATAGTTTTGTACAAGATTGAGATAGTTTGGTACTCCCACACACTCGTGTGGAAATGATGAACTAGAAAAGGTGTGCCACCTATGGAAGGAAGTTGTAACAATCCAGCAGGTAGCCGAGATGCGCGACGGGTTTTGGCGCTGCTGACGATGACGACATCACCATAGGCTAGTTTTGATATTACAAGTATTTGTAGTCCACAACTCTAGTGCATGTAATACGTACAGTCAGACTGATGTTAATACGTCCTTGACGCCCATGGTGAGAGGACACTCTCCTAAAGACGCCGTGACATTACTCCAGCGAAACATCGAGAATCGGATCTTTACAAATCTATACAAGTCATATAAAATATCCATTTTTGTTTCAATATATAAATACGTCGAACGACCGAAACCTTAAATCTTTGATGAACCAATTTATAAATAAAGTTACTTCACCAAAGCGAAAAGCCAGTCTTTAAATTCAGCCTATGCCCTACTCAATCAATAGCAGGGGCGTGCAGTGAGAACAAGAAGCGTGACTTTTTTTACGGCTCAACAGGCCAGGAGGCCCAATGACAGAAGCGAAATACATCACAAACCACCCAGGTATTTATCTGACAGAATATTATGAAATACTAACACCTGAATAACACCTTGATTACTGTAATAGGAATATTACAAGATATGTCTCTAATTTCGGTTCATTTTCAAAATATATGCTCACTGCCCCTGACCAATAGCCTACCTAGTAATCTGTTCACTAAGCTATTTTCATAGAACTATAGCTTCTTAAAGGAGTGCTCTTAATGAGTTTAAGAAATGTAGTTGGTGTAAGAAAAGCGGTCATTTTTTTTGATATGGCAGATAATGCGGTACAGAAACAACAGAATGACAGGAGGCAGCTGCCACCAGTAGACGTACGCCACGCCAGACGAGGACAGCGTGGAACTGAAACCGGTCGATGTGGAATTAATCAAAGTGCTATATAAAGTTTTTATTTTATTTTTAAATAACAATTATGTTTAGTTTCAAAAGTCGGCCTTAATGATCAAAGTAATTTCAAATATACTGAATACTGAATATTTACAAAAGAAACCCAGTTTAAAATGAATTTTTTACGTTCTTCAAATATCACTTTCTGTTGAAGGTGCGGAAGATTTTAGTAACCGACGATTAAATTTAAAACATTACTAGGAATAAAAAAAAAGGTTTTATTATTCGGATGCAGGCGAACTCTATTAACTTGACTTAACAGGTGACTTTATTAAAGATAGTTTTGGAAAAAAAATGAAATTAAATATTTATCTGGCAGAATATTATGAAATATTAAAATCTGAATAATATGTTGATTATTGCGATAGGAATATTACGAGATATTATATCTCTTATTTCATTTTTTTTTCAAAATGTATGCTTAGGAAAAAGTCACGCTTCTTGTTCGCACTGCACGCTCCTGGTACATCGAAACCTCTTTAACAGACAGAGCAGAATAAAATAATTAATTTTAAAAAACATGTACCCGCACAGTCTGTGCACTCTACTGACAGACGCGTAAAAAATGCGGCGCTCCAGCTAGCAGGCACCACGCCTTCCGACAAAAATGCATCCATCTCTTTTTTCCGCTGCAACTGCACCCGACTCGGAAGTCGCAAAAGTGCATTTGTTTCAAGCTAAAAAAAAAATTCCGCCCGACCAAAAAACAGCTTCCACATCCGAAAAGTGTAGCAGGTCGAAAACAAATCGATAGAATGTCAAATTAAAAACATTTTCGAACAAAGAACGATTGCAAATGCAACGGAAGTGCCGCCATCTCGCTCGCGCGCACGGCCCGACCGTTCGCAGGCCGTCCCACTCGTCGCCCAGATGCGCGGCGTCCCGCTCGCGCGCGCCGCCGCGGCGGGCGCCGTCTCTTTCGCGCATTTTCCGATGCAGACGCTTCGCCTCTCGCTCGCGCGCCCCGCTTCGCGCGCGGCGCCGTCTCCGTTTCGCGCCCGAGACCCAGACGTGTCGCCGTCTCTGTCCCACCGGCGGGGAGACGCGTGCGTCTGTCTCGTTCGGGGCTGTGTAAAGAAAGTCTGCAAGCGCGCCCGAAGCATGTTTAAAAATTCGCGCAGTAAGAATCATTTTGTAGCAAAGTTGATTGAGTTTGCTGTATTTTTTTTCGCGTCGAGCGAATGGTTCGAGCTTTTTACTCGGTTGTGTAGATTTAGCGGGACGAAATGGAGGTGGACAAGTGCAATGATTACGTCAACGCACGCGGTCACATTCGAAATTTGAATAGTGAATTATTAATTGTCAAACAAGCTCAGCGAGCGCGATGTTCGAAGCGTCCGATTGTTCATATTAATACCGAAATATTAAATTTTTATGGAAAATATTTTAACATTTCTTTTCCATATTTAGAATCCAGGCTATTAATCTTCCAAATTAATGGGCTGCCTCCCTTTAATATGCAAAAAATAGAATTCCTGTAGACACTTAGATAGATATCTATCTCGGGAAGCTCTTGAAACAGAAGGTTTATTATATATGTTAGGAAATGTTGCTTAATTAAGGTTATGGTGTACTTTATTTGAACAAAATTTAATAAATAAGCTTAAACCTACATTGTTAAATTCGACACGTGCTTCGACATCAGTTACGAACAAACGTACATACAAATACGGGAAGGGTGGGGATTGATTTTAGAGGGAACATTGAATAAAGATGGGGGGAGATGTTCAAACACTGTAAAAAAGTTATTTGAAATTTTTTAAATGTCCGTCTCATTATTGATTACATTGCTTTTTTTAAAAATTATTTAGTTTCAATGATTTACATGATTGGCATACCTACTTATGTACTACTCATAGAAGTTGAAATTTTTGGAATGCAATAAAAATCGTTAGAAATTTATTTACCTACTAAAATTGATATAAAAACCAGATCAGTGGTTTGGATATAAGTACAATTTATCAAGTTAGCGCTATATATATTTAGATATCTAGCAAAATACCTTCATGGTATCATTATTTATTTATATTTATAAATAGAAATCACTTTTGTACAAAATCATTATTCATTGAATAAACAATATGTTTCAGGGTCAATTGTCCCCTCATCGGGCTATAACGTACACCACACTACCTATAAATTAAAATTGGAAGTACCTATAGACATAACAAAAACAAAAAATTAGTACTATAAGGTAGTTGAATAACTAATTGGAAGCTAACGTGAATTTTTTTTTAATACGTATGTAAGTACGTTTTTGCAAAAAGGATTTAGATATTTATAATATGTATTTAATTAGCTATAAACATTTTCTCTAATTTCTAATTTAGCTAACTGCAATCCTATTAATTTTCATGTTTTAAGCCCTTGTTAAAATCATAAGAATGGTTTGTTTCCAAAACATGATTGTAAAATTCAAAATAGTTATTGCTATTTAAATATTTTATGTGCTCATTAATTATAATAGGTACCTACCTATCAAAATTTCATATATAAGTTTTACTTATTTAAATACGACTGCAATCTTTTCAAATTAATTTATAGCTCTTTGATTTTTATTTAAATATCATTGTTATTCTTGTTACGTAATATATAAATAATTAATATATTATTAGGTAGTACATTTTTTTTTAATAACTCCTATATTACTTTAGTTATTCTCTTATATTAATATATAATGTTTTTGATTTTTATCCGTTTATATTTAAATGTTCCTGGATACTTAATTTTATAAGTATATTAATTATGTTTGGTTAATTTTTCTATATATTTTTTTATTCACTTCTTTGTTCTCGGACACTATTTTTTTACATAAGTATTATAGTTTGCTTATGACTTGTGAGTTTATTTCGTGCTTTATATATTTATGTTCCTGCATACGCATATTTTCTTGTACCTATAGGTACAATTGTTTCTCCATTTTGCTGTAGGTACTAATTTTGCATTTTATTGCACGTCTGCATGAACTTCACTGTCTGGACTTATAATTCATATTTCACCCGCTTCCCAATGTCCAATCGACCTGAAGTTTGCACACAGGCGTATTCTCGATGATAATACATGAATCAATTATCAGATTCACTATTTAACTAACCAATCCATCATAATTAATTAATCAATGTTTTATATGAGAAATTAATTAAATAACTCATCAAAAGACGGCTAGTTTCCTACCGAAGTGATTTTGTACACTGGGTAATATTAAGATTAAAAAGTAGAAAATTATATAACATAAAAAAGTAGAACCGCTCTTAGATGTATTTAAATGTACCTACCTACTCAAAAGTAAAAAAATATTTTTAGCAAAAAATGTGTGCCTCACTCTCTAAATAAAAGCGTGGCCGCTTTCCCATCATCAACAAAAAGACTGTAATCTATATCAATATCACAACCGGACTTTTTATTTGGAGAGTGGCAATTTTTTTTTGCCGAAAATTTTTAAATATTTTTTAGTGGATAGGTGGGTAGGTACCTAGGTACCTACATTTAAATATAAACATGTTTTTGTTTTAAATATATTTGAATAAAAAGTAACCCATAAAAACCAAGTCGGAATGTCCATACAACTTGTATGAAAAAACCATTAAAAATTTGAAAAATCCAAAATTATACTATAATTATTATTATTATTTAACGAAAATTTGATAGATCTTCTTGATCGTCGCCACGAGTCTACTTGCAAAGTTTCAGCTCGATTGGATCACGGGAAAAGGGTTAAAAATCGATCCAAAGTTTTTTCGTCAAGCAAACAGACGCCACGAATTAAAAGAAACGAAGTAATAATTTTGCATTATAACGTACGAAATTATCATTTATAATGGATTTGACGACCACTTTTATATACCTTTTCTATGTAGGTATCTATTCGCCTGTGTTTTCAATTTTTTAATGCTCTGTAAAATATAAAACAAAAAATGCATAACTCAAAAACACAATTGGGCTAAAAAAATAATGTATGAATATTTCTGGATGGATCAGAACTGGATAGCGAGCATTGCACCGACAAGAATGCGGTGCATTCAAAATACATGCATACAAAAACGCTACGTGTTTTGTGCCTTTGGTACAGCAAGCTGAGATATCGAGGGTATAATTACATAAGGCATTAAGTCAGTCAGTTTTAAATGGAAAAAATATATTTTAGTGCTCTACATCCTGATAAAACGCATTTTGCTGTAAGATGTCTAGTTGTCAAGTTAATAAAATCATTCACAAGTCGTATTGATAATTCTTTCTTCAGACAGAGAGCACTAAGTCGTATTATAATGCTTTCTGCTAGTACATTTTTTTTTCCGCTACAACCTAACCTAACCCAGGGTAATATAACGAAAAAGATGACGATGGTAATTATTTTTGTCTTTATTCTTTTTTAGAATAATTCGCAAATTTAACAATAAGATGTTATTAAATATTAGTATCTAATTTGAAATGAAAAAAAAAATAGTACCTGCCTACTTCAATTATTTAAATGTATTTATACCTTATGTTATTTGTTTTGTTTACTAAATGAATAAAAAGAAGAAAAATAATTCGATTTTCTTTTCTTTATCAACGGAATTTATGTAAATGCCCAACGAAATAGCTAGTGGCAGAATGCATCAAGTCAGTAGTCACTTTATTAAAGTTATTCTTTTTAGCATACGCCGTACTCATTCATTTAAAATAGTTTATATGATACATGTACAAAAAAAATAAAAATCATGTATGTTTTTACGAGCTTGACTGCTTCGAAGATTTCAAATCTATTTAAATGCGTTTTTAAATAATTACCCCAGTATTTTTGTGACTTAATGCCTTGTGCCAAGTATACCCTCGATACAGAAATTGAATGATTTAGCGGCAGTCACTTCGCGGGGCAATATCCCAATTTAAAACATTATTTTTATTTAAATTTTGTACTGTACACACAATATTTGAGTTATTTATTCCTACCACAGTTTCGAGAGGAGATGTCCCTCTCCCCATCAGGTATAGTTGTGTTTTATATATACCCATCAGGTATAATATATTTTATAAAAATTTATAACAAATCTGTTTAGAAATAAATATTGTCAACATGTTGTCCTTAATCATCAAACAATAATTTTGTTGTCTGTCCGTCCGTCCGTCCGTCGGTCTGTCTGTCTGTCTGTCCCCGTAAATTCGTGTAACGCGCGTAATTTCATTCACTTGTGCGGGGGCTTGAACCCCGGGCCAGCAAACCCGAAGGCGGCAACGAAAGCGATGTCGCTGTCGCCGAGCCTGCATTACCCTTCAAAAATACAGTAGATACATATACACATAGCAAAGATGCGAACCATTTCATATTCCGCACAATCGCCATGGTTTAGAATAGTATATTTAACTGCCGGCAGGGGAAATATAAAAAAAAGTGTTCAAATATTTTAATAAAAGTCGTTACTATTATTTTATGGGTGTCGGCTATAAATAAGTAAATACTTATTCTTTAGGAACCGGCATATAAAAGTACAGTGTCATTTTTGACGGGTTATAGCTAGTTTTATCTATTAGTAATGCTTTGCAAAGACGCGGTAATATTTCTGCGACACAAACATTTTTAGTATAATGTCGTGATAAAACTGATGCGAAATAAAAAGTTAATTTTATCTGCGTTATAGGTACCTACATTCCTACCAGCAAACACAAGCAAAAATAATATTAACGAAAAAAAACTATCGGCCGGGAATCGAACTCGGTTCGGCTGCATGGCAGTCCAACATTTTTCACAATTTCATTTTGAAATTGTGAAAAATGTATTCCTACTCACCTATATCTAGATAAATAAACATTTTGTGTTTTATCAAAGTATCTAATCATAATTTGTTTCATATTCCGAGGCACAGAAGTTTCACTTCAATGGGTTGACTATTCACTATTTTTGCATCAACATAATTTTAATATACGCGTACAACACTTATTGCTTTCGAATAATAGAATAAACTGTGTTGAAATAAGAAAAGTTTACCAGAAAAAAACGAAGGCTATCTATGACAACTAACGTGTTTGACGACAGATGGCGCCACTACCGCAAAATCTGTACATCATTGTTTAACGCCATCTTTCGAATAATGCCCGTAAAACTTTGTGAACGGGAAGACAATCACAAGACAGTACAATTTATTGGAATGATTCAATGCTGAAAAAGTGTTTAAAGCGAGTGTACACCTGCAATAAAATATAATTTTAACATATAACAAAAGTAACCCATAAAAACCAAATTTTTATTATAGTCCCTTTCTTTGTAAAATATAACAACAATAAAAGACGAATTAAAACATATAACATAACACTAAACTTACAGGAATTTAATATATTTCTAAAATGTCAGATGTTTTGAGCTTTGATAAGGCATTTCATGCTTTGAAGATTTAAATTCTAAAAACATTTGTCAGTCAATTTAGATTTTCGATATTCGTAGTGAAGTACCTATTATGCATACCGACGGAGTAATTCAAATTTAGAAAATATTCCGCGACGTTATCGGGCCGCCGTAATCAAACTTTTCTAATGATTCCAATTTGAAAAAAACAATAAAATTTCTAAAAATCCGAAATTATACTATAATTATAAAAAAATTTTAACGAAAATTTTATAGATCTTCTTGATCGTCGCCACGAGTCTACTTGACAAGTTTCAGCTCGATTGGATCACGGGAAAAGGGTAAAAAATCGATCCAAAGTTTTTTCACCCGGCAAGCTGGCAAGCAAGCAAGCAGACGCCACGAGTTAATATAAAGGGAGTAATAAACAGAATAAAATAGAGATAATAATTAAATAAAAACATAAGCAGGTAACTTCATTACACATATAAAGAATATTGCTATAAAAAATTCCAATAATATAGGCAGATACCACTAGTGCATCTAGGCACATAATAGGCACTAGTGACATCTGTATTTGATTGAGGGAATGGATAGCGGTATTTGAGAAATTGACATGGAAAAATTCTTGGATTTTTAACATGCATTAATTTCTTCAGAATATTCTTACTTTGTCCAAATTTTTCAGAACACAGTACTGGACTTTGTACCAGGGGCATCATTAATCAAGATAATCAATATATTAATTACCCTAACCAATGTCGTACGTTTCTGCATTTGGATGATGATTTTTATTTGTATAAAATAATTTTGCCGCGGTTCCCATTGGGTTGTGTGGCACAGCGGATGAACGTCTGACTGCGGATCAGAAGGTGCCGCGTTCGAATCCTGGCAGGATCAAACTTTTTTTTTACGGTCGAGAATATTTATTTTGTTGAAATTTTAATAACAAATAATTTTTTATGTAACAAACCAAATTAAACAAAGATTAATTTTTTATAATGTTGTATAAAAGTAATCGACACTGCGAGAAGAGAAGAGAGTAGGAACCTACCTATCGAACTATGGTTTATTTCGCTCTGACTTATTAATCGTTTAGAAATTTTGAATAAATACTTTGTCTTAATTATATCTAAACTACCCGTAATTAAAAGTGGAAATTTACCAGATACAATTGACCGCGAAGCGGCTGACACAGGCATAGGTAAACAATTGTGTTTGCTGCACAGCAAACACATTTGGCCACGAAGCGGCCACAATAGCAAAAATGGAAGGTTGCCAGATACAATTGGCCGCGAAGCGGCTGACGTAGGCATAGGTAAATAATTGTGTTTGCACAGCGCAGCGGCTATCGCTGGCCGCGGAGCGGCCATCATTGGCCGCGAAGCGGCCACAATAGCCGCCCGTAGGGCCTAGCAGTAAGCAATCGGCGAAGCCGATTGCTTTCCTGCTAGTATATTATAGATGTCTCACAGAGACGAATTTTTTTTATGGTGTGGAAAAAATGATATTTCATTCTAGTGTAGATAATGCTAATAATTCGGAAAAATCTCATTACACATATAAAGGATATTGCTAGAAAAAATCCAACCAAAAATAAAATATCTTATTAGTGACATCTGTGGTTAATTAAGGGGAATGAAAACAGACTCAGGATGCCGGTCGCTAATGACTATTAAAACACACATGTGAAACGGGTTGTAAAATCTTAAATATATACAACTGCCAAAAATTTGACAGATGTGGTATTATGTCATGGGTGGAAATGGCGAACGTTACATTGTGTATAGTGATCACTCAAGCCAGCAGTACGACAGGTCGTACGCCCTATGAACACCCAAAGACTTCCATACCTACTTTCCATAAAAAAATATAATTTCGTTTCTATGAGACATAGTAAAATACAGAATATCGGTTAATAGGTTTTACAATGTTTACTTTTCTTAAATAAATATAAACTATTAAGTCTCACAGTAACTAAGCAATTTATATGGGAAACGTAAATGGAAGTTTTTATAGGGTGGCCCAGGGCTTATGATCTTTATGAGCCGGCTCAAATGATCAGTATACACAATGCAACGTTTACTAATTCCACATTCCATCGAAGGAACATCCATGTTCTTACTTTAAATAACTATAAAAATAGATTTCTTATAAGAAATGGTTAAATAATAATTGTTATCAATTAATTTTACACTTATTTTAAACGACAATACCTATGTTGCGCGCCGTGTACATAACCTATATCCCAGTGACGTGCAGCGCATACAAGCAAAAAAGCTGTGCATTAGTAAAAATTCTGGGAAACAAATATTAATTAAATAATCCTTATCTTAAGAAAAAGTTGATTTAAAATTCTAGCCGTAATTCGTCCTACGGCTAGATGTTTTATTTCCGACGTTTCTGTATGTAACTTCTTGTCAATTCTTAATTTATCTCACTTGTTTGCGCCCAACAAATTTGTTCCATAGATCTAGTCAAGTCCAGAAAAAAATCGTCCTGAAACGTGGATTTTGTTTGAAATAGACAAGTAAATTTTTCATGTAATAACGCGTTTCTTCGAAAGGTCATGTAGCACGTGAGAACTGCGCGCACGTCACTTGCAGAAATGATATTTTTTACAAAGTTCCACCCAAAACTTTCTTTGTGAATTCTATTTCTTATTTCTATGGTGAATGTAAATACCAATAATAATAATACCAATAGTAATATAATGATTATTTCCGACGACATTGCCATCGATAATATCTTAAAATATTTGATTTATTTTCTTGAAAAGAAACGTATATCTGAAATTAGCATTTTTCACAATGTAATTATACATAGGTAAATGGTATTCGAAATATATTGAAAAAAATTTGCCGTATTACCTATATATAAAATATTTATTTATTTAGAAAATCTTGTTTACAATACTTCTTTTATAGTGCAGTTATTTTTGTGGATTGAAGATACTCAAAATAGTTCATTATTTACAGTTAAACGAAATTCAAAAAATGTACGAGTATATATCCTTATAGGTATATGGGTATATATATATTTTTTAATATAGTCGGTCACAGCTTAACCTAGGTTTACATCCACTGCATGCCACTGCTATATTCATCACTGACATTAATTGTGTTGTTGCATTACTGTCTACCGTGAAACGACTTATATAATTCTGATAAATGATTAATTAAATTATTTTTTCTAGTAGTGACTGTTTTTCAGTTTTATTTTTATTGTAATATTAAATAATCTAAAATATTTTTTACAAATTCTAACGAACTGTATTAAAAATTCAATTCATTCTTATGTCGATCTAAATAAGAAAAAGTGAGAATACAAACTTTGAAAACAATTGAAAATAAAAAAGGTTACATCTTGTACTGCTTCATACCGTTATTCGCTTTCGACTTCGCTTAAAATGTGATCAACGTTTTCTCCTTCGATAATTTAAATGTTTCATTTCATTGGTCAAAAAGTTATATTCAAATAATTAACAGTATTTACAAATCCTCGTGCCCGAACCCGTTTAAACAGAAACAAATATATTTCAACATTTAATAATTAAGAGTGCTAATAAAATAAAAAAGGATTATTTTAATTTTTTAAATTGCATAACAGATTGCCCCATTTAACAAAATAATATGAAATAACATTGAAATACACAATAAGTCTGTAAAATTAGTAAAAGTTGTCATTTTACACAGTTTTCAGTCAAGAAAATCCCTGTCGACGATTGCACAATCTATACCTATAAAACTCAATGTCTGTCTGTTCTCTACACAAATCTACACCGTTTGTCCGATCAGACCCAAATTTTGCATATTTACTCTATAGTAGGTACCCAACAAAGAGAATTTATTGTGCATTTATTTATATTGAATTTTGCCGCACTAGGTAGGTAGGTACCGTATATCTACATACGAATTTTGTTTAGAAATGTATTTGGTAATTTATATGTTTTTATTTCTTTTCATAGATTTTATTTTATTTTCATGGCGGTATCGTGCCGCCATACATATTGTATGAAAAATTTAAATAAATATTTAAAAATAATCACATAAATTACATAAAATTTGAGAATGTAAATCATTAAGGGCAGTCATTGTTTACATTAATGTAAAAAAAATGAAGTATTTATTGGATAGTTTCGAAGACATAAGCCAAAATATATCAAGCATCCACACGCTGGCACAGAGCCAGCCTCGCAACGTATATACGAAATCAGAAGCATTGGCTGGTAGCGTGCGTCTTCGCTGTGATGGCACTTGCTGGACATTGATTTGTTTATAAATGACGATTTTTTTCATCGCGCGTGCTCCGCGCGCGCTCATTGGTTAAATGAAATTGCGCGCGTCTTATTTCCTGTTACGCATTTCCGTCCTTTTTCACGAAATCACTACCACAGATTGTAGGAAAGCGAGAGGAAAGATGGTACACATCAATAAATAAATAAAATATCTTCTGAACATGGGTATATAAAAAATATATTCTGAACGAAAATACTGGTAAAAAGGAGTTTAATAAAAATTGAAATAATATTAATGGCGTATCCTAGTGTAAAACTCCAAAATCGATATAGATGTCTGATTTGCAACATCTGTGGTCATTTAAGGGGAATGAAAAAGCTTTGGTGCCGGCTGCGCTGAGGATTGTTACAACAACAATAAGCCAATGTGGATACATATTTACCATTTTTATAAAAATCTCTCTCTGTGAATTTTAACATCTTTCATTTTCAGATGTGCGCATGTAAACAAAATTTGTGGGTGTAGTAGTAGACAGTTATCGCAATTACGTTGGTTCTCTAAGATTTTGATTTTGGTAGCAAGTAGCAAAAACTTCGGGGTAGTCTTCTTAATTCGATTTTCAATAGAAAATATTCTTTTAAATTTTTTATTTATTTATTAATTAACGCCCTATAGGGCTTTTACAATGTACAGGTTAAGTGTACATTAACAGAATATATAGATATTTTAAAGAGAAAAAAACAATAACATGTACACAAAAAAAGAGAAAAGAAAATACCTACTTAAAATATAGATACAAATATATAAAGATAAATAAAATATAAAGTAAAAAGCAAGTATGTATATAAAAAGCAGAGACATAAGAAAAACATAATATAGTAGAAATTTAAAAACACAAAAATTTTGAAATGTCGAGTTAAAGATATAAGCGATATTAAAGTTTGCATTTTTTTTAAATATTTCTGACTTATCTTTTGTAAAATGTTGGACATTCCAGAAACTAATGCCAAACATGAAATGTGAAATAATTTAAATATATACAACTTCAAAAAATTAGTAGACATAGTATTATCTATCATGAGTGGAAATGGCGAACGTTACATTGTGCGAAGTGATCACCTAAGCCAGCCGTACAATAGGTCGTAAGTTCTATGTACACCCAAAAGACTTTCCTACTCTCCCATAAAAATACAGTTTCGTCTCTGCGAGGCATCTATAAAATACATCGATTGAGAAAAAATATCGCCAGTTTTATTTTTCAAAGTCAACCGGTTCCGAAAAGACGTCCGTTTCTTCTCCGGAGCGATACATTTAAAACGTAATTTTGAAACATGCGTCCACAATTTTGTCCGCTGATACTATTCCTTAGATTCGCGATTAAAAACGCGGCAATGTTGCAATGTCTGTCGCGCCGGGCTAAACGGAATATCGCGTCGGTGCGAATTTTCAATGCAATTGTCGGCCGAATCCGAATATCGCGGCAAATGCGAAATAAAAAAATATCTGCCTAGCAACGCCGAGAATTGCATCTCTCCCCCTCCCTCTCCGCGGCCCGCCGCTTTCTCCAGTAGCCCGTCCCGTTCCGAAACGCCGCTATCCCCTCTCTCTTTGCTCTCGCGCCTCTGCGCTATCTCCGTCTCGCCCCGGTTTTCAGCGCGCGGGAAATTATCCGCTCTTTTTTCTCTCTCCGGCGAGCCGCGTCCGGAAAGGTGAAAGCGTTCGGACACTTCGTAAAAAA
The DNA here is from genome assembly GCA_016648135.1 of Agrypnia vestita. Taxonomy (NCBI): domain Eukaryota; kingdom Metazoa; phylum Arthropoda; class Insecta; order Trichoptera; family Phryganeidae; genus Agrypnia; species Agrypnia vestita. The sequence goes on along the minus strand of JADDOH010002004.1, from coordinate 79,837 downwards.
AATTCGATCCACCTTGCGCGCGACAGAGTGCATTGAGCAAATACCCTTTCTCTTTTGGCGTGTTGAGCTTATCTCGCGGGCTTGCAGTCAACGTTGAGAACAGCTGTTGGCCCCAAGGTTCCTTTTGTACAGGGCTGCCGCGAAATAAGTAGCGGATTTACTTATTCGCTGTTTTGTAAAAATAATTGGATAAAATAATGTTTTAACACATTTCCGTCGGGTACTTTAGCGAGCTAATCTAACATTCAGCGGGAAAAAAAGAGTTACGCGAAAAATATATTTTCGTAAATTCGTCATAATATATCAAACTATTGTATATTTTTTAATGAAATTATCAATAAATGTAGATATTATCGGACGCTCTGCTACGTTAAACTACGTGATCTGATCAAGGGGATTCGAATGGGAACCTCAAGAAGAAAAGGATCCCTTGGCCGTAATTGAGAAATATGTTTTCCCCATCATTGACAATTTGCATGAGTGGTTAATGTCATCATTTGAGTCATCAGAATGTTTACAATTATAAGTAAATCATAGGATCATGCATTGAATTTGAGGGATTTCCTTATAAATTTACTGCAATTACAATTATATCGAAATGGCGGCACTTACCAGCGTGACTCAACCGCCCCTTGAGACGTCCTGTCAGCGACGCGAAAAATTGACGCGATACACTCAATAGTTCGAAAGAGAAAGCAACAAATGTTCGGCGTTTCAGTCGAAACGACTAACAGTAACCTTCTGGAGTTAAACGGCCCTAGCCACTAGCCACCCTAAAGCACATCCTTCAAGAATGCATACGGTAAAAAATAAAATAAGTCTAATTCAAAACTCCGGCTTGCCGTTCATAATAATTCCATCGTTTTATATTTCGACCAAAATAACATGAAACTAAGAAATTTATGACCATAATGAAAAATATAGCAACTGATACACGAGAAGCCTAAAGGGCATTGTTATATATATATATATATATATATATCTATATAATATATATTAGAATATAGGAGATATTATATAATAAATATATATAATATATATATATATAATATATATATATATATATATATGTATATATATATATTGAGATTTCGTAATTTTTAAAAAATTATTATTTAAGCTTTTTGCGAGCACATAACGCCTTTTTTGGTAACATTTATGTTAGCGCCATAAATTAATTTGTGAACTAGGAAAAAGGTATTCCTTCTCTCCCAGTCCCTACCCATTCCCGAAACCAAGCAAGTACTAGAGCCGCTCCACTTTTGAAAATCGAAGCCGCCACAAGAAGGAAAAACAGCTGCAATCGCAATAGAAAAAATATCGGAATAGAAAAGTGACCGCATAATTTTCCGCTGTGAACTACCGCAAATTGAATCAAAGATTTAATTCTTGACGCGAGTGTTTTGCCTTGTAATTAACGGGAAACACCTCGCCGCTAGAAGTTTGGAGATATAGAAGAGGCAAGAGGAGAAATAAAAAATCGAAGGAAGAAAGGTAAGTGCTTGCCTTGTTCCCAATTACCCATACCAATATCTCCCAACCAATTTATGTGAAATTTATGAAAAACAAATCTGAGATGGTTTAATTCTATGTTTTCTTAAATTCTACAAATAATATAAATAATATTTTAAAAGTCTTCATCGCGTTATATAAAAAAAAAATTATCAACTTCCACAAAAGTTCATGTAAACATTTTAACAGGCAGCATTTTTGCAGAGACCCTGTACACCGCTGAAAAGGCAATTTTACAACTCTTTTTAATGCACGCACAGAGAAATATCAAAAAACAATAAAAGCAGTACGTTATCACGCTGTTCTCTGTCGTTCGAACATGACGCGCTAGCTCCGTTTCGCTCGGATCTTTTATTCCCGACGATCGAGCGGGCTCCGACGTACGTTTATGCGTCCGTTCCTTTCTGTCAAACGGCTCACGCGGCGATCGGGCTTCCCGCCAATTTTCCGAACGGGCCGCTCGCGCGCTGCCGAAGAGCGGCGGAAACGGGCGAGCGCCCGACTTCCGACCGCGTGGACGGAGCGCGCGACGGGAGCCGAGGCCGCCCGAAGCGGGCCCGAAGTATTGGAGCGAAATTGCGTGCGTTTTCGCGCCACTCTATTTCGGTTTTAAATGAACTTACCGCCTTCCCGGTCACATCTGTCGCGTGGGCATCCGTGTTGGTCGAGCGACCGCGTCTCCGACGGCGTAATACCCTCGCGCGGCTGATAACGACGCTAGGATTGCACTGATCGGATGCTGAACCCGAGACAGACAACGGGTGGACATGTCAATGCTCTTGGGAAACGGATTGTACATCGCCATGTTTGCAAATACACACACACACACATATAATATATATATATATATATATATATATAGTATATATATATTACAGTGAGAACACTGAGGCGCGACATTTACGTACATAAGATAATAAATAAAATAAAACACTTTGTATAAATCACTATTTAATGAATAAATCAATATGCTTCTAGACCAATCGTCCCTTATCCTGACGAAGGGACCATTGATCCCATTAATTAAGTATTGAATAGTGGTATTAACATTTTTTTTTATCATCACACATATTTCTAAGTACCTATATTTTATTTTAATATTATCTTGTTCTAACTTCTCTGCCTATATAACTTATATCGACCCTGCAGTGACAGAATTAAACACGATTTTCAATGCCATATACTTTAAGTCAATATGCTATTTGTGGTCGATAATTCCCAGCATTTTATAGAAAGGTCCTCGCGGTGTTGTACCGAAACCAGCCACTGACCTGGGTGGTAATCATTTTTTAAAACCCCCGTCATTTAAAAGGTTAAGAACCGACACTAAAGTCACTGGCCGCGCGTAGGTCGATTTTGAATAAAATAATTATACAATCCTGTGGCACTTTTGTCACTCGCCAGGTGTTTTTGAAAGTTTTTGAACGAATCAACTGAGAAAAAAATATATATGTATTGTTCTGAGAACGCAATTACCTACTGAATTTTTGCAAAATGGGATAATTGCCCCTTTAAATATGCGGGGTGTACCAGAACTAGCAGCAGAAACTTTGCCGGTAGATTTCTGCCTATGTTGTGAGTCTTAAATGTTCAAGCAACCATGGCAACAGTTATGGAGATATGCAATATCAAAGTTATGGAGATATGCAATATCAAAATTTGCATTTTTTTCCAATATTTCTTACTTATTTTTTGCAAAAAGTCAAACTATCATCACAGTAACTTATATCGGTTAAGAAAAATTCATTCGCTTTAATACAAGTCGAATAAAATGATAAAAACCTTGCGAAAATTGAAAAAGGTTATTTTTTACAAAGTTTTTATCATTTTATTTAAGCTGTATTGAAGCAAATGAATTTTTCATAATCGATATAAGTTACTGCAATTATAGTTCAACCTTTTACAAAAAATAAGTAAGAAATATTGAAAAAAAATGCAAAATTTGATATTGCATATCTACATAACTATTGATATTAGGTCATGGTTGCTTGAACATTTTAGACTCATAACATAGTCGGAATCTCTCGGCCAAGTTTTTGCGGCTAGCTCTGGTACACCCCGTATACCTAAAAGGTTTTAAGCAACTTTCAAAAATTTTCAGGTAACCTGTGGATTGCTCTTACGATGGAATTGGTGAACGTTGCTGAGTGATCACTTAAGCCAGCTCATACAGGTCTAAAGCTCTTGGCCATCCTGTAAAAAGACTTCCGTACACGTTTCTAATATAAATAGCTTCGTCTCTGCGAGACTTGTATCTATAATTTATTTAAATGATCATCGCCTGAGCATTGCGCACCTGCTTAACACGTGCTCCATACTAATTTAATTCGGTACCCAGTGTAAATTTAAAACTACGATTCTTTCCGCCATTATTGACGGACGTTCTCGCCTAGTTTTACTTTAGCGATCATGGAGTCCTGCCAAGATCCCGCTATTGGAGACATTTCACCAACATATTTCAATTATAGGTCGACCACAATCAAAAGACTATTCCCTAGCTTTGTCCGGTAAGAAGAAAGCGGCGGAAAGTTGCCTGGCAAGCCCGTATTACAAGCCTGATATATGATATTCCAAATAAATATATATTTTTTAACTTCTTCAATCACAGCAAAATTATTTTGTGGTGTCATTATAATTATAATTTATAGAATTAATTTTTTTTTGTTATTCTGACGAAGAAGCCATTGGCTTCGAAACATCTTGAATTTTTTCAATACCAAAAAAGTGGTGTAAACAAAGTTTAATTCTATAAATTATATATATTTTTTAGTTTAAAAAAGGTTACTTACTTACTAGAAAAACTTATTTTGTGTTCATTTTTTACATCGTAACAACACACATATTCTTTGCGCACATTCTTTTGAATGCGGTCTAGCTATAGTAATGTTTGGAAATTTCTACAAAGGAATACTTAAAATATTTTTTCAATTCAGAATACCTACAAAATTAGTTGGTATTCCTAAATTGTGACAAATAATGTTCCTAATTCGATTGATTGTCTTAAGTTTGATTAGTAAAAATATCCCAATTATAATAATTTCGTTGTCTGTCTGTCTGTCTGTCTGTCCGTCCCCGTAACATCGCGTAACGTCCGCAATTTCGTTCGAATTCACGGTTAAAGAAACGAAATTAAACGGCCGGAGATGGGGCTTGAATCCCGAGCGAGCAATCTCGAACTCGGAGATCTACGGAAGTTGCCACCATCGCATCGTATGTGCGAGACCCTTCCAAAATAGACTACATATAGAACTTAGCAAAGACGCGAACCAAATATACAGCTCACAATATATTTTCTTTATGTACATTTTCTCCGTAGCCGATGGCATCTCCTGCGTGGTGTAGTGGTAGGATATCCGGCTCCCGCCCGGGAGACTCGAGTTCGATTCCCGGTACCGGAATTTATTTTTGATTTTATTTATAATATTAATTATTTAATTATGTTGTCGCGTTAGTTTTACGTACGCTCAATCGCCGGGGTGAAAAATAGTAGGTGCCATTGACTACCGGGGAAATAATACACATCAACAATCAAAATTATCACACGTCATAGACAAATGAATCATGTCACCATTTATTTATTTATTTATTTAATATTCATGGAAGACCAACAGCACAACAAAGAAGCATAGAAATCATTGATGTAATATAGATGGCCAATTACAGGTCTCCACATTTAGAAATATGTTAGTCATGATAAATATTTATGAATTAAATAGTTAAAAATTATATAACAAGAAAGTAAAAAAAAATTAAACAAAAGAAAAAGAAACTTAATTATTAGCAGGAAAACATAGGCATGTTAAAAAATAATACAAAAAGAATGAACAAGAGAAAAAGAGACTTAATTATTAAGTAGGAAAAAAATTCTGCACTCAAAATTTTTCTTAAAACTTGGGCATGTTAAGAATTATGTAAAAAGAAAGAATAAAAAATTTAAACAAAAGAAAAAGAGACTTAATTATTAGCAGAAAAACATAGGCTTGTTGAAAATAATACAAAAAGAATGAACAAAAGACTTAATTATTAAGTAGAAAAAAATTCAGCACTCAAAATTTTTCTTAATCTTATGTAGCTGCACTCGAACAGATCAATATCCAATAATCTTATCAGTTTATTGAATGCATCGCATACCCTCAACCATGCAGAGAATACCTATGTTTACTTGTTAGAAAAAATCTATAAACATCCAGTAAAATACATAAAAAAAACATTCACAAGTTGGAGAACCGAATCACTGCCTCCCATATGACAGACTGAGATACCACTAAAAGTTGGTACACCAGAGATTACTAACTACATCTTAAAAAATATTTATAATTGATGTTGAGAATGTATAAACATAAAGTATACAAAAAACGAAAATTAAAGAATTCTTAAACACAAAAAAAAATCAGAGCTACATTATTAGGTATATTGCAATTTGATACCACAGTATGGTAGGGGAATAAGTAAGATGGCAGAGGGATCGCTTAGTATGTGAGAAGTATTGAGATTCGGCGACTTGAAAATACGTTTGATTTTGGGAGACGCCTGGTATGTTACCCGCCGGGTCCTAAAGTATAAGTATACAAAAATAGAGAACAGACAGACAGACATTGAGTTTTATAGGTATAGATTGGTAGGTAACAGATATTACTGTTGCCTGTACTAATGACTGGCGGTCGAATTGCGAAAAATCAGTCACGAATCATCGACACAATCGGATACAAATCTCAAATAACGGTTAAATCACTATTTTATACGCTTTCTTTGCACACATTCGTATTTTTTTTAACATCACCCATACAGTATCCAAATTTAAATGCTAAACTTTAGGGCTGAGCGCTCAATTTTTAACCGAAACAATGACCAAATCAAACTTAATAATGGAAAGTCATCCACTTTACGTAAATATTGAAAGTTTCAGAGCTCTAGTTGGTCGGGAAGTTGGCGAAAAATCAGTTACAATATTCCACCACAAACAACAGACGAAGAGAATCAAATAAAATCATGTAATAAAAATTCAATTCAACGTTATGGCAACCGAAATAAAAAAAATGAGAAAAATTGTTCTATGTTTGAAAATAATTCCATTTTAACATTAAAACATGAATGCGAATTCATTCCTTTAAAAAGGCGAGTTGTTTTATTGCTTCGTACTGTTGTATGCTTTCGACTTCGCTTAAAATGTTATCAAAGGTTTCTCTTGCGATAATTAAAATGTTTCATAAGGAAAATTATTGTCAGAAAGTTATACTCAAATAACTGACTTATTATAAAATTTATCGTGGTAGAACTCTTATAAACGGAATCAAATGTAAAATTTAGTATTTCAGCATGGTTGATTCACTTAGAATATTCATCTTGCTCACTCGATGCCAAAATAATAGGAAATAACGTTAAAATATATAATTAGTCTGGATAATTAGTAAAAGTTTTAATTGTATGCGTTTTTTCAAGATTTACATGCCGTAGGTAGTAAATTTTTGAAGATAGGCCAAGTATAATTCAGCTTCAATGGGAAAATGTTGGATTCAGTAAAATTATCATATGGATAGAACAAACAAATCGCTTAAGCGCAATCAAGCAAATCTTTAGTGATCTAAAGTCAGAGCCTTTGGCCTTCGCTAACTGGTAAACAGGGGGCCGGTCTAGGGACCCAACAGTAGAAGGGAACGCTGACCCACGGAAGATCTGGTCAGGGTCATCCGTCGAGTTATCTGCCAGTGTGTCACCCGTTATTTGCGTCCACCCCGAACAATTAAATGTAAGTTATTACAATTAAAGCGTGTTATAAATTAAAAACATAAAGCTTCCAAGAAATGCAAGTGCATATCTTTTGGAAGGAAAGGAAGAAGAAGACGAAGATTTAACAAAAATATGTAAATTTTTAAAAATTCTCAGATACAAGTGTTCTCGATATTGTTTTATAGAATGGAAGCATGGACCGAAGAGTTGATAAGGCGACTCGAAGCGTTCGAATGTGGATCTACAGAAGAATAATAGAAATACGCTGGATGATAAGAGTTACGAATGAATATGTTACGATTTGGGTGATAAAGAAAAAGAAATAGGTACCTAAATAAAACAATCAAAATCCGAAAACTTGAATATCTCGGACATGTGGGGTGACATCGAGAGAAGTACGCGATCTTGCAGCTCATAACGCAGGGAAAGATCGCCGGAAGTCGGGGCCCTGGAAGAAGGAGAACATCGTAGCTGAAAAGGCTAACCCTATGGTTTGGCCAGTCTGCTGTAGCTATTCCGGGCCACAGCAAATAAAGTGATGGTAGCCAGCATGATAGCCAACGTTCGTTGAATGGATAGGGCATAAGAAAAATAAGAAAAAATCCTCTCCGACCTCTGAATTAGACACCTTACAAACCTGACCGAAGTCAAGCCACCTGACCGGTGGCTTTAAAAGCAAAAGAGAGACGGATCGGTGCCTTTGAGATGTGGTGTTGGAGACACATGTTGCGTGTACCGTGGACAGCGACACGCACAAATGTCTCCGTACTACTAATTCTTCCTCTTCTGCAGCTTTCATCTCTTCATGATATCCACTACTCTAGCTCTGCGCCTAGTTATATATTTTCTAATTCTATATCTTAGGCTTACCTACTACAAGCATGGATTTCTCCATGGATCTTTGCGTTCGGTTGAGTTTTTCTACACTTTTCTTTTTAGGCTAATTGGGATCTCTTTGTTCTCGAAAATATGCCAGAAGTAGCCCAGCTCAATCCTATTCGTCTTGGCAATTCTGCCGTTTGGTTTTCTTCGTATTACAAGAACTAAAAATCAAGACGATATTCAACAATTTGTCTGAGACGAATCTTACATAAATCTTACATATGATTTATGTAAGATTTGTTTTCATCAACAATTTTTTGGACATTTTGCTAGAAGAAAAGAAAAGGTCGAAGAGGAAGACAAAGATCCCCTCGTTGGACCGGCTGAGCAGAAAAAGCTACAGTCATTCTCTGGTGAGTCAAGAATAGTCGAGAGGGCGGGAGGTCGTGAAGATCACGATCCTCAGACTGACTTGGATGATGAACTATAGGTTAATAATTGTATGAATCACCTTTTGCTTTTTCCTGGTACGAAATATTATGATTAAGGTAAGTTCCACCCCAACCAGTCATGCCGCAGGTCAATAAGGACGTGATGTCATAATGAAAAATGGACAATGACGTAGTGAGTACTGGCCGTATCTAAATGACCAAGATAGGTACATCTAACCACAACTGTTAAAACAGATTGCATGATGATGTCATATAATGAATTGTTTCCGTTCTTTATACACCACAACCTTTTCAATCGTCAGAATTCTGTGGCTTCTTCACGATTGAATGAAAGCCCCAGTCATGCGTAAACTACATACAAAAGAGTGGAATTTTTATCATGTTGGTTGATCTAAAAGGCGACACACAAGACGCACAACTTGAAGAAATAAATCATATCCGTAAAAATTTCAATTTTAAATACTAGTGTAAGACTAGGCGGTTGTTGTGAATAAAAATGGTGCTTTATAATTTATATCAGCAATGAAACTGTCGGACCCCTTTGCGACCAAAACTGGACTGATACAAGGTTTCACAATCGTACCAACACTGTTCAAATTCCTGGTTGCCATGCTAGAAGTAGCTGAATAGACCTTACGGTGTTTTTTTGGAGATTTATGACGAACTATTCTATCTCTACGGTACAGGGACAAGACCGATGCTTTTTAACACTAAAGACGTTCGAGTTTTAGAGTTAAAAAATAGTCTAGAAATTGTCAATGCTTTTGTAAAGGCTTATGAAATGACGATAAGATTGGTCTTACCTGTGTTACTGTCTTACAAAAAGAACCGTTGTCCCTGAATACTGTTTAACCACATGTAGGTACGGGTGCAGGGAAAACCTCTAGAAGTTATTCCCTAAATATGTCTGTCTCACAGTAAATATACATCGTTGAAGACATACCTACAGCGTTGTGTCAATTCGGCAAGTGCTACGTTTGGTCACCTCAGAAAGAGAATTTTTGATCACTAATATATAATAGGACACTAATATGTTGGTATTTTTAACTGTTGTACTTCTTAAACTCTCGAATGCTTCTGAATCGTGAACACCCTATGGAAGACGCATTAAGGTTATAAAAAGGCATCCCCGACGACGCTGAAGAAGTACGCCAAGAATCAAATGGGATGATAAACGGATGAATGATAGTGTGCTCGAAGAACACAAAATTCTTCAGTGACAACTTGTATGGGTTTTGATGGATTTGACGATGTTTTGATAGATGAGTCTTCGATCTCTCATCTCGAAGATTTGTTGTTAACAGTCGTTCTGTATCTTGTCCTTTACTTTGAAATGAATCTCCCGAGACATGTACCTATACCACATGCAAAATTACAGGTAATTACGAAGAGGGACATCGTCACACGACGTAAAGTACAGGATATTTGATAACTCACCAGTCAGCCTGTCGATAGTGAAGTCAATTCACTTGTGTAATCCAAAATCCTGAAATGAAAGAAAAAATATTATAAAATATGTCTTATTTACGAATTTCATTTAAAAAGAAGGTCGACAGAATTAAGGAATTATCGTTGACAGAAAAAAGAAAAAAGAAATTAGAATTAAGAAAATATCGTTGAAATTATTTGGTCCAGTTAATAGTCACCAGTTTTAAAACTGGCACGAACACATAAAAACGCATTCACACACGGAAACATAAAAACACATAAATACACACACAAACACAAACTCACTATTTGACATATTGTTTTTTCTTATTTTTTTATCGATCCTGGTATAATATTCTTGTATAAATCTATTTTCTTGTAATTGGCCCAAGGCTCTGTACATCAATAATTGTTTTTTTTTCAAGATTTATTAATTATATGGCTGTAAGAAAATTAATAAATGAAAAATAAAAAAATTTAAAAAATATATATATATACGTAACTATATATATTTCGAGGCTAGCCACCTACCTTCTAGTTAATAAGTTCTATATTTTTTTAAATAGCTTACTTTTGTTAATAAATAGGTAGGTACCTATTAAGGAAAATACAGATTACAGACACACATAGGTATACCTATAGGCACGTCAAACAAACTTCATGAATTTTTTTGGCTAAGTGGGGGAATGCGCAGAAGACGAAATTTGGGTCTCGTTGGTAGAAAGGTAGATGCGCAAACGTCCCCCCACTACGCCGCAGAATTTCAAGACGTTTGCCGGCTACTGTACTGGCAACAAAAGGCACGGGTAATAATGTGGAGGTATACCTACCTAATAAATATTGATAACATTAGTATTATACTCTACTTGGCCGCATTTTCGTTATATTTCACCTCAAGGGCTCTGCTTTACGCAAGAACTGTTTATTTTATTTAATTAGCACAAAAGCTGCCACGAAATGCCCATAATTTTTATGCGTGTTGTTATTGTTACAAGCGCAGTGCAACTGGCACACGCATCATCAAAACGATTCAGGCAAAGCTGTACGACTGTATTTATTCATACTGCAATAAGGCTGGAATATACGAAGGTATAAAATCAAATAAATGTTTTATCAATAGTCATATTTCGGAGAGAATTAGGTAGGTACATATATCCAGTAATTTAATTGACATATTTCGTTGACCTATATCTCCATTATTTATATGAAATATTGACAAATTGATTCGTTCATCTCAGGATTTACTAAACGGCACATAGGATTTATTATATAAACAGCGACGTATTGTTGTATTTATTTTATTTTATTTATTCATGGGAACTAACAGTACATATAAAAATCAGATTACAAATGATTATTAAGTAGCATGAAGACTCTTTTATCTTTCAAGTTTCCACAGAATTAAAATGTTATGTATTAGGTAACATATAGCAACAATAACTTGAGTTAAACAAAAAAACAAAAAAGTGAAAGTTAGTTACGAACAAACTATGAAAGTCAAAGAATTAAATGTAAAAGGGGATTCATGAATGGATAGGAAAGGACAGATCTACAGAATCTACAGAAGGACAGATATTAGTAAAAAGGGGAAGAGATAAGAAGAAAAAGAAGTGCAAAAGATACATAGCATAAAGATATCTGATCAATACATCTGCATATTGGTACATAAACGAGGTCTGGACAAAAGAAAAAGGATGAATTAAAGAAAGATACAAGATAACAATTACATATACAAAGTCTGGACAAAAGAAAGAAGATTTGTTAAAAAAGAGAAAAAGAAAAAAAGATTTATGACTAAGGTGAATATCCAAGAATTACTTATTAATTGATACTGTTAACCATTAGTTGTCTCAACCGAGACTTATAAAAAATCTTATAAAAAATGTTATATATTAATAATTAAATATGATTGTATTGAATTAAATTTAATTTTAACGAATATTGACGCGTTTATAGAGCACGTGACATACTTATATTTACCTAATTTCGAATATATCGAATTTTGGTTTCTTATCAACAGCTGAATGACTACCTAAAGCTTATCTAAGGGCCTGTTGTTTGATCTGAAGTAAGAGTAATAGTTAGGAAAAAAGCATAGATTTTTGCATTCTGCACCAATCAAAACACCCATTTTCGTAAAAATCTATGCTTTTTGCAACTCTTACTCTAACTTTTGATCAAACAACAGGCCCTAAGTCTCATATAGATACTTAGCATATGTAATGTTACAATCTATACGCGAATATTAATTAGGTATTCAAACAAATGATTTTTATTTTATTGCTTTTAAGATTTAAAAGATAAAATGCTTCTAAAACACACAAACATACCTACACAGGTAGATACTCAAACCAGTTATCAATTGAGAAATTGTCACTCTTTGCCAGATAACCATAGGTATTCTCCAGCACAAGTCGCCCTGTGTTCTCATTATACCTGTGCAAAGTGGCGCTTCGCTTCTAATCCATCTCACATAGATAAATGAATCGGATACGATCTAGTTTCATGTCCCGGTGGTAACATATTTTTTGTCTAAAGATAGATTTTCATGCGTATCTCACCGAGTGATTAAACTAATCTGTTTTAAAAATTCACAGATGTGGGGTACATCAGACGGTCTGCAATCGTGATCTCAACTGATAAGACGCTACGTGTTTTCGATATTAATTTATGGAATGCAAGCTTGGATGGTTGTCGAAGAATCGATAAGGCGACTCTAAGCATTCGAGATGTGGATCTATAGAAGAATTCTCAAATTAAGCTGGTTGGACAGAGTTACGAATAAAGATGTTATGATTCGGATGGGTACCTATAGAAAAATAAGTAATTAAAACAATAAAAGTCCAAAAATTCTAATATTTCGGACGTGGGATGAGGCATCCAGAGAAGTAGGAGGTCTTGCATCTCATAATGCAGGGGAAGATTGTCGGAAGTCGTGGCCCTGGAAGAAGGAGAACTGACCAGCCTGCTGTAGAGCTATTCCGGGCCGCAGTAAATAAAGGATAGCCAACTTTCGTTGAAAGGATCTCAAGATGAAGAAGAAGTCAACAACACATCATCCCTGATGGTGGACCCTGCAATGCGGTGTGTAGAAAGACGGCAGAATATCCCAGAAAACTCAAATCAGAATAGTTTTAGAATATTTTTCATTGTTTGAAGTTAATCGACATTTCGGAGAATTTAAACCAATCTAAATTGTATTTCGGAACAAGCACTTTACCTATAGGTAACTTCTAAGGTAGGTTAACATGTGGGGTTTAAAAGCAAAGGCAGCAATATATAAAAAAAAATATTTTTGATGCAGTCACCGAGGTAACTTAAAATGTACTAACTTAAAATGTTTTGAATTCTAGATTTAATGCACCTATCTATCCCTTCCAAAATCATGATTCCTATAAATTTATTGGCTGTTTCCTATAAAATCTCGAATTCGGTAGGAAGGTACATTATAAATTAGAAGGTAGGTACCTACCTACCTAGTCCTCGATGACTGCATTATTTTTTTTGGGTATTGCTGCCTTTGCTTTTATATCCACACCACCAGAGATGTGACTTAGGTATCTAAGATACTTCTTCTTCTTCGTGTGCCCTGTCGGGTCCCCCCGACGTCGGCGATCATCTGGGAGAAAGTTTCCCTGTCCAGGGCAGTGCGGAACAGCTCTTCCACGCTTCTTATCCCGGTCCACTCTCGGATGTTTCCAAGCCAGGAACGCCGTCTCCTTCAATCTTCAATCTTCCCCTTCATGACGAACTGAAGGATGGAGTACTTTTTGCCTTTAATTATATGACCAAAGTATGAAATTTTACGGAGATTTACTATGTTGAGTAACTGTCTGTTTGTATTTGCTCTATGTAAAACTTCAACATTACTAGTCATTCCAATCAGTCCAAGATATCCTTACGATGTATCCACATTTCGAACGCCTCTAGGCGATTTAGAGTAGTCACCTTCAGCGTCCATGATACAAGTATTTATATTTATACCTAAGATACAAGTATTTGAAATACAGAAACAAGATACAAAATATGTAGGTATTTTCATCTTGTATCTGAAATACTTTTTTGAATATTCATCTTGTATCTTGTATTTAGATACATTATTTTGGTATCATAGTATTTTGTAAGATACTGTATACTAAGATACTTTTTTCCAATGATGTAGGTACCACCTATAATGAGACCTCATCGAAGAAAAATGAGCGACAAAATGTTTGAAGAACCGGTTTTACTGAAGTCTCAATTGAAACCTTAAAAATATAATATTTTATTGCGTTGATCACGCAAATGTGACAAGACATTCGTAAATAATCCACGTAGAAAAATAAAATTACATTCGATAAAATGTGTTTTCTTACAAAAGGATTTTATCTTTAAAAAGTATTTGGAAGATACGTATTTTGTACCTATCTAGTATTTCAGATACCATTCCAGAAAGTTATTCGTATCTAGGACCTATTGGAAATACTCGATTTTAAAGTAGGTAGGTTCCAGGCGCGTGCAGTGGGAACAAGAAGCGTGACTTTTATCGAACCGTATATTTGGGAAAAAATATCGAAATTAAGCATTTATCTAGTGGAATATTATAAAATATTAAAATCCGAATAAAATGTTAATTATTGCGATTTGAATATTACGATATATAGGTATCTCTTATTTCGATTTATTTTCAAAATATACGCTTAGGAAAAAGTCACGCATTTTGCTCCCACTGCACGCCCCTGGTAGGTTCCTATCGCGCATTTTGTATTCCAGATACCTACTTTGTACATCACTGCACACAAATTCCGATAGAGTTAACCGTTTATTAGTAGGTGCGAATGAAACAAAAAGGCAGACTACAGGCGTACTGACAACAAAGGATGCCTTGCAGGTAACAACACGTTGGCCCGGGCGGCTTGACGAATGTTGAGTTCTCCCCCTCCACGGCACGGCGGACGCGGGGCCCTTGTCTATTTCCGGCGGCCCTCAGGGGGCGGAGCTCGCCTAGCGCCGCCCTTGCCGAGCTCTATTCCCTAGGAGACCTACCGCGCGCCGCCTAGGGATTGGTGCATTTTTTTAAAATGAGTTCGCGCCTTCGTTCGGGCGCGACGGCCGGACAAATCGTGTTATCGTATTTTTTTTTTACAAAAAAATATATATGTATATATTTATTGAGCGAAACGCGCATTGCGATAGCCAGAATATCGATATAAAAAATAATTAAAACTTATTTTTTTAAATTCGGAATTTAAAAAAAAATACTGAATGGTTTTAGAACCACGGTTTAATTCCAGCGGAATCTTAACTATATAACTACGAAAAAGCGCGTATGAAACTGTTGGCTAATTATTATGGAACAATTAGGATGAACTATAGGTATCTATAAGAGTATTCATATGAGGATTCAATACCTACCTAAGTATATTTGTTGACACTGACAAGTCATCATTGTTATATTTTTATAATTATAATTAAAGTAGTTAACTTAGTTTACACCACTAAAATTTATTTGGTAAAACCAACCGGTTTCGGAAACGACGTTCCTTCATCAGGGTATACCCAATAGGTACTAATTGAACTTTACAAAAATTATAAACAATCATACTTCAGTAATCAAGTACAATCATACTTAACACTGAAGTATGATTGTTTATAATTTTTGACCAACTCAAAACAAAACTCCTTTATGTACAGATCCACAAATTCATTTAACACAAACTATCACCACATTGACATTTTCAACGCAACAATAAGAAACATAAAACAAACAATATCTATACTACCGCACCCAAACTAATTTGTACATTATATCTTCCCTTCTACTCCCGTCCCACATTCCCCTCCATTCGCTATTAATGTATGTTAAATTAAATTTTTAAATTCAGTGGAAAATTTTTAAGATTGTTTTGCTGTTAACTTTTCCCAAAACAAAATAAATAAATAAACACACAAATATACACACTAACACAAACTCACTATTGGACATGTTTTTTCTTATTTTTTATCGATTGTATATATGTGTTTTCTTGTAATTGGCCCAAAACTGTGTACATCAATTATTGTTTTTTTCAAGATTGATTAATTATATGGCTGTAAGAAAACCAATAAATGAAAATAAAATAAAATAAAATAAAATAAAGTTCAATTAGTATTGGGTATACCCTGATGAAGGAACGTCGTTTCCGAAACCGGTTGGTTTTACCAAATAAATTTTAGTGGTGTAAACTAAGTTAACTAGTTTAATTATATTCATAACGAATAACCACAAAGTAATAGCAAAATACAACAGTTATATTTTTAACATAAATGCGAAAATTAATTTCTAATTTCATGTTTCTGCGCAAATAGGTGACAGATTATTTTTTTTAAATGTGAAGTGTATTATTTTGATTTACTTTATTTTTACGCACACGCAGGTAGGTACCCCCCTGAACTGTTACATGCCTTTGACATCGTGCAGAAGCCGCACTGAGGTTCTGTCACCGTTAAATTTCTGCACGGCTTTAATCATTTTATTTGACTTGTATTAAAACGAACGAATTTTTAAGTGGAACGCCTTCGAAATGTACGTATCCGTTTCATCTTCAAGCTCAAAAAATTCCATCATCTTTCTATCTCTGTCCGCTATCCGCTATCTTCTTCATTGGCCCGCAATTCGACAAAGCCATAACATTCGTGTATTTATAATTTCCTTTTCAACCCTCACTCACCTCAGTTTCGTTCAGCTGACAGCACTCACTATCCATTCCTTTTCGTAGTTCTGATTTCTTCAGCTAGGCTGTATACCACTTCATCACAGACCATACAGTAGGTACCTAATTTTCTTCAAAAAAACAGACTAAACCAACATAAGTATTACCTATCCAAATCCTAGTTTAACCCTCTTTCGTCTCCATCAATCTTCTACTCTCTCGTTATCATATCAGCTAGTTTCAATTGTTCTACTATATCGCGAGGAAGCATTTGAGATAATATATGCGCTAGGACAACATTTATAAGATGCAGATCTGTCGGGCAGGGCGATTTAGGGGTCCGCAACATGATACAATCACAATACAAGGTTCCCTAGAGAGCGGGGCCCGTCCGCCACTGCTCATCGCGATTGGCAGGAGAGAGTGGATAGATAAGAAAATAGGTAAATAGACAGAAAGGAAAGCTCGGTGTATCCGTATACGAAACAATTACAATCCTACACGGCCATCGTGCCCATTTTTCAATTTCAATTTCAATTAAATTTTTTTTTTTTAATATGACATTTACATTACAAACATATGTTTAATTTGTAAATATTATTAACAAGTGAGAAAATATACAAACAACAAAATATCAAACATATATAAATTCATTTACATCAAAGGTGCAGGCGAATCCTGCTTCGGAAAACCCTCTCAGTGACATGGAACAGATCGATATCCAAAGTAATGTTGTTCAGCATAGCATTAGCTCTTCCAACAGGCATAACCATTGGCAGGTTGGTCCTGTGTATTGAAATGTGAAAGAATCTATTCTGACGTTGTCTTAGGTAATTATCGGGAACACACAAACCAATGCTCTGCATAATTTCAGGATTATCTATCATACCGCATAACAATCGATAAAAATGCGTAGGTAATCATATACGCATTCCTTCTAGTCTCTAAACTATTGTAGCCAAGCATACCCTGGAGGAACTCGGTTGGGTAAAGCCAAGGATATGTTCCCCCCCATATGTTCGCCGATAAAATACCATCTCTGAGAGGTTGTACCTAATCTTTTAATGTCACCGTATTGCCGATAAGATAGTGCGCGACTTCGGCAAGCAGATACGTTCGTAGACACTTTTGCAATAGGACCACTTGGCAGGTTTCAATTGAGATAGATTAAGAGTAGGTAAAGGTATATTTTACCCCTGTGCAAGTAAGTGTACAGTCCATCTAGTCACTGTGGTGCCACGCTTGGACTGACGTTTGTTATTAACAGTGGATAGATTACAATCTAATCTGGATGCGACATCACGGATAATAATATGTAAAATCGAAATTCTGGCAAATGACATCCGTTTTGCGAAAACTGCATTAGCTTTCGTTTCCATGAAAGAGTATTTGCGTGAAAGAGACGAAACTGTATTTTTATGGGAAAGTAGGAATGAAAATGCTCGGATACAGGCTGCGTGAAAGGATACTTACAACACACATGCAAGACGTGGCACGCAATTTCAAATATACCTATATAACTTCCAAAAAATTAGTAGACATGGTATATTCTATCATGGGTGGAATGGCGAATGTTACATTGTGTAAAGTGATCACTTACGCCAACCATAACAATTGGTCATAAGTCATATGTACACCCAAAAAGACTTCTATATCTACATTCCCATAAAAATACAGTTTCGTCTCTGTGAGACATCTATAATATACATTAATTGATTAATGATGTCTCTGTGACAAGAAATCCAACACTGTTCCGAAAGATTTGAACAAACTCAAAATATTCTGAGTATTTCCATGATTGTGATGGTTGCTGTACAAGGCGACACATACCACGGCACCATCTTCAAAAACTCTGGATCGCAGGCAATTATAATGGTAGATGCTTATTCTGCGGTCAGTCACTACAGGAAGAGTTGTAGAACCGAGCAGCCATTGCCAGCGAACTAAGTTTAGTAAACGGGCATATGCGGTGGCGTCCAAAGGCGTGGAACTCTCTATCCTCCATAACACGGAACGGTACACCAGAAACACTTCTTCTTCTTCTTCATTAGCTTTCGTCTCTCCACTGCTGGATATCGGCCTCTTCCTTCTCTTTCCATCCTTCCTTGTTGTTTGCTAATTGTAGCCATTTCTTTCCCCCCACAGCGGCTATATCATCGGCCCATCGCGAGGTCTTCCGATGCCTCTTTTATTCTCCCAAGGTCTCCATTTCAGAACTCTGGGAGGCCATCTTGTAGCATTGCCTGCCTTGCAACATGTCCTGCCCATTGCCATTTTAGCTTCGCTACACGATCCATGATATCCACTACTCTAGTTCTGCGCCCAATTTCGTCATTTCTAATTCTATCTCTTAGGCTTACTCCAAGCATGGATCTCTCCATGGATCATTGCGTGCATTTGAACTTTTCTACACTTTTCTTTGTAAGGGCCATAGTCTCCACTCCATAGGTCATCACTGGCAGTATGCATGATTCAAAGGCTTTTCTTTTTAGGCTAATTGGGATCTCTTTGTTCTCGAAGATATGTTTGAGCCAGAAACTCTATTTAAAATAAAAAAGACAGAAAATACACCATTTCAAAACATCAAATCAACAATCAACCGGTGAATTATACAACACATAACTCGCTTCAGAAGTGGTCAGGAATGTCAGATGGTTTTGTATTCGAGAAACGATTCAAAGAGTATCGCTAGGTCAAATCAGAGGGCCGAATCCTGCCTACGCCTGATTAATTAGACTGCTCATAAAAACGAAGCGACTTCATTACCTTTTCGAGTCGAGGGGCCCTAACCACACCCCGCCTGCGAAGCCGTCGCGCCGCTGGCCAGACAGGCCGGCAGTTGGCGTCCGTCGGAAGAAAGCGCGCGAGAGCCCGGGGCCGCCAGCCGCTGGTCCGCTGGAGGTAACGCGCACGCGCGCTTCGGGGCGAAGCTTGGCCTCGATATTAACACCCTAATAACAAATTGCCTCGGAGAAAGCTCCGAGCGACCCCACCCTAACTCCCCGAGCGGATAATGAATTTTGCGGTAAAACGCGACCATCGAGTCAATTTTATTTATTGTGTAATGTGAATTGAATAACTGTGATGAGAAAGGAATAATAAAGCGTATTAAATATTTAACATAAAGGTGCTAGCTCGAGGTAAATGGGCAGTGGACAAGTGCGTCTTGTAAAACGAACCAGATGTCGTGGCCACACAGAAGATCGGCCGGCTATCCCTTCCGAGGTACCCACGCCCGACGCTGCATCAGCAACCTCAAGCGACGCTGCTGCGAGGAAGTCCTCCGAGAAAATGGGGGCGATAATATGAAGAAACATTGGCGTTCACGACTGGAAGGCTATCCTTGATACTGTTGATGGATTTGGCGTTAACATTGTATAGATTCTCCATGGTAAGGAAGGAAAACCAACTTTGTTGTCTCTACTCGAGTTTCATCTCTGAGAAATTCTGATACACTCGAAACTCTGATACAATGGATGCATTTGGTGGCATCATTGACAATTTGCTGTCCTTCGAAAGTCTATAGTTTTATCATTTCGTTCCTGAGTAAAAAGTGGAGTGTTGCCGCTCATTAACGAATTTTCGCAACACAGCTTTATGGGCCTTACCCGTTGATAATTTCACGTTACATTTTTTGTTGAATTTTGAGAAATATCCCCTTGAACCGCTCCGCTCGACGTTTTTTTAATCACTTCCAAAACATTTTCCAATCAGAACTCTATTAAGCTTAGGAAAACGGTGAATTTTTTTCGGAGCAAGGCCCGGACCGTAAGGTTGAAGTTGAAGTTAAATGGACTAGCAGTGGTCGATTAAATCAAAAATCAACAGGTAAGATAAATGCTTAAATATGGGAAGTTATTACAAAATTTCTGGATTGCTCTCCTAAGAAGTCACCCACATCAGTACCGTTAAACGTATGCAGAGGCATTGACGTATTATAATATAGACACATTATTCCCATACCACCCGGATTAGCAAATTTTGCATTGAAAGAGACAACAAATCACGGCACACAAACGCTATGCGTGTAGAGAGAAAAACCAGGTAAGTAATTTGAAGTCACGGTGACTAAAATAACATATTCATTCTTACAACAGTGTCCTTTTTCCTCGTAGCGTCGCGCATGATCGCAATGAAGGTTCGTTCGATAACGAATGCAATTAAGGCAATTACCTTACTTTTGAGTCGCCAAGATTTCACGCTTGTAACGTATCTACAGTTTATTATATCATTGGGTAGAGGTAGAGGTCTTTTCATATAAGCTTGTAATTGAGTTAGTGTGGGTACAGAGCGTAATACGCGCATTGTTTCTTGTGTTAAGTTTACAGACACGCTACTCTCGTATCCGTAAAGTTACAACGAAACAATGCGCGTATTACGCACTGTGCCCACACTAACCGAATCGCAAGCTTATATGAAAAGACCCATATGAAGCGGTTATCAATAATTCAGTTATAAAAGTGTGTGCAGTTAAAAGTGGCGGGCATATGTTCTGTGCGGCGCGTAATCGACATAATCAATTACCAATTTCTAGGTAATTGTGCCCCTCAACTTAACGAGATCGCGGTTACCTAAACTTGAGTGCGTGCTTGCAAAAAAAGTCACAATAATGCAACACGACCACGACATCTGGCGCCGAAGGAAGAAAGTCCCCAGGGAAAGTGCGCCCGGAGGCCTGACAGCGAGCAACATAATATCCTGGGGTTATAATCGACGTCTGAAAATTATTATTTTCAATTTTTTTAGAAGTCG
Source organism: Agrypnia vestita (assembly GCA_016648135.1). Taxonomy (NCBI): domain Eukaryota; kingdom Metazoa; phylum Arthropoda; class Insecta; order Trichoptera; family Phryganeidae; genus Agrypnia; species Agrypnia vestita. The sequence goes on along the minus strand of JADDOH010002004.1, from coordinate 58,473 downwards.
GTGGGATTTTGGACATACTACAAAGGCTTCAAACTGCTCATGAACTGCCAGCAAATGTGAAGAAAGCAACTGGTCTCGCTACTTATCCCACAACATGAAAAATATCTAATAATAAATAAAAATAAAATAAATTCAATATCTGATATTATTACATGTTATTTAAAAAAATATGTAAAAAAAATTTACAGCCAAATAAAAATAAACTTCGTATTGATATCCGCGCGCTCCATACTTGTGCGGTAACTTTAAATCTCTCTTAATTTATTAACATTATAAGCAGACCATTATGCGGCCCTCGTAGCCCAGTGAGCGTGACACTGACTTCTCACACAGAGGGTTCGATTCCCGCTAAGGTCACAGATTCAACACATCAGAACATCAGAACACATGAACATGAATGAGAACTGGGATCCATCTCGAGAAGTAAAAGCTCCAATAGAGATGGCAAGAAGTGCAACTCTCAGAATGATACCGTTATTTCCGAACCGTGACCTAAGCCTGCAACTTGTGCAACAAAAAGAATGCGTATGGTTCTGTGTTATATTTTTACTACGGACACCAAACCATGAACTAATCCGCTAAGTCGTAGAATTTTTAGATGTGGTTCTATAGAAGCAGACTAAATTTCCTGGATGGATTGACAAATGTTGAAATCCTCCGGCGTATGGAAAAAGACCGAGAAGTGCAAAGGACTATCAAGTCAACAAAGCTGGAGTACCTCGGACATACTATGAGAGGACCAAAATATATTTTAAACCAACTAATCGTCCAGGGGGAAAAAGTGGTAAAAGAAGACGCCGCATCTCAGGGCTGCATAACTTGAGGGATTGGTATAAGTGTAACTCGACAGAGGTGTTCCGTGCAGCGGTAAACAAAGTTGTGATCGGCAGAGATAGGAGATGGCGCCATAAGAAGAAGAAGAAGCGACGAATGTAGTAAAACGAGTATATAGTGTATTTGTGTACACGAGGAAGAAATATATAATTGTAACGTGTACAAAAATATATTCTACCTTGCAGAAACTTGACGCGTTTTTCGTATAATTTTCATGTTTAAATGTTAAATTGTTGATAAGGAAAATGCCGCTGGATGGATTTTTACAATGTGACGCAACACGGAGTTTACAGGAATTAATGAGATTAAAGTACGTGAAGGAATATCATTAAAATCTTATTGTCCTTTTACAAATAGAGGATGATTGGTTGGTTTTCGAACTACCGAAAGACCGTCAGCGGCAGTGACGTCACGACCGGAATTTTTGGCAGCTTCCTGAAGCCAGTCGCTCTGCCAGAATGGTCCACCTGGCCGTGGATACCTCGCGGCCACGTACTCTGTGACACCCATCCAATGTGTCAATTTTTCTTACTTACTTACCATCAAGTCGTTTCCCCGTGGGGGTAGGCAGAGAGGATAGAGAGCCACACTCTTCTGTCCTGACATACAACTCTCGCCTCATCCACATTCATACATATTCGCATGCAAGCTCGCCGGTTGGCTTGGACATTTGCTGAGAATGCCAGAGGAACGTATACTAAGAAGAATCCTCTTGGCAACCCCGGAAGGAAGACGGCCGGTGGGTCGCCCCAGATTGAGCTGGGAGAAGCAACAAAAAAATGTATATGAAAACATAATGGGTCTAGACTGACTGACTCATGCATAAGCAGCGCAAGACAGGGGAATATGGAAGCACCTTGTAGAGTCTTTGGGCCCCCGATGCTTACTGAATATTTTTCTTCATCTTTTGATGAGTTTAAAAAATATGTAGGTACCTAGGTAAACAGGTGTCCCGTATCTCGACGTCAAGCCAAAATCGGGTGATAGGTCAAGCCATAATAGTTATCAGAAAAATATTTAAAAAAATCTATGTCACGTGTTTTGAAAATTATAAGCATTTAAAAAAATCAAAAAAATCTGCACCCTGTGACGGTCTTTTCACACCTGTTGCTACAAATCTTTAATTTTCTTCATTTTTTTATTATCATGTAATCCTAAATAATGCTTCTGTAAACTTTTGTCCGAAATTCAAAGCCAACCGCTCCAGCTTGGAAGAAAATGACACTTTTTGACCAAACCAAGTATTCAAAATAAATACTTTGCCAGTTTTTACCGACTGTTTTTTTTAATTTTTAAAATATTTTTCTGATAACTATTGTGACTTGGCCTATCACCCGATTTCGTCTTGACGTCGAGATACGGGACACCTGTATAGTGGCGCTGACAACATTTGAAGCACTGCGCGCGCAGCTTGGAGGCAACACCGGTGCGCCAGGTCTGCTCCGTGTACCTCTGAGGAGGAGCGGAGTGATGGTGAGGATGTAAAAACATGGAACAAATCCTTTGCGAGGTGGATGCGTGTCCGCGCGCTGTTGGCTAATAGCTGTGAACCGAAAGGAATGCAGATTGTACCGTTGGCCGTCGTCCAATTACTTAACTCCAGTCCACCAATGAGGACGTCGGAGACCAGGGGAATGTGCCAAGTCGTCCCGTATCTGCCCGATACATTCCAATCATAACGTTCCCGACTCAAATCTAATCTTATTTATAAAATTCACCTTACATACCGCATACCCAATTAACAATTGAAGATTTTATAGAAGTTATTGTATAACACTGTAGTACCGACAATTTTGACGTTTTAAATTTGAAGGATTTGAAATTAATGAATCCAATCAATTAGAAAGCTCGTTATTCATAATTGTTTGTATGATAACTGTCAAGATTCAGAAATAGCAATATTGCTTATTTCAGAATACGGCCAATTGTAACATAACCAAAAACGAAATAACTCAAAACATATCATGTAAAATCATCATCAGAAATGATAAGTAAGAAATATGCTTTCTTAATTATCATTTTTGTCTTTATTCTATGTTTTACTTCTTTATTCTTCTAGGAGTATCTGCATTCCTATTCTTATAAGAAAATTTTATTATTTTTACTTAATATTTTATCCTGGCCTTACGGGTATGATTGAAATAATACTTCTTCGGGTCTCAAAGAATCACTCCATTTGTCTAAAGCAACGTAATAACAATAGCGACCGTGGAACTCTGACATATGACATTCTGTTGACACCCGTTTTATCTCTCGGCTGAGCCTAGGATGTCGATACCATTAACCCCATTCATTGGTTATTGATGACGACATCAACCACGAATCAGTTAAAGACTGAATGAGGACATTTTGTAACGATCAATTAAATGACAGAAAGATGAGCTCACGCTTTCTGTCAAATTACCCATACCTGACGACATTACACTTAATGCTTTATTTCTATGAATACTGCTATTTCATTGCGCATGTTTCATTCTTACTTTATTTGTGCTACACCTGCTAATTTTGCATTTTCATAACATATTATGTCTGTATGCCTGTTTTCAAATTTTTAATGACTTTTAATGTTTATTTATTTTTGAAGAACGATGCGTGGATTTTTTAGTGTTACGCATGTTTTGTTCCTTTTAATAGACCTACGTGGTCTGTTGATGTGGATTCCCAGCTATCCTTCCATCTTTTTTAAGGTCTTCCACGAGAACGGGTTCTGTGAGGCTGATTATGTAGTGCTGTCTGGTGCTGTCCATTCTCTGGATACGACCATACCAGTCCCTCCTTCGTTGTCTACTCTATCGTACAATGTCATCAGCCTCACATACTTCTTATTCCGGTGTCCCTCAACGTCTTGCCTGCTATCATCCCCGGTGTCTTCATCTCGGAAGTCCTCAATGATTGTTTGGTCCTGATTGCATCTGCCCTTGCTTTAACGCCGTGTCACTATTGGTCTTACGCATAGTTTGTGGATTCTCATCTTGCTCTTGAAGGCCATATCCTCACTCTTCCAAATTGTGGATTTTAGAGCACCACACCAGAAATTGCCGTTCATGTTGCATGTTGACATTTTTAATAATCTGCCCGGCATGAGGTAACTCTGCACCAGTGACCCGTGTAAGTACTCATTTGTTTAAGCATCAGGAAGGTGGGTACAGTGTACAAACGAGCAATTCTAATGGCGTTTTTAAAGATGTTTACTTCACGTGTGAGTTATAAGCCGAGTAACATGTTTGCTGTCGCAGTGGGTGCCCCACTGTATGTACAATAACGACTGTATTTATGTATTCTGCTAGTGAACATAATGTACTTGCACGCAAGTAGGTACGTAATAAGATGCGACCATCTACATCGTAAAACCAAATAGCCTACATGTAAAGACATAAACAGTAATATTCCCTGACATTATTTAAACTAATCTACAATTTTAGGATCCAGTGTTATGATTTTTGCGCTTTAGGAGAAATTAAATTAAAGAAAGATATTGCTATACTACTTTTAATATGTATATATGACCATTTATTTGAGTTTCTGTATATACAACTGTTATGTTAGGTCTTATGAATTGTGGGTATATCGTATGCTAAATGTATCACTTTATCTGTGAAGAGATACTAAGAATCAATGATATAATAAACTGTAGATAAGTTACAAGCGTGAAATCTTGGCAACTCAAAAGTAAGGCAATTGTGTTCGTTATCGAACGGACCTTCTTGGACAGAGTGTCATACACTATTGTAAGAATGAGTATGTTATTTTAGTCACCGTGACTTCAAATTACCCGATTTTTCTGTCTACACGCATAGCGTTTGTGAAATAAGTGTGCCGTGATTTGTTGTCTCTTTCAATGCAATACTTTACTACGTATGAAAGTCGGCTAGTATGGGAATAACGTGTCTATAATATAATACGTCAATGGCTGCACTTACTATTAATATGTACATGGCCATTTATTTGAGTTTTTGTATATTGGTACAAACTTTTCATATGTCCGGTCTTATGTATTGTGGATATATCTTACGCTAAATATTTCCCAGGTGGATCTCTTTACCAATCAAGAGATACCAAGAATCATGAATGTGTAAAAAAAAAAAACTGATGACAACTATAGGAAAACTTCGTACTTCGGACACATTCTCTATAACAAGAAATACGATGTCTCACACTTTGTAATGGAAAAGGTTGCGTAACCTCGTGACCTCGTCTCTCCTCCTGTTCTTGATCACAGCGCTTGAAGAGGAACCTGTTGATGCCTTGATTTGTCGTCTCGATAGCACGCTGCACGCTGTTGAAACTCTCTCGGTAGTCGAATCGTCAACTCCTGGTGACATTTTCGCACTTCGCAGACCGCGAGATACGCATCCGCCTACAGAACAACATCTCTTTAGCGTCTAACATGTTCCTTTACTTCTTTCGCAATGTCCTTGTTACCTTTCCATTGTGGAGAATACAAGAGATTTTGCCAGACGTGTAAAATGATTTTCATTTCTCGTTGAATACAATTGTATGCATAATATTTCTTAAAGAGTATTGAAATTAAGAGCCCAAATTGATGACAAAATTTATTTCAGCTTTTTTCTTGTAAGCGTCAATTATTTTCAGTATTTTCAAACGCTTCAACAGGTCAGGAGGCCCAGTTACGGAAGCGAAATACATCACAAAACACCCAGGCTTAAGTAAATCACATAGATTAAATTGCGACCTCACCGGGGATCGAACCCGAAACCCTCGGTGTGGGAAGCCAGTGTCATACCTACTGCGCTACGAGGGCCGCCACTTGCTTGATACATACACACATATACGTAAATACATAGATAGATATAATAATAATATACACTATGTAGAAAGCCTCTTAGCCACTAACTACCTCGCTAGGTATATAGGAGTTCGTGTTCTGAGGTAGGTAGAATTTTTTGATCATTTTAACACCTTAGAACAATAACCAATATTTCATATGAATGCACAGTAAAAATCAAGACTACAAATTAGTAAACATATATACCTAGGTACAAGTAACATGAAAGATGAAACATGAAAGTGAAAATGGATGTAAAATAAAAGCTAACGATAGTTTTACAGTACAGATCGAAACAGCATATTGCATAAAGTAGCGAGTTGAAATGAAAATGTATAAAACAATACACAAATTCAAATATTTCAAGTAAAACTACTTAATACATTCTTAAGATCGCTAAGGATAACTGCCACAAAAATGTTTTGCATGAGATTAATTTTAAACCTTATAATGACTAATACCTACAATACAGATATCAATCAGATTTTGACCAAATTAAATTTAAATTAAAAGACTTATTATCGACATAATTACATTCAAATAATCGATATGAAAAAAAAAACATATCAAGCATTACAATCGACAATCACTTTAATCATACCTATTAAATTATAAATTAAATTGTACACAAATTCACATGTTATAAACCGCTTTGTTTTTGGTATTATTGTTTAGTTATATCTATGTATTGTAGTTTACTCTGAAGAAGGAAAGGTGTTTCCGAAACTGGTTGGTGATACCAAAAATAAAACAGTTTATACCGAGAGAATTTGGGTTTAGTTAAAAAAGAAGACAGTTTATTATCAAACCGGACGACAAAATGAACCTACAGGTGTCTGTTAAGCAGACTGCGCGGTGATGGCAAAATAAGAGCATGATTTACACCGCAAGATTTGTATTTTTATTTTTGGCAGAACATTTCGTCACGGCCACTTTACTCCGACGAGGGCGATGACGGCTCGACGTCTTTTTTTTATTTAATAAACGCAGAGCACGCCACGAAACAAGTGATGGATGATGGATTAAACTATTCCGACGAATTCGACGGCACGGGTTGTTTCCGCTATTTCCAACGTCCAGTATGCGGACGAAGGAATTCTTTCACTGTGTAGAAATATATACAGAAGAAGAAACGTCCGCACTATTCCGTCGCACTGAAGAAGGAAGCAGAAAATTGGGTCTAAATAAAGATAAAACAAAGCTAATTACCATCGGTACGGTGTTGAAGCATGGACGCTGAAGGTGAATACTCTAAATCGCCTAGAGGCGTTCGAAATGTGGATACATCGTAAAATATTAAGGATATCTTGGACTGACATGACTAGCAATAGTGAAATTTTACGTAGAGCAAATACAAACAGACAGTTACTCAACACAGTAAAGCTCCGTAAAATTTCATACTTTGGTCATATAATGAGAGGCGAAAAGTAGGTACTCTATCCTTCAGCTCGTCATGAAGGGGAAGATTGAGGGTCGCAGAGGGGTCGGAAGGAGGCGGCATTCCTGGCTTCGAAACATCCGAGAGTGCCGAGAGCCCTGGACAGGAGAACTTTCTCCCAGATGATCGCCGACGTCGGGGGGACCCGGCAGGGCACATGAAGAAGAATTATCAGAATGACAGAACCTGCTTTCCCGTACCGATATGCTTCTAGAAATATCCAAGGAGTTCATTTCGGGTCAACAACTACTGATGACGGCAGTCGTAAAACAGAAATCAACGTCATACGGCGAAGAATTCTGCATCTTGAACACACTATGTGGTCCTTGCACTTTTATATGAAAATATATTATGGATGGCTTCTAAAATAATCTGGACTTTTAGACTTATTATAATTACTTACTATAATCCTGACGCGAGAGGAAAAATAAATCCTCAAACAGAAAAAATCGGAAATGGCAATATTTTGGCAGAAATACCAAGTCCTGTGCGCAGTGATCCTGATAAACAACGGACATTCTGGTTGAAAAATCTAAGGCAATGAATGGTTCAGGAACTATTTGGAACTGCTGCAACCTTCAATTTATCAATTTCAACTGTGTAAGGTCAATACTGTGCGGTCTCTGGTGCATTCAACATTTCGGTACACTGTGGAAGTGTGGATTTCGAAGACATGGTGCAGGAATCACGATATCCTCACCCATTATAACCATTTACCCAAGGTTTCATTTTTTGGACGTCTTATGAGGGGAAAGTTATCAGCGGGTCAACGTCAAAGGACAGGAATGCAACCCTCGAATCTGCGGGAAGATGAAAGTGGAGGAATAGAGTCAATAAACGAATCATGCGAATCATGATCCTTGTAACTGGACGTTTTGTCGGTGTATGGGCTCTTGAACTGATAAAAAATATAATAATACTTTAAATCATCTTTTTTATATACATATATTTATTAGAGACACTAACAGGATAATAGGTACATGATACTCTAATAATAAAACATTATAAATGAAGACTATGCCAATTATCCCAATTACAAGTGTCTTCGGCACGCTCTAGTAACATGTATTTTTGCATTTAAGTATATTTTACATGTACATTTATGTGTATTACATATTTAGTGTTTGAATGTAGTGCGATTAGTATTTAATAAATAATTGATTTAATGGATCTATAGGTTCAGGTCATCGTTTAGAAATGGATGTTGTGTGTGAGTGAGTTTTAGAACGATGATATAAAGGTACCTGCAAGAATATCAGCATCTTGAATTTATTATTATTAACAAAGAGGTTGATTTTTTAATAAGATTAATACTTTGTTTAAAAACACTATTTATTGAATAACCAACATGTTTCGGTGCCAATGGTTCCTTCGTCAGGAAGAGCTATTTATTTTGTTTAAATTTTTTCTTGACGAAAACCCATTGGCCCCAAAACTTCATTAGTCCATAAATAATGGTATTAAACAAAGTGTTTTCTCTTTATTGATAATAAAAATGCTCAAAGTTTAAAAATACTCTATACATCACTAGTACGAAGTATATTGGAATATTCGTCAGTTATCTGGTCACCTTATTACACAACACATATTACGAGAATCGTGAGAGTGCAGAAAAAGTTTCTACGTATTTTGTCATACAAAGCTGGTCAACACAACAACCTTCACAGCTACGAAGATCGATTTGCCTTTTTCAAGATTCAGTCTCGATGGAAAATATCCGATCTCGTTGTGCTACACAAGATTCTCAGCGGAGCTATTGATTCTCTCTCTCTATCTGATATAAATTTGCATGTTAAACCCGGAGTTCTTCAGAATAAGTCAGCACACTAATAATGTCGGTTACTTTTCTCCCATTACAAGGTTATGTCGCACATATAATTTATATTGTGCTGACCCTAACATTGATGCTGATATTCTTGCAGACACCTTATCTTCGTTCAAAAACTCACTCATACACAACATCCATTTTCTACACGAACCTATAGATCCATTAAATCAATCATTCATTAAATACTAATCGCACTACACTCAAACACAAAATATATAATATAATTAATTGCAAAAATACATGTTACTAGAGCGTGCCGAAGACACTTGTAATTGGGATAATGGGTATAGTCTTCACTATAATGTTTATTATCTGAGTATCATGTACCCATTATCCTGTCAGTGTCTCTATAAATAAATAAAAAAATTAAAAAAAAAATTAAAAATAGTTTATTTATATAGAGCGTGATGATGATACGATGCCATGTGTTGATTTTTTATTTGGAATGGAATCATGGACAGCCACAGAAACAATGCCGAAGCAACTTGAAGCATTTGAAATGTGGATGGAAACGACTTCTTGAAATAAGCTGGATTGCTTGCATATGACAATGTAATGAATGATCTGGATGCGAAAAAAAATAAACCCTTAAAACAGTTATACCTAAAACCCGGTAATTAGAATATTTTGGCCATATTACGAGATATCCAAAAAAGAAGCAGATCCCGCATCTCATCATTTAAGGCAAAATTAGGAGTAGAAGCTATCCTGGAAGATGTCATGGCTGAAAAATCATCAAGACAATGGTTCGGAAAATCCACTAACGTCCGGTAATAGGACAAGCACTAGAAGCATTAAGGGCCATTTTCGTATAAATTTCACCTCAAAGGCGCTTCACACAATACCTGTTTAATCCTACACTAGTACCTACCTATTTAAAATTGTAAATCGTTTGAAATACGGATATGATTTCATGTATTTAATGAATGCCTTTCAGGGCTTTTACAAACAATAAGATAAAGTGTACATTAAATGAATGAATACTTTTAACAATACATAGTGATTGCCCATGAAATACAAACAAGAAAATATAATAACATCAAGTGGAAAGCAAATACATAGCAGTAGTACAACACTAAGAGACAAATATAATATAAAGTAAAAAGCAAGTATATAGCAAAAGAAGAAGCTTAAAGAAAGCATAATATAATAAAAAAATTACATAACAGTTTGTTATCTCACCCCATCAACAACTGAAATACAATCCACGTATTTAAGTCCAATCTGACGAATACTAGTAAACTTTCAATACGTTTAAATATTATGAAAAGTCTGATTTTATGAAAATTTACTTTTTGGGCCTGACACAGAAATGCCCGTTCACTAAACATAGTCTTCTGGCAATTTCTGATCGCTTATACGTCCCTTTCTACAGCTAAAGTAGAGGTTGCCCTCAGAGTGCGATATCGCCACTCGAGTTGTCCGATTTGTAAAGGTCTTAAAGGTACATTGGCGCCGTGTCGCCTTGTATATGTGGCGCATAGATGCAAAACCGCCACTATCCATATGGAGCCCATATGAATAGTGGTGGTTTTCCACCCATGCGTGTTTCGGGTTCATCCATGCATACGCTCTACATATATCAACCAACATAGGTAATTCTACTATTTCAGGGAAATGAAGCCAAAGTAATTTATTTACCCAAAAGGGATGTTAATATCTCCTTCATATTCTTGCAAAGCTTGAGTATGGTTTATGTACCTAAAGGTATAAAAATAATCAGTTAGAATTCCTTTGTTCAAAAATCAATCGATCGCTACTGCAGTATTTCCCGGAAATCGAATAACTTAGAGCATTCAAAGGATTCGTATTTGCATACTAGGTTATTTATTACCTACATCTCATTTAAAATCTAAGTTACAATGGAGCAATTATTATTAGAGCTTTAATAATAGAGGCGTTCGGCGTGGATTACCTGATTTCATACGTAATATTTTATTTAAAAAATAGCTGTGGCATTCTAACAAATAATCTTTGATAAAATTTAAACCGTGAGTAGGTTGGATTTTATTACTCGAATTTATCTTTAGTTAGAATTGTGTTCTTCTTATCTTCAGGAAAGCAGTTCAAGTATGCATTACTTAGACTTACAAAATCGTAAAAAAAAACTATGAGTACCTAATTGAAAAACATTAACTTAAGTCGATTTTCTATAGGTGCACAGCACATTGGCTATTAGAATTTATATAGGTGGGGTCTGTCATGGCGGAAGATATTAAATAGTAGGTAAGTATGACTTATAGAAACTTGTTACATTATGTCAGTGCTTACGGAGAAAATTAAAAGAGGCGATGATTCCTTGACCTGAATATCGCAACGGGTCAGCAACAAGGAACAAGATGCAATAAATGTTGAGGCGATCAGTTACGTACATACAGAGGGGAATGGATTATTTTAAATATTAGTCGGCCATTGTCGATTTATCGGTCAAAATTTTAAACTAAAAACGAGAACAGTTTTCCCGCTTATCCACACCCACACACGCGCAAGTAAAATGGCGGTCGCGGAAGCCACTAGGAATAGATTATCGACTCGGCCGCCCGTTGCACTAGACAGATGAGGCGTCTTCTATGCATTGCATTTCCCTCGCAACGGACGCCATCTTGAATTCACCACGCCGTTGAGAGAAATGAAGGGCGCTCGACAACACATTTACGAATTAAAAGTACTCACAAAAGCGATCAAAAACCAATGCGTCTGATTTTTCTAGTCTATTTCCTGAAAATATCACATACGCTATTTTTATATTTCTTTTTTGACCACGTGGAAATGCATTCCACTCTTTTTGCATACAATGAAGAAATTTGTAAGAAAATCAAGTTTATACATAAATTAACCACAAAATTTCCATGAAAAAATTGCAAAAATTTATTTACCTTTATTAAATTTTCCGGCAATTATGACTCGCGTTGGTAGCCTGCGAAGAGTCGTCGTCCATTTTGATATTACAACCGAGCCATCTTATGCACATTTCAAATGTCATGTGGAATAACTTTAACATACTTAACATTTCACGAATAAAGTAATTTTAATTACTGCCATAAAGATTGCATTGCAATTAAGCATTTTCGGAAACGTTTTCAAGAAATTTTCCCGCACGAAAATTAGGTTCGAGCCAGTTTTAGGTAATAATCTCATATTTTATTATTGAAATTAGTTATGTATTTACATTTAAATAAGTCAAGATAGTCAATATTGCAACTGGAAACGCTGTTGTCATTAAAATTTTGAATTATAGGTCAAATACTATCGAAGTAAAATTTTAACGTCATAAAACCGTGCACTCGGAGTTAGTTCACAAGTCGGCCGCGGGGCGGCGTACTTAACACAAAGGCGGTTCATTTTCCACACTGAAAACCGATGCACTTTCGCGACAATAACGATATCCCCTCGGCTGCGCCCGAATATCGAGTATCGAGGACAGAGATCGGCGAATTTCTACAGGTTATAATGCAGCGAGCGAGGTTATCTCGGCGCGATTAGTACTATCGGCGGCTACAATGCCGCGGAAGATTCGGGAAATGCAAATGGTCGCGTTGGCATCGTCCTCCCTGGCGGCGGGCGCGGGAAGCCGGGAAGGATTGTTCGCTTCGGATTGAACTCTCACGCGCTCGCCCCGCGGGTGCGTTCGCTTCGGACGCGAATAATTATTTGTAAGAATTTCCGCTGCACTCGGCGCGGCGGCCGGACAGGGCTTGTTGCCGGCCGGGCGTTGAGGGCAGAACTGACCTATCCCAAGAGAGCGAGTGCGGCGCGCGCAATTATATCGGTGCCCCCCCCCTCCACCCGCCGCGTCACCGCCTGGCGACCTAAGTACGTTTTACACGTAAGTGCAATATCTCGGCAGTGGCGTGCGCTCGCGGCGGAGATCCGAGTAATTCGATTAGGGATGGGAAAGAGACTTATATTTTAGACGATCATTGTGATATGTACATTTTATATAATCCACGCTAATGCATTACATCATAGCTAGGGAATGCAATCCCGATCCCGCGAGATCTCGAGTCTTACTAAATCAGAATCGAGAGTCGACTTTTACTAAATCAATCCCGAACCGAAAAATTGGACGAGATTATCGGTATTGATCAGCATTTTTTTATGTTTTGTATGTGTAATTTTATACGTCTATAGAGCTTTTAGTAAGTACTTAAAACTTATATTCATGTCACATTCAAATAATGAAAATAGCTTTGAATAATATTTGCTGTATTTTATCAACCTAATATAGTAATAAAAACTACTACTAACTCTACTATATTAACTGATTGATGCTTGAAAAAACGCCTACAAAAACTTTAATGCATGATTAATATGAATTAAAATGATTAATAATGAACATTTTATTTAAATAGCTGATATAAAACAGAAAAAACCCGACTCGGGATTGCATTCCCTAATCACAGCTCATATCCAGGGAGCAGATGTAGCGCTCCGAATGCGAGACTTGCTAAAAGTCTAATGAAAACAATATTGAGAAAAAATGGGTTTAACAAAATGCTCGTTATGTTAGTGTACAGGGTTTACAAGAGGTAGCAGCAGATACTTGGCCGTTATGCCTATGTTATGAGTCTAAAATGTTTAAGCAACCGTGATAGTTATGGAGATACGCAATATCAAATATTGCATTTTTTTTTCAATATTTCTGATTTATTTTTTGAAAAAAGTTGTTCTACCATTACAGTTACTCATATCGATTATTAACGATTCATTTGCTTCAATACAAGTTAAATAAAATGATAAAAACCTTGTGAAAAATTTTTTTTTCAATTTTTGCGTTTTATCAAATAATATATATGTATGTATCTATTATTGCCTTCTAACCGATATTAAAATTAATCAAATTATTAGATTAATGCCTAATTATTGCAACATAACAACATAAATATTATGTAGATAAATCGGAATACAGATTACTGCTTCCCATTTGCTTGGAGGACGGCCGATCCGTGGGCGAAGAGTTTTTCCAGTATCCGGCGTCCTAGGCCCGAATTCAGAGTTAATACTTAGATGATTAAAAGGTTAAGGTACTCCTTTAATGTGTTATTTTACTGGCGCGTTTTAAGGCGTACCTTAACCTTTAAATCATATACTCTTCTACACCCTTAAGTCATACACATTTCCCTAAGCTGGTACACCAGAATGAAGGGAACAAAACACTCTCTGCATGCCTAATCGTTCCTTTGCCCAAGTGATCATTGAGGTCGCGAAATGACGCAACTTTCCAACACCCCTTCTCAAAGTGGTAAGTTTTCGATATGCATTTTAATTTCCATGTTCTTTTATAGAATTATATTACACTAACTGTACCCGCGCGGCTTGGCACACGTAGATTTTTAGTTCCTAACTTTTAGTCATGTTCTTAACATATAGATATATGTCTTCACGGAATTTTTATAGAACTTTTTAAGTTCTACAACTTCTCTATACAAAGTATTCAAATATCTCTTACCTTTAAGACAGTGTTTCACATTTTTTCGTCGACTTTAGTTGTAAAATAAGTCACCATGAAAAGCCCTTTTATTTTAACGGCATTGTATATAGCTCGAGTCCACTCTGAAATGAAAAATTCATTCCCTTTAATATGAGTCAAATAAAATAATAAAAACCTTCGAATTCCAATTGGGAAACATTCCAATTGGAAATTTTTCAGGGTTTTTAGCATTTTATTTAACTTGTATTGAAACGAATGAATTTTTCGTAAAGTTACTGTAATGATAGTCCAACGTTTTACAAAAAATAAGTAAGAAATATTGAAAAAAATGCATATTTGATGTCGCATATCTCGATAACTATTGATATTAGGTCATCATAGCTTGAACATTTTCGACTCATAATCAAGGAAGGAATATAGTCCTGCGAGGTTACCTATTAATGTTATCCAATTAACCGATTATATTGTTTTTTTTCTTCATTTATTTTAGTATCGCATACAATTTTTTCCAGTCTTTTAAAACAATAAAATACATAACTTATATAATTGTGTTTATACATAATACCTCTCCATTTAAGAACATTGTTCTTGTGCTCGGACGAGGTACTTTGCATTGTTCTTCTTCTTTTGGTGTCATGTCAGGTCCCCCCAACGTTGACTATCACCCGAGAGAAAGCGTCCCTGTCCTGGGCAGCACGAAACAGCTCTCCAACACTTCTTATGCCCGTCCAGTCGCGTATATTGCGGAGCCAGGAAATTTGTCTCCTTCCAACACCTCTACGACCCTCTATCTTGCCCATAAGAATCAGGTGGAGCAATTCGTATTTTTCTCCTCTGAGCACATGACCCAAATACATGCATTTGCATTGTTACATATAATTATTTTACATTGTATAAATAATTATTTTACATTATATTATACTATATATGGGATGAAGTAGTGGAGTGAAATGCTTTTGATTTTGAGGGTAATGGTGTCCAGTTGTGTTTGTTGAGATGTTCTCTTAATTTGTTTTTCAATTGTTTTGTATTTTGTATATTTTTTATTTCGATTGGAAGATTGTTAAAAAAATTTATGCCTGAGTGAATGAAATTCTGTTGATATTTTTTTGTATTGCATTTTGGGATTTTAAAGTTGTCTTGTAATGTGTTTATTTTTCGAATTTTGTATGTTCATTTTCTTTGATGAGTCGCATAATTGATATTTTTTGTATATACTTTCTACCTTTGGCCTGGAAATATTTTGAATAGTGTTTTGTGGGAATTTTTTTTAAGTATGACTAATAATTGTTCTCTGAATTACTTTTATTTGATTTATTATATTATTATAAGTTCCACCCCACCATTATAGATGCCTCATAGAGACGAAGCTATTTTTTAAATGGGAGAGTAGGTATATAAACCCTTTTGGGTGCTCATAGGGCTTACGTCCTATCATATGGCTGACTTAAGTAATCGAACCATTACGCCGTTTCTCCGCAGAGGTAGGCAGAGAGGATAGAACGCCATATTCCTCTATCTTGGCTTGCTTCGGCTTACTACTCTTGCTTCGGCTACATTCATACAACTTCTTATGCATGCTCTACGGTTTGTTGAGGCTTTTAACAGAGGCATCCTCCAATACTTGTAGAATCTGATCACACCAGTTCTTTTGCGGACGTCCTCTATTCCCGTTACCTTCAACACTTGACCATCCTTTCCTCGCTCTTACGTTCTACATGACTAGACCATCTCAGCACTCTTTTCTTTATTCTGTCTGCCACACTACAGCCAGCATTACATTCACTTCTAATTTGTTCATTCCTCACTCTATTCATTATAATATGATTATGTAATCACTTTACAAATTGTACGGTTCACCAATTCCACCCACGATTGACCACAACATCTTATCAGGGGCGCGCAGTGAGAACAAGAAGCACGGATTTTATTTAAACATATATTTGGAAGAAAAAAAATCTATATCAAATATTTATCTGGCAGAATATTATGAAATATTAAAATCTGAATAAAATGTTAATCATTGTGATTGGAATATTACGAGATATTTATTTATTTATTTATTTATTTAATGTTTATGGAAGACCAACAGCACAAAAAAAAAAGCATAGAAAACATTGATACAATATAGATGGCCAATTACAGGTCTCCACATTTAGAAATATATATATCTTATTTCGGTTTCTTTTAAAAAAACATGCTTAGGAAAAATCACGCTTCCCGTTCTCACTGCACGCCCCTGTCTATAATACATCTCGATTAATGGCGTCCCTCTGGGGACAAAAATCCTAAGAAGAATCCCATAGCCCTACGAACACCCAAAAAATACTTCCATACCTACTTTCCAATACGCAAATAACTTCATGAGACATTTATAATATATCTTGATAATAATGTCCCGATGGGGATAAAATCCAGTATTATGTTCTTGAAAAAATAAAAAAATAAAAAGGTAAGCCTTCCTACTCATGTAACTAGAGGGCTAGCGCACACGCAGTGGTGTAGTCCTCAATAAGGGTGCTATTTAATTTTACCCCCCTAGGTTAGGTTATCTCGGTAGACTATTAATACAGGGTGTAACAGGGCTAGTCCACAAACCTTAACAGGTGTATTCATAACTTAATTATGAGCCAAAAATGTTCAAGCAACCATTACCAATAGCTTCTATTTTTTTTCAATATTTCTGATTTATTTTATCTTTAACGTTAAATTTTGAACATATTATATCGAATACGAAAAATTCATTTACATCAACACAAGTAAAATATTAACTGATTAAAACTTTTTAGAATTTTAAATTATTATATTACCATTTTATTTGACTTTATTTCGAGCGAATGCATTTTTTATATTATAGTAGTGGACTTAAGTGTGACAATTTTCGAAATTCTTTATAACTTGTCGCTTAACGTACACAAAAAAACTTTTTTGTTGTACATACCTTCGAAGTTTTTTTTTCGTGTTCCTTGTGCTACGTTCTATTAACAAACATGCTACACGGTGATTAGAAGTACTAAATACTATTTAAAAATAAATTAAAGGAAATGCCTTGAAAACAACAAAATTTCGGAAAAAATGTTTTTGAGTAAGTACACAAACTCATTCTCTTTTTCTAAGCATTCGTTGTTTACAATTACATACATCACAATTAGTCATTCCTTCTTCTCTCTCGAACAACATCACACTCATCTTTTGTTTGATTGCTGACATTCGTCATAAGTTCACTCTGCATGCATACATCGGGCATCCTGGACACCAGCCACTGAATATCAAAATGATATTAGGCCCAGAATTAGAACTCGTGTAGCGAAGTTAGAATGGCAATGCGCAGGGCATGTCGCGAGGCAGTGTGCCACAGGATGGACACCCAGAGTTCTGAGGTGGAGACCTTGGTATAATAAAAGGCTGAAAGAGAAGAAGAAGAAAATCTCCATTACTATAGCTAGACCGCATTCAAAAGAATATGCGCAAAAAATATGTGTGTTGTTAAGATGCAAAAAATGAACACAAAAAAGTATTTCTAGTAAATAAGTAACCTTTTTTAAACTAAAAAATATATATTTATTAAGGAGTATAATACTGAGGCTTGTAATACGGGCTTGCCAGGCAACTTTCCCTCGCTTTCTTCTTACCGGTCAAAGCCAGGGAGTGATCTTTTGATTGTGATCGACCTATACCTACTGATATTAGGTAATGGTTGTTTGAACATTTTCGACTCATAATTAAAGCATTTTAGTAATTTCTGTTTCGCCCTGTATATAAACAGCACAACGTTATGTATATAATCATTTAGATCAAAAATAATATATTTTTAATATACCCCAAACCCCCGCCAGTGAGCCAGATACATATATGTAAGTACCTACTCACTATGAAGTGTTTTTATATTTTTAGTATCATTAGATAGTACCTACATATTTACAGTGTATCATATACCCAACTGTCTGCCCGCAAAGGACATAATTGTACAATAACCTTGTGGAAGTGATAAGTGTTTAAGTGTCACAGGTTCAAAAGAAAGTAATGCAACAAATAAGTGATAATTTTTCAATGCAAAAATCTTATAATTTCTTCTTCTTCTTCTTTTTATAGTGTCCGTCCGGTTATCAAACGGTTGACGCCAGATATTTTAGTCACGGAATGGTAATGAAAATAAATAGGCACGTCTAATATTACCGAAAATAACATTATTTCAGTAATAAACCAAGTTTTTACGCAAATAATTGCATTTTCATCTACATATTTTTTATTTCGCGCAAAAACGCCCGCAGCTGTCATTTCGTCTACGTGACGTCAAGCCTCGGTAAACGTTGCATTGTGTCTGACAACAGTTCAAAGACACGGTAATGGGTACAGAGGGGGGGGGGGGGGGGGGGGGGGGGGGGGGGGGGGGGGGGGGGGGGGGGGGGGGGGGGGGGGGGGGGGGGGGGGGGGGGGGGGGCTGGGGGGGGGGGGGGGGGGGGGGGGGGGGGGGGGGGGGGGGGGGGGGGGGGGGGGGGGGGGGGGGGGGGGGGGGGGGGGGGGGGGGGGGGGGGGGGGGGGGGGGGGGGGGGGGGGGGGGGGGGGCGGGGGGTGGGGGGGGGGGGGGGGGGGGGGGGGGGGGGGGGGGGGGGGGGGGGGGGGGGGGGGGGGGGGGGGGGGGGGGGGGGGGGGGGGGGGGGGGGGGGGGGGGGGGGGGGGTGGGGGGGGGGGGTGGGGTGGGGGGGGGGGGGGGGGGGGGGGGGGGGGGGGGAGGGGGGGGGGGGGGGGGGGGGTGGGGTGGGGGGGGGGGGGGGGGGGGGGGGGGGGGGGGGCGGGGGGGGGGGGGTGAGGGGTGGGGGGGGGTGGGGGGGTGGGGGTGGGGGGGGGGGCGGGGGGGTTGGGGGGGGGGTGTGGGGGGGGGGGGGGGGGGAGGGGGGGGGGTGGGGGCGGGGGGGGGGGGGGGGGGGGGGGGGGGGGGTGTTGGGGTGGTGGGGGGGGCGTGGGGTGTGGGGGGGGGGGGGGGGGGGGATGGGGTGGGTGGAGGGGGGGGGGGTGGGGGGGTAGGTGGGGGGGGGTGGGGGTGGGGGGGGGTAGGGGGGGGGGGGGGGGGGGGGTTGGGGGTGGGGGGGGGGGATTTACATATTTCTTTTGGGTAAACAAATCGTTTAATAATAAAATAAATATTAACAAAATCAGATTGAAAGAACTTTCTTTCGCTCTTCTGTAAAGTTCGAAATAAGCAGTAACGCTCTTTTGGCTGAGGACCCTCGATATTAACTTTTAAACATGATTTTTTTTTTTTAATGGATTTTTTAAGATTAATCCTAGTGTTATTGTTATGGTATAACTGCTTTATTATAGTATGAAATATTAGTAACAAATTGAATTAATCATTTAGAAAATATGTATTCATTAATATGGTTGGTTTTGAGTAGATAAAACTATGTTGTAAAATTATAACATCAAAGAAAAATGTTTATCAAACAATAAAGTATATTTTTTTATCACTGAAAGACATATTAAAACCTACATAAAAAATAAATTATTATTCGTGTTTAAAAAGGTGCAATGTCTTCACAATATTACAAAGCAAAAAAAAATACCATTATAGAGAACGTTATAGAGAATTTAGTAAAGTTATTATACAACATGAGATATTTTAGATCGTAATCGATGTATTTTTAATAAACAATATAAGTTTCTGTAATAATAGTTGGATTTAAAAAAAAAAGTTAGAAATATTGAAAAAAAAATCAAATTTTGGCATTGCATATCACATTAACTGTTGATATTATTAGGCTATGATTATTTGAACATTTTAGACTCATTATCATGGCAGAAGTCCACCTGTAAATTTTTTGTTTCTAGCTATAAGATACCCCGTATAAATCAAATAAGATGAATCAATTAGATTGATATATAAAGAAAATATGTATGTTTCTGAAAAATATTTAGTTACCTTCTGAATTCATACATACCTGGAACATTTTCATAAAAACGAAATGTCATACCAGTTTCGAAATTTTAAGAGGAAAAAAGGTTTATAAACCATGGGACTTATTAAGAATAAATTTTGTCTTGTGTAAATGATACATCTTACCCCTCATATCCCATATATACCATTTTTTTAAAAATTACATGCCAGGTGATGTCTGGATAATTTAATCCATTTTTTATTTATATTGGCCATAGTATGTGAGACGTAATTGTACATAATGTAATTTATAAAAAAAATTAAATTATTATTTACATATATGAGGCGTTGCGTATCAAAACCTACCAAAAGCCATGAACTATTTTTTTGGCAAGTCGATTATGAAAGGCAGTTAATTTGGTTTTAGGTAGGTTTTGAAACTCAAGTTGATTTTTTAATAGTAATAACTTCAGATTGGCACATGTAATGATAGTAAACTAATATTATAAAAGAAGGATTGAGCTTAGAGAATATATTGAAATTCAAATCTAAAAAAAAACGAAAATGGTCGTTGGGTAGGTTTTGATACGCAGCTACTCATATGTATATGTGGCAGCAGAAGTCCACCATTGATGGAAAAGTAATCAACATAAAAATGAAATAGAATCACGATGAATGAAAATCAATAACTTTTTTAAAAAGGGAGAAAAAGTTGATGATACTAAAATTTATTCAGAAATGCTCAAATTCTCACGGTTTAACGATGTATTCGAATTCTCAATACACTTTTTAAAGAGCTTTAAACCTTAATGAGAAGGCATTGTCGCACAGTCGAATGTAAATAGATTTTTTATTATTTTTTTATTGCATCTCGAGTTTAATTTATTTATAAGTAAATAAAAAATTCTCTGCCTACCTCCACGGGGAAATGGCGTGATGGTAAGTTAGTTAGTTAGTTAGTTAACAGTTTTACCACGAGAAGTTGAAGAAATGGTACATGACTGTGAGAGGCTATTGCAGAAAATACTGCGTATACTTCGCATCAACACTCTTTGAAACCGTGGCATAATTATGTTGAACTTTATTTTTGTCAGACAGTTTTTTCCAAAACCAAAGTTACCCTGAGATATTAAAAATCTAAATTCAACAAAACCCTAATTTATCGAATTGAACATTTTTATATTTTGACTAAAATTAATAAATTTGAAATCGGAATATTTTTTCATACTAATATGGATAATAATGATTTTTTGATCAGTAATGATCAAGTTGTGTCAAAAATGATTCAATAATGTATAGTCACCTACTTTACGTAAATGTTGAACGTTTCAGAGGAGGGGAAGTTGTTAAAAAAATCAATGACAAGATTCCACCACAACAAACAGATAAATAGAGTTAAATAAAAGCATGTAAAAAAATATTTGTTAAATATTATTTACGGTGTGTTAATCTAATAGTATTGCCTACCAAATATAAAAATATTTAAAAATATATTGAAATTTTGCCGCTCCAGAAATTATTTAATTGATTTTTTTTTTAATTTTGATTGATATTATATGTAATATATATAAATGAGAATTTTTAAACAGGTTTTAAAAATTATTTTTGACAAATAATTTATCTGTAACATTTTTAACTTAAAAAAAGACTTATGTTTTAAGCAGAAATATATGGGGCTGAGGAGTATCACGGTTGCTCTAGGAAATCCGTATTGTTTTCTCCCACATAATAAAAAAATCTCCCTACCGAAGACCAGAACCCCGTTCTCCCTCATGACAGGCGAAAAAATTAACCGTTAACATGCGAAGAAGACATGTGGAAACAGCAGTTTATTATTTATTAAAATTATATTATATATATATATAAGCATTCTTGCTATATACGTCGGTTTTATTACTTTTATATAAGTATCATTACTGCTATTATACAGGGTTATTTGGAAAACATTAATAACCTCGCAGGACTATATTTCTGCCTTGATTATGAGTCGAAAATGTTCAAACTATTATGACCTAATATCAATAGTTATGGAGATATGCGACATCTAAGTTTGCATTTTTTTCAATATTTCTGACTTATATTTTGTAAAACGTTGGACTATCATTACAGTAACTTATATCAAAAATGAAAAATTCATTCCCTTTAGTACAAGTCAAATAAAAAAATAAAAACCTTCGAATTCCAATTGGAAAACATTCCAATTGGAAATTTTTCAGGGTTTTTATCATTTTATTTAACTTGTATTGAAACGAATGAATTTTTAGTAAGCGATATAAGTTACTGTAATGATAATCCAGCGTTTTACAAAAAATAAGTCAGAAATATTGAAAAAAAAAATGTAAACTTTGATGTCGCATATCTCCGTAACTGTTGATATTAGGTCATAATAGCTTGAACATTTTCGACTCATAATCAGGCAAGAATACAGTCCTGTGAGGTTATTAATGTTTTACAGATGACCCTGTATTGTATATACGAGTAAGTATTTTATGCTATTTGCTTCTTACCTTAGTTAAACAGTAATTACCTTACCTTACCTTAGTAATATAAAATGTGTTTTTAATTCGATTTAGTGTTTAAATTAGTAGTTACAAATGTATAAATAATTAATTATAAATATTTAAAAATATGTACTAAATATGTAAAAAATCAGCATAATAAACACTGCGACCAAGAAAAACTTCCAGTGCATTTTATTAGGGCAAGCAAGATAAACAGCTTAACAACTCAGATATAGCAAGATCGGTACATGGTATCCTCTAAAATATTTTTAATTTTAAATAGATTTTGGAAGCACCTCCGGTTCAATTAAAGCGAAAATAAAAGTGAGGATATCATATATATAAGTATCATATGCTATTTTCATGACCATTTTTAATAGTGTACCATCTGAAAAATATTTAGCTTAGTTTAAGTGATAAAAAAATTAATAATTACTGTTTAGACATTTTTTAAAGACAAAAATATTCTAACCGAAATTCTTATGCGAAAAAAATGTAAAGCCAGTCCAGGATTGCAAATATTTACCGACAAATTCAACACGCTCAACCCAAAAATGCCAACAAACATAAATTTCCGCAAAACACCAATTCCTATAGAGCTGATAGTCCAATATTCCGAAAGGGGAGCTTAGTGTGAAACCAACAATGATACCCGTGAACGCAATCACAGGAAGGGAGGAAAAAATGAACCCCGCGTGATGTTGAGCCTTCGCAATCAATATGGCGGGCGGTGGCGTTCATTTGTTCGGGAGGAGGGGGCGCGGGGTCGCCGGGGAGGGAGGAGGCGTTTGCGGAAACCTGCGGTCTGTAATATCACAGAGAACAAGAAATCTCCAGCAGTCGGAGTGGCAGTAATCTTACGAACATCAAACGAGAAGTGTTTTTAAGTTTTAAAATATTTCCAGATGGTAAATGTCACGTTTAAAAAGAAGAAGAAGAAAGAAAAAAAAGCGAAGAAGAATAAGAAGAACAAGAGCGAAAATAAAATGCGATAATAATTTGTAGATGGTCGCAAATAACACTATGCTGGCCGCCACCACAAGTTAAGATTTAAGTCTCTCATTTGATTTGAAAGTGTTTAAGTGCGATATCTAGCGAATGTCGCCCAATTATATTATGAGGCATAAGGCGACATCTGACGCGCTATCTGCGCTTTTCTAAGCTAAATGTTTTTCATCTTCCAAGATGGAATGAGAGACATGGTATGTTTAATTAGAGATGTAGCCGTCGGCAGAACATAATTATTATAATATGAGAGTAACTTGTTGGTCTTGTTAAGGTTAGGACTTTCGCTTTCTTGTTAAGGTTAGGACGCAAAGGTCGCGTACTCGAACCTCACTCCAGAAAAGCAAGTTAGTCTGATTTTCATAGCACAAACGTTTAGCTTAGTTTGAAAATAATAAAAATATTGATATGACACGTATTCCTTGTTTGCATCTCTATTTAAAAAAATTATAATATAAGATCAAACGGTTCAGAAGTTTATTTTTAAATTTATTCATACATTTGTTCATAGATAGACCATATCAACCACGATTTAGCACGTTTGATTGCATTGCAGATTGAATAAATTACCATTTTTAATTTTACTAATGAGAGAGTCGACGTCATCTTTGTAGAGTTTCGTAACGATCTTGGTTAAAGATAATTTTGATAAACGAACACTATTATAACTGCACTCAAGTTTATAGAGAATTAGTAGCTCTCTACCTATGAGTGATCTTGATCCATCTTAAGATTATCTTTACCCAATTACCTTAATTACACCAATTATCTTAAGATCCCCATTCATCTTTTCCTCGTCTCTTTATTATGGAGCTAGGTTTGTCACTATAACATTGCATACCAGAAATATGTTTCAATTGTTTGATTTAATTTTGTGATTGGTTGTATAAAGTAACCAACTGACAATTAACCCTCCACTGTATACAAAAAGTGAAAAAATTAATATTTATTAAGAAAATTTTGAGTATATTTAAGTTTTTCAAGAACACTCTACTGAATTTTTCCCCAGAGGGATCATCATTAATCAAGATATATGTATTCTAGATGTCTCACAGAGACGAAACTATTTATATATTTATGCGAAAGAAGGTGTAGAAGTATTTGGAAGCAAAGGTTCGTCTCTGTGAAACATCTATAATGAACCTCGATTAAATTAATATATTGTAACGAAATGGTGAACCTTTCGAATACTGACAACAATACGAATTCTCTCGATGATTTCATAACATTATGTACGCACACCATTCTGGAATCATCTGCAAGTCTCTCGTAACATCTGGAAAGTTCCACAAGAGTCTCGGAGGATCTAGAACACCTCAGTTCTGTTGGTGGCAGAACTAGGGTCAGTCATTCGTGACGATAACCTGTGCGACATTCCAGCGATAGAACCAGTGTGATCAGTAATTCGTGTAGATTAACTCACGCGATACACCCAATAGAAAGAGCGCAGTGTGACCAGCGTGCATTCCAGCGATAGTGAATAAAGGAAGTTCTTACCGGGGCAAGAAGTTTTTTTCGTGCAAACATTGAATTGAGTTTACTAGAACGTGATCAAAGCGATAGAAACACCGTTACTTAGTGCAAATTAAGGAACAGTGCAATAATCAATGTATTTTGGACAATAAAATTAAGAACGGTACTTCAATTTAACTCGTTTTCAGTGTGTTTTGGGTAATAAATTAAACTTTAAATTATTTTAGTGTTTTCATTTATTCATTTTGAAGTGTTATCATGATTTTCAACACGTAAATCGGTTTATTAGTTGAGAATCCGTAATTGATGACGTGGAACGTAGATGAAAGTGTTGGTTATGATCAGCTGGTACATTTCAAATACATTTGTGTGCAAGCTGCGGGTCGCGGAATGCTCCACAGCACATACATTAGCTATCGATTCTTCCGCACGAGTGATATTTTACAACGAAGCGTGAAGATTTTGTGCACGATGCATGGAGGTAAACCATAGCATCAACTCATAATTAAAATACTACTTCAATAATACAATAAAGCACGATTTTTTGAGAGGTATAGAACATTAAAATGAAATAGATCAAAATAGTGGTAATGGCTGTGGTATTAGCTTTATTGAAAAGATAAATTTATGCTATTAGTTTTAAATATGATCAATATTTTAACTAATTACAATGTATTAATTGATTAATTAGTGAATCTGATATATGATTGATTCGTGTATTGTCATCAAGAATATGTTTGTGTGCAAAATATCAGCTCGATTGGACGTTAGGAAGTAAGTGAAATATCTATTAAATGATTCTGTTTGACAGATAACTTCAGATAAACAGGTGAAGCTAATTAATATAAGCATGATAAAAAGTATGAACTACAAAGCTGGTCTTTTATTCGTTTTTGATAATAAATTAAAAATTCAATCATTATCTTTTATATATCTATATGAGCACTAGATGTATTACACAACCCGTAGAAAATTATCTGAAGAAACATTTGCAGGAGAACGAAAACATTTTTAAAGGTCAATATGGAATTATTAATTGTCCTAATAATATTTATTTTTATTGATAAATAATGAATTGGTACATTTATGTACGGAATCGAAATAAAGGATTTGCAAATACCATTTTTACTGCAGAGAATCATGTGCAAAAGATCCTGTTGAAAAGGTACAAGAGGCTTAAAGAATCACATTTCGTTCACGGTTTCAAAATAAAGCATGATTCATCATAAATTATTTATCATACATGAGTGCACTGTATTGATACATATGCATGTTGTTAGAGCAGGAGGAGGTATTATTTTTAATGTACCGTATCTAGTATTCTGTTGGTTTCTCATTAGAAATAAAATACAAAATAGGTAATAAATAAAAATGGTGCTCTGAAAATTTTAACCAAAACATTTTCATGGGATTTGCGATACATAAAATTATTCAAAAAGAAACGCACTGATATATTATTTTTTTAAACTTTAGACTTTGTTCGATATAATTTCTGAAAAAGAAACTCATCTCGTAGATACTATACGTACATTGAAATACATTGAAAATATGAACGTAGCCGGGGTTATGCCCCGAGTACGATTGCGTTGACGTCTTAAAAGAAATAAGATTTATATTAAAGTTAAACGAAATTGCTCGGAATTCGTCAAATTAATCTCCGTAGAAAAATAAAAATTTCATTAAAACTGGTCAGTGATCTTCTTTTCAATTTTTACGGTCAGAATTAAAGAAAACCGTACAATAAGCTGAAATAAATATTGAGGGTGCTTCAGAATGTATATATGTCGGTTCTAAATTTAGTTAAAAAAATCTGACGTACAAATGTTTAGGTGAAAATACAGTTGTTTTAAAACAAATATTCTCAGTGGTAACTGAGATACGGGTATAATTAACAAATACCTTTCAACCCAAGCCGTTACACCTATTGTATAAAAGTAAATTATTTTATAATTAATAGATATATTTATTAATTATATTAATAATGTTACCACAAAAGCATTTTGCTATTTTTGAAGAAGTATATTATTTTAAGTTATTAATTTGAATAGCTTTAACTTTGTGGTTAAACATAATTATTAATTTGAGAAAACTATCGAACTCTGTATAAACCATATAGTTTTCTCAAATTAATAATTATGTCTAATCACAAAGTTAAAGCTATAAGTATTAAAAAAATATTTTAAGTAATCTTATTTGAAGAAATTGGCTATCAGCTAGGAAAAGATAAAATGTTAAAACCAGGAAAAAGACATGATGGATGAATGCCAAACTTGCACCTGGCAATGATGAGACTGCAAGAAAATTCTGTTGGCAACAAAAAACTGAGATGGACAGAAAACCTCGTGTCAGTCCTCGACCTTCTTACTTGTACACATTTAATTACCAATTATTTCTCCCTGTCATCTGGATCGTTTCTAATAAAATGTCGAATAGTTAAGTATGTAGATTCTGCAGATGCATGAGCTTCGTTTTTTTCAACAAATAGATTTATAGTCATGGTCATAAATTCTTTTAAAATCCACGTTTCCGCAATGGAAAAATATATGGCACCAGTGTACTTATTCGCCTTTTATATATCAATATTGTTTATTTACTTCTGATGGCCGTATAACTCTTTAGAGTCCCAACATTCTGAATGATGCCTATCCACTTCTTTCGATCCATTGCCTTCTGCTTCCATCCCTTAGCCAGTGCACTTTTCATGATGCGCCGTCTGGGTCAGCCCATTGGTTTAGCCTCATATACTATTTTAATGGCTTTGTCGCTGCTTGCCAGACATACAAACTATGTGCTAGATCTGATGATGCTGGTTATCGTTTGTTGCGAAAAAGATCAAATTTCTGCATTGCTTCTGCGGTTATACGTAGGTACCTATGGCAACACCGGTCTAGGTCTCAGTATTATCCTTAATACTTTTTTTAATATTTTCAAACCTAAAGTACCTCCTTTGTTCTTTAGGTTCATTGTCCATGACTCCGCTCCATATGTCATTACTGCTTTGATAATCGTATTATGCACACGAAATTTATGGTATGAATATTTTTGGAAACCTTGGAAAATATGTCTAACCATAAATAAGTATTAATATTCTACATTTGTACTATTGTATATAAACCTTGGAAAATATGTCTAACAATAAATAAGTATTAGTTTTCATACACATTTTTTGTTGCTTCTCCTAGCTTAATCTGGGGTGACCCACCAGCCGTCTTCCTTCCGGGGTTACCAGGAGGATTATTTTTTGTATTCGTTCCTCTGGCATTCTTAGCACCTGTCCAAACCAACTCATTTGTGATTTTTCTATGTGTAGGAGCAGGGGCTCCTTGCCGAGTGTGTGCCTTATGTCAGCACTTCTCACTCTGTCCATCAGTGTGACTTTCGCTACCCCCCTTAGATGATGCCTTTCCACTACTTCCGATCTATTGCCTTCTGCTTTCATCCTTTAGCCAGTGCACTTTTCTCAGAAAACTCATCTCGGTAGCCTGGATCCTTGCTCTCCTGGTTAAACTTGCAACTTTCCATGTACCGATTTTCAGCATCTTTTTGAGCATGTTATACTGTGCCAATTCTTCTGGTTTTTAAGATTTGTAGCAAATAAATAGAATTCGAAGAGCGGGCGTCAGACATCACCGAATATTGTTGCAATCTGGAAATACTTGTCTGTATATTTAAGAATTATTTTATCATAAATATTAATTAATATTAATAAAGAATATTAATTTAAGAACCTCTTCTATGATCAGATAGTAAGATATAAATACGTATGTCACAATTTCGTCAATATCAATTTTTCTCATGAATCCCTAACATCTTAGTGGTTATTTTTCAAAAAATTTCAAATAGTAGAATAAACGTTTAACACCTTTAAAAGAAGATTAATTAACCTTAAAGAATATTAATTTAAGAACCTCTTCTATGATCAGATAGTAAGATATAAATACGTATGTCAAAATTTCGTCAATATCAATTTTTCTCATGAATCCCTAACATCTTAGTGGTTATTTTTCAAATAGTAGAATAAACGTCTAACACCTTTAAACTTTTAAATGCACTGATACAATTGTATATAATACGCAGAATGTACTAGAATGTATTAGAAGCTATTCTTGCCGTGGTTGGTTGAAAACCGACTACGAGGAAGGCTTACGCTTTATTGTTTATTGAAGAGAGTTTTGTTTATTCATTTATAGAACTGTTTACTCTACTTGAAAATATTTAAATAACTAAAATAATAATAATTGAGTTGATTTAATAAATTAAATATTTTGAACTAACTGAAATAACACATGAAATAAATAATAATTTAACGTATTTAATTATTTTAACTATTTTATTTGAATTACAATCACCTTTAATGAAATCAGTTTAGTACAGGAAAATACATTTTTAGTTAAATCTAGAAGTAATTATTTTCCACGTGACTGAAACAAATTAATGTGAATTTAAAGTGCTTCGGGGTAAGGGTTTCCATTCCACGTGTTCTGTAGCCTTCTAATGATTTATTTAAATCAAATAATTCATTAAGTGTTATTCCTTGTAATATTGTAAGTAAAGCATCACTAAGTATCATTTAAGTTCTACCAAATTTAGATATTCCCGTTCTCTTCGACATTTAACGTGGCGACCTAATTAAGCATAAAATTTCTATTACAGAGTTGCAGATTAAAGAAAAGAAAGAAACGGTTAATGAATAATTCTGAATTAATTGTATTAAAGTGGTTCTGGTACATGCGGGGTATAAAAGCTAGGGCAGCCTTATCCAAAAAATTAAAAAGTATTTTGAATGCAGTCACAGACGATTACTAATTGAAAATGTGCTGAATCCTAGATTTTGTGTAACTATGTCTCCCAAAATCATGTTTCCTTTGAATTTATAGGCCATGTTTCCCATAAAATTTCGAATTCATTACATTATTAATTAGTAATCTTCGATGACTGCATTGCATTTTTTTGGGTATTGCTGTCTTAGCTTTTACACCCCCCATATAAAGCTATTGTGTATTAGCTCGCACTCATACAAACGTGGGCCAGTGTTTGATCTTAATAATAATAAAAACTATTTAAATACAGGATTCAAGATGAGGCAGGCAAGTAAGAACAGAGGTACCTAATTTCATTATTCTAAAACCACATAATTCAAACATCTTGGCCGCAGGTGTAGGTAACGAGCTGCGGCTATTCGCTAGACACGCCAGGCGAGCAAAGCTTTGGTACAAGCAAATGGCTGCCGTCCACTTTAGAACCGAGTTGTGTGGCATTGTTGATTCTTGGTGCCTGTCATAAAGCTATTTTTAAGTCCTTGAAGACTGTTTGAGAGTAAACAACGTACTATCATTCTTACTTCAAATGGGATACTCAGATAAATAAAATATGTAAATGGTTGAGAACAGTATTGGGATGTGCGGACCACATGAATCTAGAATCAACTGGACTATTCTCGTAATCACTAGAAATATGGAGAAACAAAACTAACATTCGCGAAGCAACATTTTTGTATAAAAGAGATGTGAGCGCGCGCGAGTTAGTTATTTAAAAAAGCGGGATGCCATAGAAACCTGCGACAATAAATTAAGATAAATATTTAACAGGCGTTTGGAAATAAGTGCGACCACTTTCGCACGAATTGACGTAAATTAATGCGAAGCTGTGTGAAATATTCTAGCGACAATTAGTGTGAAGTTGTGAAGAACAGTGCTTCGGTCAAATTCGTGTCCAGTGATTTGTGTAAAAAATAAAGATTTTAATTGTTTTTATTATTTCATTTGCCTGCCACAGATACGATCACGTGACAAAATATTACTTATAATTAGAATATCTTTACGCTAGTTAAATTATAATTCTATTAAAATAATATATTATTTTGCGATTTATTTAAGATAAATTATCTTAAATATATGTTTTTTTATCTCACGGTTAATAGAATAATGTGAATTATGGATAGGTGTGATATAAATATTATTTACGGGCGTAATTATAAAAGTAAATTAATATAACAAGATTTCTTTTAATTTTCCGAACGTTCATTTGTCGTGGAACGAAATAAATTTTCTAGCTCTTACTTTTAATGGCTTTCTTGGCCCATTAAGCATTTACGGAATGGGCGGTATTTTTCTGAAATGTGTAAAAAGGTTCCCCAACATGTTTCTCAATTACTTTATTTCAACTGAATTCAGTTAACTATAAATCTCTTGTTTTAACCATAAATCTTTACACTCAAATATTTTCCCGTCCGCTGAATTTTCTTTCTCGGGTTAAGAAGAAATATGTTTAATAACGCGGGGTCTGTGGTGTTGTTTGCACACGCCTGAGGGAGTGTTATCGAAGCACGTAGCAATTGGCAAAGCAAAAACAAAATTATTTCCTTTTCATACGCCTTAGCGGCTCCTATTAAATAATCATTTCCTGTCGACTTCTACACCGACTCGAGAACTGATCGATTTTGAAATGATTTCACCCTTAAAGGTACAAACATAATTTATGGCTCAAAAACGTTATCTAAATTTAATACCTGCCTTCCAAATAAAAAGAGCAGTGTTTAAACATTTTGTTCTTGCTTGCATTTCCAAATACAAATTCTCATATATGTAAATAATATATAAGCTTATATTTGTCTGTATTCTCAAATAAGCAATATTGCTATTTCTGTATCTTGAGAGTTATTAAATATATTTGTTTGTATATGTTTGCAAGTGCTATATCAACTATATATTTTAATAACATTGTCACGGAATGGCAAGCAGAAGGACTAGCACACTATCAGAATCCCTTGTAATATTTTACAACACTATCGAAGGATCTAGAACGGTTTATAATTATTTACAACAATCGCAAAACTACAAATGATCAGAAAAGCCGACCTTCTAAAGCAGAGAATCTTCCCCTAAACACTAGAATAATCTAGTAAATTAAAAAATACCAGCGTTTGGGTATAAATATCGAAATTACGCCGCGGCGCGAGTAGAGTCATGTTTTCACAGTTTGTTCGGTGCGAAGTCGACCACAAGGCGTCGGTCAGGGTGGCCAGTCGTGAAATAGTGCAAAAATTTTATTATAAAAACTTTTAAATGATTAGATGGAACGCAATATGTTTCAGTGAAATCATATATTAGCCCACACAATATTATGTGTGGAACTAAATTATTAAGATAAATAAATAAATAGTCGAAGCGAAACAATCGGGCGAGAATTGGATGGAATGTTTTAGTGGATGTGAAATAAAGTGTTCCAGTGATATTTACGAGTAATGTTTTGCGAAAAAGTGTAATTTAAAGAATAGCGTTAAGTTTAATTTGTATTAAGTGACTTTGTCAATTTACTAAAAAACTTAATTACTAATTAATGAATCGTAACTTCATTTCCAGTATTTTCATTTGTCCCCTCGTAGCCACGACACGTGATAATATAAACATTATAAAATATTAAGTTTAATATGTCTGACATGACATGACATGAATGTAAAGCCCTGAAAGATCATTAACAGTCACAAAATATTTTTTGCTAATAATTGGGTACTCACCTTCGCGAATTTTTCATGAAAATATTTTTTTTATTCAAAGTGAAAGCTTAAGTGAAAGCCGTTTAAGGGAGGGCAAAAAGCTGCAGATCAAGCTGCCCTTTGTAGCCTTTTGCCCCCCCTTAAACGGGCGTGCTGAGTTAATCCTGATTTTAAAGCTACAAAAGTTTTATTATTGTGGATTTAAAGTCATTATGTGTAAGGTACCCTTTCATCTTTTAATGTATTTTTCTGCCGATCTGGGTCCATTGTTGTATAGGTTTCCCTTTTCTCTCCATGGCTCTTAATCTTACTTCCTTGCGCTTTTTGTCTAATTTCGCCAACACTGATATTATCAATCTTGCCGTATGACGGGTATAATAGGACGTATTGTGAACTAGCGTACAATAAAATTATATATATTTCACGACGATATATTCTAGATGTCTAAATCATTAAATATTTTAACTACAATTTTTTAGCAGGATTAATTCACTGGAAGATATTCTGGTAATTTTCCAATTAGGCCAGACCTTAAAAAAAGTTTTATTTTTTTAATCGTTTTTTACTTATTTATTTTTTACAGCATATACATACAATGATTTAAAAAAAGTAACATCTATGTTTTTACATTCTAATCGTTCCATTATACTCATCATAATATGAGCCAATAGATCGGGTTTATAGAAGGAGTATTTACAAACCAAATTGGAGTAGAAGTTTTTATTATACAGAAACGATTTAAAACATGTAGACAACGATTAATGTTACAATATATCTATGTCCAAATTCAATGATTTGACTTATTTTTAAAACTGTTCATATTTTGAAAAATTTCTTTATAAAAATATGTTTTGTGTTAATATATTGCACCATTTAATTCCAACTATGTATAGTGATGTTGTGCCATGTCTTAAAGTTGGTATTTTTATTTGTCCCTTTGTTCTACATCTATTGCTTATACAGTCTAAGGGTAATAACAGTATAAAATAAATGAAATAAATTAAATTAAATTAAATTAAAAACAAGATGTACACAACACAGTAAAATAGAAACAAAGCTGCATTGACAAAAAATCCCAATAAAAGAAATGACAGTCTTTTATATCAGCACTGAGACAACTCTTTCTCGTGGTTTCTAAAGAGGTTTCTATAAAGAGGAAGTGTTTTTTTTTGTGCAGACTCTAATCAAAAACAATGTTCAATTGTGAATGTTATAGGTTGTTACTGCATGCCATCGGCTCTCACTGCAGACCAGTGAAAGGAGATCGAGGTTACGGTTTGTTCTTTTTACACAAAGTATTTCACGATGAGGCATTACTTAAATATTTCACGTATTTCATGACCTAATCTAAGAGTTAAGAATTCTCATAAGTAATATTGCATATGTAATGCGTGCACCTCATCGCAGCAAGCAAGCGGTAATTGTTTGCTGTTGGCGTGACTTCCCGTCGAACCTCATCCTCCATCATCATAGATTTATTGGTGTAGATAGCCGGGTGGATATTGGGCGTCCAAACATGGGTAATACAAGCTTATATGGAAGGGATGGTGTCTATTTTGCAAGGGGTTCTAAAGTGTTAAATGCTAAATTTGCAACGAATGATATTTATCTATATAAAGAAAAATGTTAATGTTAATTTGTACAAAATCGCTAATCTCTGAAAGTTCTTCACCGATTGCTTTGAAATTTTGGCACAGCGTTGCATTTGAATAGGATGTTTTTGTACACCTACTTTATTTTTATACGCCTATTATTTATTTATATAAAAAAGAATGTAAATGTACGATTGTCCAAAATCTTCTAAAGATCTTCAACTATTTCTTTGAATTTTTGACACAACGCTGCATTTTAATTCGTACAAATTATTTGAAAAAAGGCGCCGGTACCTACCCTTTCAATATTGATCTGAATAAAATTTTGCACACTTAATCTTTAGGACCCGGCGGCTAACGTACATGAAATTTACCCCCTCTCCAACCCTGATATATTTTCCATGAAAATATGTGCTGTTCTACCGAATTTTGTTTTTTCTTCAGGACCTGGTGGTAAACATTGTCCAAATTTCCCTCCAAGACATCCCATCCATACCACTCTAGATGTTTTTTAGAGACTGCAAAATAATGAAACCTTCGTTTCCCCTCAAAAACTTATTTTTTTCTCAATTTTTAACCCGTGCAACGCCGGGTACGACCAGCTAGTATACAATATTATAGAATAATACTAATTTATATTGAGGAAGGAATGCGGGACTCAGAGAAAGGGGGGAGGTGAAAAGGTGCTTGTGATTTGCACATGATCCCAATAAATGAATTTGTTAAAGGCTGAAAAATATAACAGAAAACAGAAGAGACAAGACGTTCAGATTTATGTACACGCGTATAATAAGCATGCGTTAAATATGCAAATTTTGAATGCCTAATTTTTTCAATTAATCCTATAAATATTTAATTTTAAATAAATATTTACTAGTAAAAATTTACGATACACAGCTGATATGTCTATTTCATACTCTCGTTCACTCAGTTGCACCGTGAAATAAATCCGACTATCATAATTTTTGTCAAATTATCTCTTCTGCACGGCTAAACATTTAATGTATTGAAGTAATCATCGAAATTATTGTTGAATGATTCCCGATTTTCGATTAGCATTTTAACATTTCAAATATTAAACAGGTACCTAGATGCATTGTGTGAAAAGGAGAAATAAAGTGTAATTAAATGCGATTGTTTATTTGAATGACGTTGTTTTATAAATAACTAAGTATTATATTCGTATGTTTCTATTCTTACTTTGTATGTAGGTGAGAACTTCATCATTTTACATGTGTTTTCTTAAATTTCTGAACTGTCGGCATCTGTCATATTTGGTACTACCACATGAATAAAGATGAAGATAGACCCCCTTTCTACTTTAGCCAACTTTTGAGTTCGAATTCCGGCAAGATTGAGTTGAAATCATAAAAATAAAATACCATTTTAAAACAATAAAATCTCTTTGTGACTTGATGTACTATATAGACCCTTTTTATAGGGACGCCTTCAAATATTGATTTTTATATTTAATTGTGCGGAGAAAGATTGCTTGCACGTTATCAGCAGCATTTAATGACACCAGAAACAGAGAACGGCCGCACGACTCGGCATGACCAGCGATCCAAATACTTGAAGATTGCCCAATTAGAAGCCTCAACAGTCGGCAAGAGTTGAGACGGAAGTCTGTGGCAATGTGTCCTGACTACCTACCATCGCAGAAAAATGGTGAGATGGTATGTTTCTATCTAATGAATTATTGAAACAAAAATTCAACAATTACTTCATTATTGGTGGGTTATTTCAAAATTATTTTTAAATTGTTTTTCTTATATTATATTTTTGAAAAGTTAAAAATTTGAATGGTGAAGTATAAAATAAATTGTTATTTTATCAAAATCCATCCAACTGGGCGAAATTTCAGACATGTTACGCATCATTGGGCCATGATTCAAAAACAACATGCCGGGCAGAAATGTGGGCACAATCTTTCTTTGAATAATATAAACATAGCTTAGATAAACAGAAAACTTTAAAAACCATAAACGAAACAAGTCACAACATTATATAGCGGTATTTAAAAAATTAGTTATATATCTGAAAGATACAAAATCAGAGGCAATAACTAAATGTACATGTTTCAAATTTTAATTTTTTTATTTACGTACTAAATATATTTAAAAACATATTGTTAATTACAATATTTGTCAATTCAGTGATATTAAAAAAGCGTTAAAAGAAAAATATAACACGGTTATATATATAGTTTTATAAATCTCACATGACAAAAACACAAAATTTAAACTCTCCTTATTTGAAAATCACTATACATGTATGAGGAAAAAATATTTTAACATACACATCGGTAGGATATCATCAGAAATATTAAAGATGAAAAATCCCTACAAAAAACAATCAAAGACTTATTCTATCAAAAATAGTACCTACATAAAAACTAAATAATTTCAGCATACTCCTCTTCTAAACCCAACAGCTTGCTTCATAGAAGAGTTAGGTAATTTTTATGTTCAATTAAGATGTAAAATTAATTAACGTCTTATTGTTATATAATTTTTTGATTTGGCTTTAACTTTGTGGAATGACCTGATTGATTTATAAATGAAACACTTGTTTAAGACCACTTTTGAGTTTTATTCATTATGTATTCTTACCTGTGGATGAGAACATCTGTAGTTCTCGGAAACAGTAGTGCTTCATAAAACTCAAAAGTGGTCTTAAACAAGTGTTTTATGTATTTACATAAATCAATCTTATTGTATATTATATGTATTAAGAATTTTCTTTACAATTAAAAAATATATTAAAAATATTATATTTGATTTTTATTTATTTTATAATTTGAGCGTACGAAAACCAAAAAAAATAAATTTCACAGTATTTGCCCGGCTGTTGGCGTAGCTCAAACAGTAAAAGTAGGAGAAAGAATTCCCCCGAATATTGATTGTCCCAATTTGTCTAAACTACTTGATGAACGATTTATGACGTCATATTTCAGAGCAAGGGGGCGCTGACGGGATATTGATGGATGTTATTAGCGGAAAAAAGCTATTTGGCGTAAGATGGACTGGTTTTAAAGTAAAAATCGTGCTCCGCCAAATAAACCTATTTAAACAAGATTACTTGTTGACTTCATGAAAAATAATCATCACGCGTTTAAGTCAAATATTTCCGTTCATAATGTTTCGACTATGTCAAATAATCTTTATTGTAATAATTACGTCTGTCAGTCCGTGTGTCTGTCGGTAACTTCGTGTAACGTCCGTAATTTCTTTCAAAATCTAGACGGGGCTTGAACCCCGGGCCAGAAACCCGAAAATGCCGCAACTTTACGATGTTGCTACCGCCGAACCAGCGTGACCCATCAAAAATACAGTACATACAGGACTTAGCAATGACGCGAACCAGCTGCACCTATAAAAAAGATTATGGGTCGCACAATATATTTTATTTAGGTACACTGCCTTTTATAAACATTTTTCCGAGACCAATGACATCTCCGATATGGTATATTGGCTAGCATACCTGGTTCTCATCCGGAAGACTCGGGTTCGGTTCCCGGTACCGGAAAACATTTTTCTCATTCTATTTTTTATTTAATTTTGATGTCTATTTTATTTGTAATATTATTTACTTTATAATACTGTCGCTAGAGTGTTATTATCATCGAGGGACAGTATCGCATTTAGTTTTACGCACAATCGCTAGGGTTTAAAATAGTGCCATTAACTGCCGGCAGGGGAAATATATAAAAAAATGATCAAATATTTTTATACAAGTCGTTATTTACTATGGGTGTTGGCTATAAATTAGTAAATATTTATTCTTTAGGAACCGGCATCTTAAATAACCGTCATTTTTGACGGGTTACAGCTAGTATAATAAATATTTGTAATAACAAAATAACTAGTTTGACTGGGTACAATTCATATTACGAAATACCGTGTTGCCAGAGCTGCATCCCGCGATATTGTTTCGCATACCGTGCAGTTACATAAATGCATACCCACGTATTGTTTCTTCCTGCCAAGTATTGTTTCTTCACAAGAGCGCCAAATAACTATCAAAAGCTAACCCATAAAAACCATTTATTATTACATTCCCTTTCTCTTTGAAACAGGTTTCGCGCCTACTCCACGTGTCGGGCTCGAAAATTAAACAATATATAAATCGTTAAAATTTCGAAAAATCCTAAATTATACTATAATTATTAAATTTTTTAAACAAAAAATGTTATATCATTTTTATCGTCGCCACGAGTCTGCCTGCAAAGTTTCAGCTCGATTGGATCACGGGAAAAGGGTTAAAAATAGATCTAAAGTTTTTTCGGCAGGCAGCAGACGCTACGAGTTAAAAGAAAGGGAGTAAAAAAGTAACCCATAAAAACCAAGTTTTTATTATACTCCCTTTCTCATTTACTAATGGAAACTGGTTTGGCGCTTAACCTACGCGTTGGGCTTCGGTCGAGCGACGCTACGAAAGGGTGTAATAAAAAAATTCCAAAAATCCAAAATTATACTATAATCAGGTTCCGTGTCTACCAGACGCGTTGAAATATTTTCATACAACTTAGTAAGTTGTATGAAAAAACCATTAAAAATATGAAAAATCCAAAATTATATTAATTTTTTTAACGAAAATTTGATAGATAAATTTGCCACGCGTCAGCTTGCAATGTTTCAGCTCGATTGGATCACGGGAAAAGGGTTAAAAATCGATCCAAAGTTTTTTCGTCAAGCAAGCAGACGCCAGAAGTTAATATAAAGGGAGTAAAAAACTAACCCATAAAAACCAAGTTTTTACTATACTCCCTTTCTTTGTAAAATATAACAACAATTAAAGACGAATTAAAACATATAACATAACACTAAAACTTACAGAAATTTAATATATTTCTAAAATGTCATATGTTTTGAGCTTTGATATGACACTTCAGGCTTTGAAAATTAAATTTTAAAAACATTTGTCAGTCAATTTAATCAAGATTTTGATATATTTGTAAATTTTGCTGTCATCTGTGAACCAATTGTCATAAATTTTCGAAATTCGTAATGAAGTACCTATTACATATATCGACGGAGTAATTCAAATTTTAAATATTCCGTAACGTCGTCAGGCCGCTGTTGGTAATAATCAAACATTTGTATGGTTTCCAATTTAAAAAAATCAATTAAATTTTCTAAAAATCCAAAATTATACTATAATAATTTTTTTTAACGAAAATTTGATAAATCTTCTTGATCGTCGCCACGAGTCTGCTTGCAAAGTTTCAGCTCGATTGGATCACGGGAAAAGGGTTAAAAATCGATCCAAAGTTTTTTCGTCAAGAAAACAAGCAAGCAGACGCCAAAGAAAAGAAAGGAAGTAAAAAGGCATTTAAAAACTGTGACGATAGTGAGAAACATTAAACCGAATAATAAAAAATGCAGTTAGCAATAAATGTCTAACTCCCCTATTCCCGTTTCCTCCCAATAAAGAAACAATACGAGTGAAGCTTTTTTCATTTACTCTACTTACACTTTTTGAATAAATAGTTATTTTCTATTACAATATCAATTTTAGCACAATTTTTACTACAGTTACTGATAAAAAGGAGTGTTAAAAATCATTGTTTATCATTATTTTTTTAAATAGAGATGCGAACACGGAATACGTGTCTCATCAATATTCATACTATTTTCAAAATAAGCTAAAAGCTTGTGCTATGTAAATAAGACTAACTTGCTGGTATCCTGGAATTGTGCTCGAACCACCGACCACCAGATCATAATGCGAGTATCATGACTATCACTACACAAACAACCTATTCTCTCGCATTATGTAAATATCCTTTCTTCGGTATTATGTTCCTGAGTAATGAAGATTCATTATCACTTTTGACTCTACAATCCCTGGTGAGTCTTGGACTCCTCAAAATCCTTTCTCCACTATCTCCAGTTCTGAACCTCCAAAGTAGATATGTCTTTGTCACTCTATATGGACATTGTCACTCTATTTTAATTTAATTTTGGCCTTCCTAAGCCTCCTCGCCTTATCGGTCTTGAATTCAGCAGGAACTTCTGTACTTGTCATTCAGGAATAATGAAAATTGTACATCTTAAATAAATATGTACATTTTGTGTATATTATATACACGTTCGCGTTACGAAACATCCAATGTCTTGGCTTTGGCACTACCTGACGATGCTGGTTTATGAGTCCGCTGTTTGTATGCCTTCAGAACCACGTAAAGAATAATCAATTAACCCTATTTATATCATCGTGCAGGGAGATGATTCACACTGACTTAACCCAATTCGTGTTGCAAAATAATTTGTCGACAATAATTTAGGTACGTTTAATTGTGCAATTTGCACTTGCTACCAGAGATTTTTTCCAGTAATGAATAAGCATCCACACGCAACCACAACACTCTTTCTTCCACTACCACGCCTTTCCAAAAAATATTCTATTACTGTAACTCTTTTAAGGACCGGCAGGGGGTCGCTTATAAAAGCATTGCCAAGGCATTTGTGATGTGGATCGACATATTTAAGGTTGGCTGAATGGACAGAATAAGAAATAAGATGTTCTGAATTGAATTATTAAAGACAAATAAAGTTATCAAAATAATTAAAATCAGAAAACTGTAATTAGGTACTATTGAATATATCGAGACATATGAGAGAAAAGTATAAGATCATAATTCAAATAAAGTTTTCTATAAAGCGTAGTCCTGGAAGACGCCGAACCTTAAGGTTGAAAAATCTACGACAATGGTTTGGACATAAAATGTTGCAGCGTTTCCGGGCAGTTGTCAACAAAATAAATACAGCCAACGTACGGAAATTGGATACGGAATAAGAAGAAAATATTATAATTGAACTTAAGGTATCTTGTTATTGTGGAATATTTCTAAAATAAACAACAAAGATTATTTTTCATAGGGAAAGGTAGGTTTAAGTATGCATTTTTTATTAACCTGTTAATATCGGTAATTGTGTGGAGTTAAGTGACAAATTATTTATTGGAAGATATATTTTTTTTCAAAATGGAGTTTTATAAATAAAACACTGTTATAAGACAACTCGAGTCTATTAATACTATATGAGTATCGAGAGTAACAGTAACTCTCATCGATGGGTGAAATTATAAACCCATACAGGTAAAACTTGGTATTAGAATTAAGAAGCATTTAATATGTTTTTAATGAACGTTCTTATTATCTTTTGCTAAAAAAAACGATTCCTTTGTTTTTGACAAAGATTTAGAAATTTTTCATACAAATAACATAGGATTACAGTTAAATAAATTGTAAATTTTAGAAATTAGAAAATTAAATTCATAGGATATAAAAAAGGTATCTATGATATTATAAACAATCAAATTCTTTTTCAAATAGTTACTCCTTAAATTTGTTTTCACATTAGTTTCTAATTAGTTATGATCTCCCATATATATTTTTTTTTTCATACCTATACTTACAATTC
Organism: Agrypnia vestita; assembly: GCA_016648135.1. Classification (NCBI taxonomy): domain Eukaryota; kingdom Metazoa; phylum Arthropoda; class Insecta; order Trichoptera; family Phryganeidae; genus Agrypnia; species Agrypnia vestita. Next base: position 16,788 of record JADDOH010002004.1, on the reverse strand, counting down.
TAATTTTAAGTATTCAATCTATCCTGATGACCGGACCATCGGTCCAGAAATAGGCTGATTACTCAACAAATAGTAGTTTAATGCAGTTTAAAGGAGTTTTAATAATTTACTAATAAGCAAAGAAAAATTAATTATTAAACAAAGTAAACTCCAACTGCAAGGATTCACGTATCATTTATGGAAAAATATAAATAAATATAAATATAATATATCACATGTACATATTTAAGGATAATTTTAGGAAAATAGAACTAACTAGAACACGTTAATTGAGTGCATGTTAAATAAGATACGAAACAATTATCAGTTTTTATTATTCCTGTCAAAAAGACATTGAGTTTAATAGGTTTATATTATTATATTATATATAAGCCACTGTTATATTAATCATCATAAAATTACCAGACCTTAGATCTTTATACTATTAATTACTAAATAATTAGTTTCCGTTCCTTGTAATTAATGAAAATAGTTATATTGTAATTATAGAATGAAATCGAAATTTCCTTGAGTTAATTCGTAAATTCAGAGGTATTCTTATTTTATAGAAATAATTTATGTTTACGAATCAATGTACACACGTGTATATACCATGTTTTTGTTAATTTTTTTTATAATTTATAGAATTGTTTAAAATATATGTATACGCCATTATCGTAGTAGAAGGTTCATAAATTAACACCAGTTAAATAGATTTTCCGTTAAATTGAATCCCTGTGGGTTAACAATTTGTTCATCAATACGATGTCTAGAGGTTGTCTGAAGGTCTTGTACCTATTTTGATAATTGAATTGCATGATCATTCCTACATTGTTTAGAATTATAGCTTGTAATTAGTCTAATGATATTAAGGTGTATCTTAATGCCTATATTTTAGATATTTATAACGATGGTTACACTTAATCATTTCAAAATTGTGGAAATTGAACATCACATCAAATTTTAAATATCATGACATTGAAAAGAGAAGTCGTCTTGCGGAAAAAAAATATGATTGTATGTGCTACTTACTACTTACAAAAAAAAAAAATACGAGTACTCCTATCCATTAACATTGTTTACAAAATTATTATGAGAACTACATATCTATGTAACCAGTGCACTTTACGTTTTTTTTGTTCTTTACTAAAATGATGGAAGATACTGTGATGGTCGACATAGAGATAGATTTAATAAATTTAGAAAATCTTAAAATAATAATATTCAAAAGAGTCAAGTATGGACATCAAAAATATATTTCTTCTGTTTGGAATCGTTTAAAAGTAAAAGCCTGATATATTTCTTCTTAAGATTCTATGTATTACAAGAGGCTAACAAAATATTGAATATTCAGCTATACAAGTAATATTTCTTAGATCTTTATTATACCATAGATATAATTCTGTGTTAAATTAATATCGTTTGCCAATCCTAATAGACTCGACCTTGTGAGTAGGTGCGAACGAGCCTTTATTATTTATGAATCAGAACAGTAAGTCTCGCGTGTAGCGGGTGCTTAACTATTATTTTAACGAAACGGACCAATCACAGGCGCGCTTTGCCTTCGACGGGTTGAGCCGGAGGCGACCGTCCTGTTTACTGAATCCGGCCAATGGCGAGCGCCGGCGGTGAGGTCATCGCTCATAGGATGAGTCACTGCACTAGCGTGGATTTCGAAGATATGGTGCAATCGAGAGTATAAAAAGGAGCGAACACGATATACTCGGCCCCTTCAGTTCGAGACCAGACTTGCGAGCGGGAGCGCTGCCCAACAGACTACCGACGGAGCCCTGAGTTCCAGAACAGCATTTGCGGACGGAGTTGCTGCCCGGACGTATGGAGGAATCTACCATTCATCAGTACCAGAGAGGATCATACCGCCACTGTGTAACAGCTAAGGAACACATTTATATTATCTATCGATTAATTATTTTCACTATTGAAATGTATTTATTTTGGGAAGATTTAAAATCGGAGCAATAATGTATAATTAATATCACGATTTCTTGTGTGATCTTGGCTCAATTCGTACGGGAATATCTCCCAAACGAATATATTTTGATGCATGGGGATTTTCATACCATTTGTATTAACAATTGATTTTACGGAGCTCTATAAGCAGTGCTTAATAGATTCATAATATTGTTGACGCGTTATGTATTGCATAACCAGATATCAATCCAAATCGTACGAGAGATTCTTCCGAACGAATATATTTTAAAGTATGGGGATTTTCAAACTATTTTTACTAATAATTGAATACACGTAATTCTATAAGAAATGCTTAGTAGCCTTATAATAACTGTGTTGCATAAGTATTGCGCAATCCGGTCTTCAGCCAAGTCTTTATGATTTGAGTACCTCGGTACATCTGGCTTAACAAGTCGCTTCAGAACGACGAGTAAAGGACAGAATGGGGAGATCTAACTGAAATTGGAGTTTTCTGGTTTACGAACGTTGAGCTAGGTGAGGTTGTGGATGACGCTCGTGTCATAAGCCTGGAATTCGCGCAAGCCCCTGTGAGGTACTCTTAAAAGCGGGACCTCCCTTGTTGATCGGAGTGGCCACTAGACTCGACCTTCGCGCCTCATCTTGCTCAAAAACAGCGTAAACCCACGTCGTGAATTCTCTGACTTTGGAAGGATTTTCATGCCTGAATGCTGTAAAACCTTGATAGAAACGTTAACTTCTATTTCGTCCTCTGTAAGAAAGACAGGGCCAGAATAAATATAAAAATCATTCACTCATATGGAATAGCTGGGATATTATAAATATGTTACTAACACTCTAACATTTGTCCAAAGTAAATGTTGCAAGATGCAGAATCGTGGGACGCCATTCTGAAAAGGCATAATGAGATTGCACAATAATTGTAACATCGCTGACTATGCCCGCAAAGGAGGCTAATGTCGTCATCAATTCGTACCAAAAGAGTACATGATTATTCAAACACCGGCCTAAAAGAAAGGCGCCTCAAGACAACACACATCATCAGAAACTCGTACCAAAAGAGTACGGCCTTCTCAATTATAAGCCTAAAGGAGGGGCGTCACGGGATCACATCTCGTAAAGAAGAGATGGAGTCTCGGGATGCAGTAAGTTCCGGAGGAACAAGGGGGGCCGTTTAGTCACTTAGGAAGTCGGTCACCGGGTTTAGGCGGGCGCGGAGCCTCAACCCCTCTCAGCAGAGGATGCTGAGGGTTTAAAAAACCAAAATTTAGCATTCAAAGAAACTATTATTTCATATAAACTCACGGGCTGTTGTAGAATCCTTTCGAACAAACCATCCCCGAGACCTTATCTACTTATTTATAAAGAAGTTTCGTTTCAAAAAATGTCGTATTTCGTAAATAGCAAATATATGTATTATTTTCTCACGCAATTAATATGAACAGGTTCATACACGTCTAAGACGACACCATTCAAGGTAAGAATATGTTAATATAAAGTGTTTAAAATTATTAGTTTCAGTGTTATTTAATATGTGAATTTCTCCTCTTTATGCCGTTCGATTGATTTTATTGGGTTGTTTCCAAACGGAAATGTTTTATTTCTAATACACGAATTCTTCTGGTGAACGTATTTTATTGTAACATAAATGTATAGATTATTAGGTTCGTTAGATGATTTTATTACGTAATATTATGCAATTGTTTCCACACTGCTCCTATAAAAGAGTTTGAAGTTATTACGATACACAACGGGTCCTTCATCCATTAGACGATTCATGTGCCAATTCAACGACGTATTACGAATAGTATATATTGTATTTATCGAGATTTAGTCGCATTTATTATTTCTAGTGAGGTTTTTAGTATTGGTTCCAGGCGCCATTATGAGGCGGAAATAGTTCATATTCATAGCCCGACTGCAATAGGTATTTTTGTCGCGTAAGAGGTAGCACTTTTAGAAATATAACTATGTTTTATGTTTAGTCCCTGACGGACAGGATGGTATAGCTGTGGCTATTTAGGTAATATACTTAGTAAATGCAAAGGGCATTAGGTATTTTCAATATAGTATGAGAACCCAAGATGTTAGAAATATTTTAGTTAATATTTTTAGTTAATATTGCATTCAAAAGCGCAATTTCACAGAATAATTATTTCCAGTTAATAATATATATTTTATAGTTAGCACAGGCAGAGTATTAATATTGTATAGAATACATTATTTTTAATATTTCATAGAAGAATATAATTTATCTCACGATCATTATGTAGTTACAACGCAATTTGCAGTCGTTATGCAGAGCGTCGCGCGCTCACATATAAGAATAATTAAATATTTGATAATCCAATATATTGTATTTTGAACGCGACGGTTTGCTACTTACTAACCTTCATTATTTAGTAGGACCCACATTAGGGTCATCTTACATCGTTAGCCGTGAAAAGAATATGATTTACATTGAGTTGCAATGGAATGATTTGTATTATAAATTTGCTTCGCCTTATATATTCAACACACACCCCATGTGATGTCTAACTCTGGTGCCGGACCAGGAGCTATACTAAATTATTAATACATAATTCCACTTTAATACGTTAGGAATGCCCACTATCTAGCTGGATCATCTCAGTGGTGCCGGTGACCAGACAGGAGCGTATTCGTTGGACTCATTTGCATAGTAATAAAATCATTTTGGTTTAGTTAATATTATAAATGAAAGAAAATATTTGATTATAAAAGCGGTTTTATTTAAACAATCGCGGACCACGGTCCGTGACATCAAAGAAAAAAGGATTAAGCATTTATGTGAACCACGTACTGAGATTTGTAGACAAACGTGATACTAGGTATTAGAAATTTCTTTAGGTTGTTTGTCATATAGATAGTTTGCATTTTTATTATTTAATATTTTGTGAACGAAAATTATTGTAGTAATTTTGGTCCTTGTGATATATTAGTTCGATTTTGGAATGCCTGTTTCTTTGTAAAAGTATTGCTCCATTTTATAGAATATGTGATTTATTTCATATCTCATTCATTTTATGTGGTTTTAATTCAAACGATTCACATTTGAAAAATATTTTTAATAATTGTATGAAGAGAATATATTTGAATGCGATCTCACAAGTATGCCACCGTCACAATCTAAAAAAGACCATCGGGATTTGCGGATCGCAGTATAACAAATATGTCGTTAAGATTCAAACGATTCACGTTTGAAAGGTTTTAATTATTGCATTTGTTTTCTCGCAAGTATGCCACTGTCACGGCCTAGGCCGTCGGGATTTGCGAATCGCAGTATAACAAATATGTAGTTGAGATTCAAACGAATCACATTTGAAAGGTTTTAATTATTGCGTTTGTGTTTGTGTTTCGCAAATATACCACCGAACACGGCCAAAGCCGCCGGGTTTGCGAGCGCTGCGTGTTGGAAAGACCGGCGACGGTTTCCCTATATAACGCGAGCGGACACGTTTCGGCACAAGCGTGGAAGATGCGGCAGAGACCCGAGACGTTTGAGGGTTTAGGGTTTAACAAGTTCGACCTTCGCGCTCGGGCTAGTGCGAAGGGACAGTTGGCTGCGCCGAACGGATTCGCACGGCGCCCGAAATGCAAAAATATACACCTGTATTACGGGCAGATCACCGCGACAGATTTCAGCGCGCGCCACGGAGGGTTTATAAATAGCTTAAAATTCGGTTTTAATTTAATTTCTTATATTAATATAAACTAATAATTAACCAACGCTAGATAAAATCTGTTCAGTGGCAAATATTTTCGCTTACGAGTTACGCAATAGTAATTAATAATAATAGCAGAAAAATATAAAAGTAAAAATAAATATAAAAACCGGATAACAATTTAGTAGAAAATATAAACACGAGAATATATGAATCTAAAAGAAAAGAAGATATAAAAACGAAAACTTTTATGATATTAAAAAGGGTTTCTATATTTGAAAAAAAAAGATCTTTAAATTCAGCTAAATTTTTACAGATAATAATTACACAAAAAATTAATTGATTATAGTATTCTTACAAATCTACTTATATTATTTGATAACTTTCACGTGCATGTTTCGGAGATACCTTTTTATCGTCAAGGTGTTATATTAAAAATTGTCCTAAAAAAATAAAATGTCAATCTACAATGTTGCTGAATTAATTGAAAAAAAAAATTAATTTCTTTCATTGATTTATTATGGTTCTTAATTATTCTAATTATCTAAATGTGTTCTTAATTGTTATACACAGTTATATACGGTTCTGGTTATTCAAACTAATTATAATTTCTTTGTTGTATGCAGGATTGATAGACTTGTTCGTAATATAAACACAGACGCGTATTGTTGCACGAAATAATTATTTGAGTTCTTGTTTTGATCTAAAATTATTTTGATTTGAATTACAAGAATAAAATTACTTCCATTTTATTTACAAGACGGCCTGGCATATGAATTAAAATGGTCATACTACCGCCATCTAGCGGAAATCAGAGAAAGTTTTGAGCCTTCGCTAGTATTAGTCTATAGGAAGCGGTAACAGGAGGGCGCAATATATATTCTCTTAGTAACAAATAATTAAAATTGGACTTGTTTTTTTTATATATATTCCTTTGTTTCGCTTCATTGCAACGTTAATTGAAATTGTTTTATCTTCATTAATAAATATTATATTACAATATACGTTGATATAGCTTATTTATAGGCAGAGTAGAAATAAACATCTCACTACTTCAAATTTCGTACGTATAAGGATTGTTTTAGTTTTAGGCGCAATCTTCTTGGAAATAATACAAAAGTAAATCCGGAATTAACGATATGTGAGTTTCTTCAAGTTTTGAGAAATCGTAACGCTATGATTGATAAAGCATTTATTGTTTTTACTATACATTGGGTGTATGTAGAAATCCTTTTGAATAGTGATAAAATAAAATAAAAAAGAAATTTTTCAGGAGAGCTTTTGAATTCTTCTGGAACATTTTGAAAAAAAAAAAATTTTAAAATAGATTTTTAGTAGATTAAATAGTAGTAGCATAACGAAATAATTAGCTTCATTCACCTTCATGCGTCGTCGTGACCATTACTTTTAGATTAGGGTAGGAAGATTAGTCGTTTGGATCTTGAATAGATTCCAGTCGTATAGCAAGCCGAATTATACGTTAGGAATTCTTGATTCAGTTACACACATACATCTTCTGTGGATATCAGTGTTGGTGACGACTACTACAGCTAGTACAGATATTAGGGTTTACCACTTCTGATTTGTAACAGTGTACTTCTTAAACATGTTTGCGTTGTTAAAGGAAAACTTTTAAATTTTATAATGTTGAATATACTTGAGATTCTTTCATCAGCGGGGGAAAATATGGGGTTGATGAATACAGGACATATTAATAGGGGTCGTTTTAGTTTTCAATAAGTTTTGGGAGGAACAATATTACAGTTATACGGAGGATTTGCGCCTGATTATTTGACAAACGCTTAAAAATCTGGGGGAAGACAGGTTAGTAAGGAATAGTTATGGGAAACTTTTCTTGACATCTGGATGCACTTCTTCTACAAACATGCGTCGTCTTTAGATATCACTCTTGAGGGTTGGCTGGAAAGTTAGTTGAGACGGATAATAGTTATATATACTTTTAAGATCTACAATTATCGAAAAGGTTGTTCCTACCCTTTTCTTCCTCTTCTTCTTCTTCGTCTTTTTCTTATTCGTATATGCTAACGGTCATATATATATTTTCTTTCCCCCTTTTGGTTATATTGACTTCAACAGCGTCTTCTTCTTCTTCGGTACGAAGGTTTTTTTTATTGGTTATGTTCACTCTAGTCTTCTTCTTCTTTGAATACGTACCGTTTATGCTTTACTTTTCAAATACCTTCTCTTCTATAAATAGCAATTATTACAATACTTTGCAACTACTTTTTCGTCTTATGGTATATCTTTCGACTGCTTCTCTACTTTCTTCTTCTTCTTCTTTTTCTATTACTACATTCATTTCGCCTTCTTCCATTTATCTTATACTTTTCGACTGTTTTTCTACGTCTTTTCTTCGTCTTCTCTTCTTCTTTACCTTTTCTTCTTCTTCTTCTTTTCCTTTTACTACATTCTTTTCTTCTTCCTCTTCTTTTCTTCTTCTTTCTTCTCTCTTCTTTCTTCTTCTTCTTTTTCCTATTCTCTTATTTCTTCTTTACTATTCGCTTCTCCACTTTCTTCTTCTTCTTTTTTTCCTATAACTACATTCATTTCGTCTTCTTCCGTTTATCTTATACTTATCAACTGTTTTACTTCGTCTTCTCTTCATCTTCTTCTTCTTCTTTTCATGACTTCTTCTTCCGTTTATCTTATAATTTTCGAATGTTTTTCTACGTCTTTTCTTCGTCTTCTTTTGTTCTTTACTTACTGCTACATTCGCGTCTTCTTCTTATTTTTCTTTCAACTTCTTCTTCTTCGTCTTTATCTACTACTACACTCGGTTGTGACTTTTCTTCTTTATCTTATGCCTTTCGGTGGATTCATTTTCTTCTTCTTCTGTCGTCATCCACTACTTTTATGGCTTTTTTCTTCCTCTTCTTCATCATATTACACCAACAATAAATTATGGCAGTCATTACGTAGAATATTGAGGACAATTGGCTGTTTCTACATAAGAGGACGTGTATTGCGCATATGAATAGAGTTCATAGCTCAGATGGGGTACAAGAGTTAATTTTGTCGCGGTTTGCAATCATAGTAGGAATATGCGGTTGACTATTCACTCGGTTAAAACAGGACGAAACGAGTTAGAAATAGAAGAGGTGTATAGTTTGGGGGAAGGGTTTGCTCTTTATATTAGGAAGCTGGTTGTTAAGTTTATATGAATAGATTGTACATTAATTCGTAGGTTAACATAATTCTGGAACTTCAGATTTATCGTAGCTCGCATTTCATAGGAGAAATATACAGTTAATATTTACTCGGTTGAGTTGGTTTGTATAGCTTGAAGGGGATGTGGGGAGTGTTAGTGGGAGTATATTCTGGGGGAAGGGAGGTATATGCTGGGGAAAGTGGTATAGAGTTGCGAGGTGGTGAACACTGGGAGTGTACCATTGTAAGGGAAGCAAAGAGGATAACAAAGTGGGGGAAGGGGCGTCCCTTTTAAGTATTGATAACAGGATGGCGCTTGAGTGGTTAGCAGACACAATGATGAGATTACTGAGGCATTCAATCGATTATGAAGAATCGAACCTTTTCAGTCAATTGAATAAATTAGATACAGCCCCTTTTGCTATCAAAACTTATATTTATATTAGTTGTACACTTTTCATTTGAATGACAGGCAGATGGTTTACAGTAGCTTTAAATACGCAAAGAAGGTTCCATTGAAAAAGAATTTGGCACTGATAAGAACAACGATTTATTTTAAAAGGAATTTTAGAAACTCTTGATAAGTATCACGAGATATACTATCCTATTGGGTTATTTAGCAGATAGGCTTGGTCTGATAGATCATTCCTCTCTCTAAATAAGGGGGAAGCTGTGATGGTCGACATAGAGATAGATTTAATAAATTTAGAAAATCTTAAAATAATAATATTCAAAAAAGTCAAGTATGGACATCAAAAATATATTTCTTCTGTTTGAATCGTTTAAAAGTAAAAGCCTGATATATTTCTTCTTAAGATTCTATGTATTACAAGAGGCTAACAAAATATTGAATATTCAGCTATACAAGTAATATTTCTTAGATCTTTATTATACCATAGATATAATTCTGTGTTAAATTAATATCGTTTGCCAATCCTAATAGACTCGACCTTGTGAGTAGGTGCGAACGAGCCTTTATTATTTATGAATCAGAACAGTAAGTCTCGCGTGTAGCGGGTGCTTAACTATTATTTTAACGAAACGGACCAATCACAGGCGCGCTTTGCCTTCGACGGGTTGAGCCGGAGGCGACCGTCCTGTTGACTGAATCCGGCCAATGGCGAGCGCCGGCGGTGAGGTCATCGCTCATAGGATGAGTCACTGCACTAGCGTGGATTTCGAAGATATGGTGCAATCGAGAGTATAAAAGGAGCGAACACGAATACTCAGCCCCTTCAGTTCGAGACCAGACTTGCGAGCGGGAGCGCTGCCCAACAGACTACCGACGGAGCCCTGAGTTCCAGAACAGCATTTGCGGACGGAGTTGCTGCCCGGACTTATGGAGGAATCTACCATTCATCAGTAGCAGAGAGGATCATACCGCCACTGTGTAACAGCTAAGGAACACATTTATATTATCTATCGATTAATTATTTTCACTATTGAAATGTATTTATTTTGGGAAGATTTAAAATCGGAGCAATAATGTATAATTAATATCACGATTTCTTGTGTGATCTTGGCTCAATTCGTACGGGAATATCTCCCAAACGAATATATTTTGATGCTTGGGGATTTTCATACCATTTGTATTAACAATTGATTTTACGGAGCTCTATAAGCAGTGCGTAATAGATTCATAATATTGTCGACGCGTTATGTATTGCATAACCAGATATCAATCCAAATCGTACGAGAAATTCTTCCGAACGAATATATTTTAAAGTATGGGGATTTTCAAACTATTTTTACTAAATTTGAATACACGGATTTCTATATGAATTACTTAGTAGCATTATAATAATTACTGTATTGCATAAGTATTGCGCAATCCGGTCTTCAGTTAACTCTTTATGATTTGAGTACCTCGGTACATCTAGCTTAACAAGTAGCTTCAGAATGACGAGTAAAGGACAGAATGGGGAGATCTAACTAAAGATTGGGGATATCTGGTTTGTGTTAGCCTAGCTGGCTGAGGGGTGGATGATTGCCGGCACTTGGGCGTGGAACCCGCACAAGCCCCTGCAGGGCCCCTTAAAGGCGGGGTCCTCCTTGTTGCTCGGGGTCGTCAATAAACCGACCACCTAACCTCATCTGGCGCAAACTACTTAAACCAACAAAAAGGTTCCCTATGTCTTTGGAAGGATTTCCATGCTTGAATGCTGTAAAACCTTGATAGAAAACGTTAACTTCTATTTCGTCCTCTGTAAGAAAGACAGGGCCAGAATAAATATAAAAATCATTCACTCATATGGAATAGCTGGGATATTATAAATATGTTACTAACACTCTAACATTTGTCCAAAGTAAATGTTGCAAGATGCAGAATCGTGGGACGCCGCTCTGAAAAGGCATAATGAGATTGCACAATAATTTGTAACATCGCTGACTATGCCCGCAAAGGAGGCTAATGTCGTCATCAATTCGTACCAAAAGAGTACATGATTCTTCAAACACCGGCCTAAAAGAAAGGCGCCTCAAGACAACACACATCATCAGAAACTCGTACCAAAAGAGTACGGCCTTCTCAATTATAAGCCTAAAAGAGGGGCGTCACGGGATCACATCTCGTAAAGAAGAGATAGAGTCTCGGGATGCAGTAAGTTCCGGAGGAACAAGGGGGGCCGTTTAGTCACTTAGGAAGTCGGCCACCGGGTTTAGGCGGGCGCGGAGCCTCTACCCCTCTCAGCAGAGATGCTGAGGGTTTAAAAAACCAAAATTTAGCATTCAAAGAAACTATTATTTCATATAAACTCACGGGCTGTTGTAGAATCCTTTCGAACAAACCATCCCCGAGACCTTATCTACTTATTTTATAAAGAAGTTTCGCTTCAAAAATGTCGTATTTCGTAAATAGCAAATATATGTATTATTTTCTCACGGAATTAATATGAACAGGTTCATGCACGTCTAAGACGAAACCATTCAAGGTAAGAATTTGCTAATACAAAGTGTTTATGATTATTAATTTCAATGTTATTTAATATGTGTGAATTTTTCCCTTTGCGCCGTTCGAACGATTTTACTGGGTTGTCTCCAATCGAAAATGTTTTATTTCTAATACACGAATTCTTTCTAGTGAACGTATTTTATTGTAACATAAATGTATAGATTATTAGGTTCGTTAGATGTTTTTATTACGTAATATTATGCAATTGTTTCCACACTGCTCCTATAAAAGAATTTGAAGTTATTACGATACACAACGGGGTCCTTCATCCATTAGACGAATCATGTGCCAATTCAACGACGTATTACGAATAGTATATATTGTATTTATCGAGATTTAGTCGCATTTATTATTTCTAGTGAGGTTTTTAGTATTGGTTCCAGGCGCCATTATGAGGCGGAAATAGTTCATATTCATAGCCCGACTGCAATAGGTATTTTTGTCGCGTAAGAGGTAGCACTTTTAGAAATATAACTATGTTTTATGTTTAGTCCCTGACGGACAGGATGGTATAGCTGTGGCTATTTTTAGTTAATATTTTTAGTTAAAGCATTCAAAAGCGCAATTTTCACAGAATAATTATTTCCAGTTAATAATATATATTTTAGTTAAATGTATAGTTAGCACAGGCAGAGTATGAATATTGTATAGAATACTTTATTTTTAATATTTCAAGAAGGTATAATATTTTATTCCGCGATCCTTTTTATAGTTACAGCGTATCTGTCGACCTCAGCCGTTGCCACCCGAGCCATACAACTATTTTCACTAACATCATACGGCAAATGACTTTATTCATTGCAATGAAATTTATATTATTTACCACGACGTATTTTTGACGGGTCACCCCATAGATTCATCACATTGTTAGCCGCGGCCAGGAGTTGGCAAATTAATTGAATATAATAGCTAAAATTTAAATTCAACTCGCGTCAACTATTTTACGACTGTATAATATTTTTCATATAACAGAAAACATCTCTAGAAAATACCGTCATTTGACGAGGACCCCTCTATCTACTATCTAGCAGGATCATCACAAGGTAGGTATTGTGAAAATATTAAATTCTCTAGATTACAAAGAGGAGCGAGGCTAACATCGTCTGGTGAACATTTTTATTTTCGTTTATTCCTTCAAGAGGGAATTATTTTTCACTACCGCGCCGGCTTTGAAGTTCTAAGAAAATTCTCCTTGCCTCGACTTGAGCTAATGAGATTGGCTCTTTCTTAAGGAGGCTGTGATTCTGCGTAAACTCTCTCCAATCTATTTCTAACCAACGCGTAATCTTCAGCATTATCGTAGTATCACGCGCGTGTTAATGATAAAATTCATTGAATTATATCTAACATTCGTTTTATTTCGGAGTAGTGAAGTAGACATGATTTTTATGCCCCATGAAAACCGTACTAAGTTTACGAGTGTTTCGTCCATTTTTTGCCAACAAACGCTAGCACTTTTTTCGACGGGATAGTAAACAGTAGATTTACGATTCCTGCGTAGTAATTCGGCAGCTACCCCGTTGGCGTGACTACACAAAACATTACTTTTACTTTTATTTATTTATTCTGAAATATAAGTCACAAGATATCGACTTGTGTCCTAACATATTTCACAAAAAATAATTTTAAAAAGTATAAACAAGAAGACCAAAAAAAATAACAAGTAGTAATAGAATGGAAAAAGTCAATATACTGAAAATATTATTACTTCACCATATATATATATATATATATATATATATATAAATATATTATTAAACATATTTTTCATTTATTTAAGGAACGAGTCCCGTAATATTTAATACGAAATAAATAAATGAAATAAAGAGAAATACACAAATATCAAATAATAAAACTGAAAAATTAAATGCTGGAACCTGGATTCGAACCACGGACCTCTGTGTTTCGCGCACAGCGTGTTACCAATTTCACTATCCCAGCGACATATATATATGAATATATAGAAATTGAGTTAATTAGTGCGAATTAAGGAACAGTTTAATGATAAGTGCGTGAAATATTTAGATGACATTTGGCAACTGCAAACTTAAGAACAGTACTAAAAATTAACACGTGTCTAGGACTTCCTTTGGCATTTAATTAAACTAAATAAATTTCTAGTGTTTTCATTTGTGTCTCCCAAAGCTACGTCCCGTGACAATATTTTAAATTAAAATGTAACTGCTAAATCTTTCGATGATCTTAAATTTAATTTAGTGCCAACGTTGTACAAATGAATCTCTTAGTCAAGAAAATAAAAGTACAATAATATGGAAACCGAGATCTCGCATATAAAGGAATTATAATAAAAACTATGTTTTTATAGCTTGATTTTTTTCCTTTAATAAATTCACGTTTGGGTTTGGGGCCCCAACTCCTCGGGCCCTTAGCACGTGCTAAGTGCGCATTCGGTTACACTGAAAAGTAGGTTTAAGAAATGCGGACGCGGAGAATAATATCACTTACTAAAAGTGGATGTATGTTAGTACTGGCTATGTAAAAGAGAGCGAATGAAAATTTTAAGGGAGAACCCCATCTCTGCACGTGTCTCACATCGGGAGATGAGGGCACAAACAGTGTTGAGAGGATAATACGTAAGGAGGCTTATTATAAATATTTACACATCTTCTCCCACACTTGTATTTGATCTTAAGGGACCATTATAACCCTTTGCGGGATGACTTTTATGAGATGAATGAATCTTCAGTATGATTACATGAATTCTATCTTATTTAATTGTGTTAGTATATGCAGGCAACAAATAATGATTATAGAACTATAATATTTATTTATAATTTATACTGAATTTATTAAAGTTAAATTATAAAGGTGGATTGAAAGATACCGATTGTTTTAACGCGGTGAAAAATAGTTAAAACGCAAAACGGAATGTTTTTTTAACTAAACTTGTTTGTTCATAAATTACTTTTTCTTTAAAAAATATATCTAACTAGTTGTAACCCGTCAAAAAAGACGGTACTTTTACATGTCGGTTCCTAAATAAGTTGTATTTACTTATTTATAATGACCCATGAAGTAACGACTTTTATCAAAATATTTGAGCATTTTTTAATATTTCCCCTGCCGGCAGTTAATAAAGTAATTGAAACTCTGGCGACTGTACGGGGCGTAACTTTTTAAGCGTCTTTGGTAAGCCCTTGTTTATATTTATAGTATCTTTTTGATGGTCTACGGAGAAGCATGCGTTAGACGGCCAGTTCGGGTTTGCTGGCCTGGGGTTCAAGCCCACATCTCCGGCCGTTTAATTTGTTTTTTTAGCGGTGAATTCGAACAAAATTACGGACGTTACACGAAGTTACGAACGTTACACGAAGTTACAGATGGACAGACAGACAGACAAAAACGTACAGATGGGCAGACAATGAAATTATTAGGTTTGATACTAAATTTTTCAACCATATTTCTTAAGGGTTTAAAAAATGCGAAAATACCTTCTTCAAAAATAAGTAACGTAGACTTGAATAAATATTTCTTTGCGAAAATGTTCTAAGTGGTTAATTTTCAAATCCGAGCTTATTTTTCAAACAAACTCATTTTCAGTCTTAGATACTAATATTATGTATGTATGTACTTCCATACTACAATTTGGAGGTCAATATTTTCAGAAGATTTTCGGACGCCTATTATATATCTATAAATAAAATAAAAATATAATCATAATGATTAACAAAAATATTATCAAGATAATATACCTACAAAGATAACATTTCACTGGTAATAATATTAATTTTTCTCTCTTAAATAAAAAATCAAAATAGCTTTCGTATTTTAAATCAGAAATCAAAATCATATCAAAATTATTTTAGCATCTCTCTTCATTTCAGTATTATACAAAACTTAAAACAGATACATCTTTTGTTTTCAGTATTTTATCCTCATTATCTATTCAACAAGACAATACATTATTTAAGGTTCGATCAAACAATGCGAGGTTTGGTTCGACTGACGGTTTCCCTATTCCATTGTTATGATCCGCGCCCATATCGGTTAACTTTATTGTGTTCCGGTATCAACCAAAGCGCAAACATTTGCGCAACGGATCGAGAAGCGACGGAACAGGGCGAATGAAATCAGCGCTGATACAACACGCGGTTATGAACACGCTGATACAACATGATTTATTCAAACATCACAAGAAACTCATTTCGAGTTCCTTGTGTTTTATTATTCTTCTTATGGTGCCATCTCCTATCGGCGATCATTTTGGCAATTACAATTTTATATAATACTACTCTGTACTTACTCTGTACTTTTGACATTTACTCTATACTTATGTTCTTATATTAGGTCCTTACATATGAAATTGGTGTTTAGTATGGGAGGGACATAAAGCCGATTTTTTTTAATTATAATATATTTATTTAATCAAAGTATGTACCATTGCTATCTATGCACTTTGCCATCTCATAGGTAGTTCATCGATCCCTTTACTAAAAAAACCATTCGGACGGGAATCAATAAAATCTTTGAAGGCGGTTTGGACTGCCCCATCGGAGTTGAATTTTTTCCTTTGCAAGAAGTTATCCAAATTTCGAAAAAATGGTAATCTGTTGGGGCACGGTCCGGAGAGTACGGTGGATGTCTTAGACATTCCAATTGAAGCTCCTCTAATTTGGTAGCCGTCTGTTGTGCAGTGTGTGGTCTAGCGTTATCATGAAGCAGCAGTGGCCTAGAGCGATTAACCAGCCTCGGTTTTTAGCAGCTAGCTTTTCCATCATGGTTTGCAGTTGCTGACAATAGACATCTGCCGTAATCGTCTGGCCAGATTTAAGAAAGCTGTAGTGAACGACACCAGCACTAGTCCACCAAACGCTCACAAGTAACGTTTTTGGAGTCAATTTTCGCTTGGGGCATGGTTTGGCTGGTTCGGCATGGTTCAGCCATTGCGATGAGCGCTTCCGATTATCGTACAGGATCCACTTTTCGTCACAGGTAATGATTCGATTTAAAATCCCTTCATTATTGTGCCGGTTGAGTAATGCAACGCAGCAGTCCACGCGCGTTTGTTGATTTGCTTCCCTCAATTCGTGAGGTACC